>CM032667.1:58517108-58741294 GCA_019095985.1 Streblospio benedicti
GGATGTGTATAGTATTGAAATTTTTTCTTTGGTAAAGCCACTAAAACACCTTCTGAACATAGCAATTCTCTGATTTGCTTTACTAACAATACTATTTATATGCTTACTAGGCTTAAGATCATTTGAAATCAGTACACCCAAGTCTTTCTGGACGTCCACCTCCTGTAGGTATGTGCCATTTAGACCCTACAGCCTTAAAAAAAATGCTGCGTTCATCGCACTTAACACTCACGGACCTTTTCGATCTCCGTGCGTTTTTGGTCGTAGACTGGCTGTAGACCCACCTTGTGGTGGAATGTGCCCCTCACTTATACAGCGCAGCATAAAATGGCGACTATCTCATCGCCGAGCGCAAGCAGATAATTGGTAGTGCGAACATATTTTAGATGTCTGTCGCCAATGGCGATTCTTAAATGCGTGGGTGAACATCTTTCATGAATTTTCAACAAAAAACCTTTAAAATAGCTAAATATTTGAGCCATTTGTTTATGCCGGAAGTGCGTATTGCGCAGATTAAAAAAACATACTCAATCTGCGTTTTATTTTTCCGTGCAGTTTTTTTTAGGAGACCCATGGCGTATACTAGTCTATACGCCGTATATCATTTGTGACGGTATCAAACTAGGTCTAAAATATAGCAGTAGGTGGTGGATTTTTCCATATGGAGTTGCCATTTTGTGCACATATCGTGTTTACAGACAGGTTTAAATGATTTTAGATAATGAATAAAATGACTAACACGGGGACTGCAACTGATGAAGCCCACAATAAAATGATTTCACAAGATGATTTAGAAACCGTTGAATTGTCCCTTGCCCTATTACCCAAGACACATCAATAAATTCAGGCCACTCAAGGCTTTGGGTGATGGCAGCTGCATGTATAATGCAATTTCTCTAGTATTGAGTGGTGATTATTCCCTTTCAAAGAACTTGCGACAGAGAACAAGTAGAGAATTGGCCAACAATGCTGAAAACTATGTCAAGCACCCACACCTTATGCAAGCTGTGGAAACAATGGGATGTGATCTACTGACACTACTCCAGTCAACCCTTGGAGAAAGGGAGCAGCGACGACGAGGTCACAACATCACAGATGCTGTGGCAAGACTAAGGAGAGAGGGAGAACTCACTATGATGAATAAAAAGTGGTCATCAATCATACAGGTCTTGGCTTTAAGCACAGTAATTAAATGTAGCATGATTGTACCAGTTTGTATGTTGAACATTATGCCAGGCCATTGATGTGTGGAACAATCAAACCTCTGAGACATGACTCAGAAAGTTAGCATAAGTAAGATTAAGTTAGCTTAAATCTACCTCTAGTCTTGATAGCGGTCGGAAGTTTTTCAGCGAGAAAAATTCAAATAGGTGCTTTTACGAGAATGTAGCTGTCTGTGGATCATGGTACGAAACACGTGCGTCCGACCAGAAAATGGCGTGAGTCTAGTCAGTCGATTCAGAGTTTTCCATTGTTGACATAAAACAATAATCCTTTAGTAGCTCATATAATATTCATCCGAACGTTTTCACATTAACAGTACACATTCTGAAGACTGTCTAGTTTCTTATTTTCACCATAATAAATGATAAAATATACAGCAATGAGTCCGATTTGGACAAAATCGTGTAATACCTAATGCATTTGACAGCTAATGTCCGAACGCTGACTGTTAGATGTGGCGATGCATGTGATTAATGGTCAAATTAAACTATTTAGTTAAAACAATTACATAGACTTATGTATATGAATAGAATCGCATATTACTGCAGATCATTTCCATCAAAATTATATATTAATACGACACTGTATAACAGTAATATATGACCCAATGTCTGTTTTTTTTTTATTGTCGCTACACCTGTCGTCGCCTGCTGATATTGTCAGTAGACTTTTTAGGATCACGCAACGATGTCACTGGTTCAACTGAAATTAAATATACTAAATGCGATAGTTTATAGCTAATTTTGCTATCGAACGAAAGGAAAATATATTATCTGTGATGTATGTAAGTGAGATTGCTGAAGTCTTAAGTTTTATTGAGCTATGTGCGTTCAAAATGTATTGCGCAATTTCACCCATAAGCATAACATTGTGACAGCTTGTATCATCGCTCGCTCCATAATCCAGTTGAGTTTAGTCTGGTTGTAACGGTAGTTCCTGTTCTGGTAACTTCCATCCCCTATACAGTGTTCAATCTAGCTTTGCACTGGAGGGGGCCCTACGGGCCCATTGACCTTCAAAGAGAGGGCCATTTTAAAAATGAGGGGGCCCCAGTAAAAAAACAGCCCAAAAAGTAGACAGGATGCTTACTGCATTATGACATGGGTGTGTTGGGGTAATACCGAAATCCGACAAGAATTGATAAAGTTATAACTATATTTCTTGGTATTTTTTCATAATTGGAGTAGACAAGCTTTTTTTATTTAACCCATGTTAGATCCTGTAACAGTTTTTATCCTCCGAGGTTTCATCATCATATAAATCCGTCAAATGGCATTTAGAAGCAGGGTCATCGGGATTAAAAGTAGATAACTTTATGTAAAACCTCGATAGGAATGATGGTACAATATTCATTTTAATGTTACTTTAATATCTTAAGCATATAACAAGAAATTTCAACACATTGACATCTGTTTCCTTATCATGTTATGGTAGCCATTTACATACTAGTGCCCGACGCAAGATGCATTTATCACAATGCAAACAAGCAGAGCGCAGACACGTTTTTCCACGCTACTGGCGTGAACTAGTTGAAATTATTTCAGTTGATTGCCGGTAGGTGGCGCTCTGAATGTAAACAAATATGGCTGCGCCCATGAAACTAATGCAGACGTGACGGGAAACTCGTTTTCTTTGGCGAATATCTTATTAAAAATGTTACAAAAATTCGGCAAAATATTCATAGTGCGCAGACGGGCCCATGGTACGATTGGGATTGCGCTATTTGGTATGTTAAGCGGCCAAAGGCAGTACATTTACTTTATTCTTTTAATGACATACATGCATGATTCAGATTCAATTTATTTGCATTTAGGTGTCCTTTAGTGACAAGATATAATTAACAATTATTATAGCATTATTATACTCATTACAATCATTTAAAAAACATATATCATTTACATTAAAAATGAAATAAAATGTATACCTAGTACTATAAAAGCAAATAAATTTCCTAATTCTATTTCATTTATCTAGACAAGCAAACATACAGTTTGGATAAGGACAGAATTTTATAAACCTAAGTTGTACATAACCAAATTAGTTATACTACTACTGGGCATAAAATTAGGATTTTGCTTTACATGTATGGACCACTTTTAATTTAATTTAGTGTCTAGACTTGGTATGTTGCCTTGTAAATCCATTTTGTCCATTACAAAAGTAAAATAATAAATAATAGTGTCCTCTAGTTCTCTGTACTCTTTATATGGGTCTTCCTTTTGCACCTTTACACTACTTCTTGTTCCTTCATTTGTAGGTGTTTTGACTCCCTCGACAACGTGCATTGAATTAAACAGAGAAAAATAGTGTTTTAGCAGCAAAGATATAGCAAATTACAACTGGCCCCTAAAAATATGTCTGGCCCCTGGATTTATAACACTGGGGGCCAGTGGCTCATAACGAAAAATCCTAATTTTATGCCCTGTTATGTGGTACTTTTCAAGGTTAGTCATGCAAAATCAAGGTTTTTCTGAAAGCCCACAAAAATGTGGGTGAGTTGGACTTTTTTCTAGCAAAACCTGGGTCTTACAACCATAGTACGTTTCGCTTGCTGTTAATTGTGAGTACTTCATGATTTAAATTTGATGGATAACACTTTTTTTTTAGGAAAGAAGGTTGTGCCAGTTGAAACATTTGATAGTGATGATGAGAGGGCTTATCAGAATGAAGAAGTGCCAGACAAGGGTGATGACGATTTTTATCATGATGAAGTGGACCAGTTCCACTTGCAGCGGGACAAGTTGCTGCTGCAGAGAGGGGCAGAAGTAAGGCAGAGACAGGAAAGCGAGGATGAGGTGTGTATTTGACTATGCTTATGAAGAATGCTTTATGGTTTAACCCATTCATATCGGCATACGCAAAACGTCAACACGTAATATAAACATTAGCGAACAGTGCCATTTGACAGCTTTACGTCCAAGACACTAACTTATCTCTGGCCTCCATATATGTTTATTTTTTTACATAAATTGTACACGTGTATTCAGAATCGCATAGAGTTTCTTATTTTTACGACCCAGTAATAGGAATATGGATATGTTTGTCTAGAATATCCTCCAAACGTGAGGCTGTTGCCGGCCTCGATTAAAAATGACAGGTTCGAGATACACTTTAGAAAGACGAATTATAAAACAATCCGTGTGATTTGAGAAATATCCTTTCGTCCATTACTTCATAATCGGTTTATAATTGATCCGACGTGAATACGTGATGGGTATGTTACTGTGACGATGATAATCCATTCGTTTCATAAAATATCTTACCTTCAAGCACTTTAACTAAGGCGCCATTTGCAATAGAAAAAATTAGCCTTTATCACACGCCGTAATATCTCAACACCGATCATAGCGCGATGCAATCAAGAGTAGCGGCTGCATTAGCCGTTATCAAAGCAGAGAAAATGCGGGTTTATGGTGACAACGCATGATGTGCTCGGGGCTGAGTATTAATATCCTTATTTGGAAGCAGGAATATTAAGTGGATATTTCCTAGTGACGTCATTGAAAACAACAATCGCCTCAGTCTGAACGGAAGAGAACGGGGTTTCCCCTTTAAAATGATATACGACACTTTGGGGGTAATTTTCGTCTAAATTAGAGTATTTTGAGCTTGAATTTCGCAGTGTAAATCTCATGTTTGGTGCGCATATATGTATGTATATATATATATATATACATATATCCTTAGAAATGATGTATTAATATAATCAAAACCCTGCTTCTCTTCCACAAAATTTACATCGAAATGTGAAGGTAAGGCATTTCTTGTTGTCACTAGTGTAAAAACCGAGCATGACCCCATGTTTATGTGTGAAAAATGGCCGATAAAGCGAGGGACTTTCAGTGCAAAACCGTGCGTAAAAATGTCCCTCAAGGGACATCCCGATCTGAATGGGTTAAAGCAATACCAGGACTTTTTGCACTCTTGTCACATCCTAGATTATCTACATTGTATTCAGGTATGAGTTGCATGAAAGTAGCAACTTTTGAAAAGTTGTCAGCCATGACAAAACGTGTCTGGACCTTTATCATTCGAATATTGAGACCTCCCAAAAAGTAGCCAGCCTGTCAGGTTGTGAACTTTATAAACCAGCCCATTTTGCTAAAATAAGACGGCACCGGCCCTCAAGTAGGCTCTTTCATACCCTGATCTATTTCACCTACCAGACCTGTTCCTGTGTATATATTTCTTATGGTGTATTTTACACATAATCTTTCAATCAAAAATGATTCAACGCATAATTCTCCAACCACCAAAAGTAAGTGTTTGTCTTTGGACCCGTACTGAAGCTGTTTTTAAAAGCCTGCATGGAACATTGATATATCTCAGTCACACAATATCCAGGATGTAGGAGAGCCATCAAGACATCCATGGTCTTCGGCTTTATGTCGCAGCTTGTCAAAATTGTCTGAGCATGTGTTGCATCATTAAGAGCATTGGTGAAATTTAACTCATTGAAATTCACCAATGCCCCATCATTGTCCACTCTTCATTTGTAGATCGCTTGATTAATATATTCCCAAGTATCAAAACATTTGCTACAAATAAAATATGGTAATATGGAATATAGTCATTTCTAAATAAATGTGTACCGTATTCGTTCTTTTAATGTTCACACATAGCGTTAAAACAAATCTTGCTTCTAATTGCAAATATTTCATTAACTTACTACTATATTGTTAGCCTAACACACCTGTATTATTTGGATAACCACATAACGAGTGTTGTGAAACAGAGTTCACAGTTCATACATGTTGCCATGCATTGTTTGAAGTGAGCAATAAAAAACTGTATGAAGAGCGAAATATTATTGGTGTAATTGTATGTCTAATAGACATCTCTTTATTTTAGTTTTTTGTTGAAATTTGTTTTTTTAAGCGCACTCTGCGCTTATTGGAACGAATACGGTACACAAATAACGGACATCCGCCAAGTAATTGGGGATATTGAAAGAATCATGGATAATTGATATTAAAAACGATAAATTTTCATCTCATCTCTCACCCCTACCTACACTAATTTGTTCTACATTGAGGCACTGAGTTACGAAACACTATTTTGGTATTAACAGCAACTAGGTTGAATACTGTCATGTGAAAAGAAACCTGTGATTGACTGATTGTCCAAGGTACGATTTCTATGTAGGAAGAAGTGCTTGGGTTTGATGATGACTCCGATGAAGATGATGAGGAAATAGCTAAATATGAAGAACAACTGAGGAAGCTACGGAGCCAGGGCGTAAAGGAAGATATTCAAAGTGATATTGAGAGTAATAATGAAGGTGAGACTCATTTTCGGTGTTTGCACTTTTTAGTTTCATGTACATTGGTTTGTATTTCGCAAATTTATTATCAAAAAAGATTTCATAATATCACTCAATTTCATTGCTTCTTTTTTGGGGTGATTTTTTTTCTATGGACTGTTATTCCTCAAATATTTAGAATAACATAGCGTGATGTCGGAATCCACATTTCAGCTCAGTATTGAGGTTTGCTAGTTATGTTGGAATTTACTTCTAACTTAAAATTGCATGCTTTTACTTAAATAGACATGTTGACTTTGTTTCAATTTTCATAATTTACATTCATAGAAGAAGTGGATGAGGAGAAAGGCTGGGGTAAGAAGAAACAGGTCTACTATGGAGATGACATGGACGATTACGATGATATTGGTATGTACTTCTGGCAAGTAGAGTACTTTAAAGCTAGCCTATAGTTCATTGCTATTAAGCCAGTCCACCTGGCCTACAGTTCATTTAAGCCATGTCAGTTGAAGTCTTCTGCCATCTACTGCAAAATAGAAATCAGTGCCCCAGATAAGTACTCGGCTGCTAGATTAACTAGAGCCAACAGGACGAATAATAATTTTAGCTTATTCATCCTCCAGACTTCCAATTTTTGTGAAAGATGTAAAGTGTAGGACATCTAGGACAAATAACATTTTAGAACGACAGGTAACTTTTGTGCAAGGCAGGTCATGTAGACTAGTATTGTTAAAAGTTATCTGGAGCACTGGAAATGCAAAACTTATTCCATGGTTGATATGATTGTTAGAGCCACACAATATCTAGAGTAATTCTGCAAAAAACAAAGAACTCTGATAATCATTAAGTGCACATATCAATGAATATTATTAAAAAAATTAACGGTAGATCATTACCACCAGAAAATCACATTCCTTTGCAATTAGCACATGCTGCGCACAAGCTGTACCATGTATTCATGCACACATAGCACAGCATACTGTCACACGTATTTTGTGTTGCCTTGTGTTTAAGTGTAATAAATGTCCCGGGGTCAATCCTCGACATCTCCATCACTTGTCATAGTGTCATAATGTAGTCTACTATGAACTGTGTAGATGTGGAAACACTTATTAGTACTCCTCTCCTGTTTATTGGTAGCGTAACTAACTATACAGTCTCCTATTCAACTCATATACTCTGATTACGACCATCCCAGTGCCTAGTAGTCCATAGTGAGCTCAACAGTCTCATCATTTATATGATATGACGTCTGCGCTACAGAGTCTGGTGCGTCTGAGACTGAGGCTGCTGTGCTGGAGGAGCAGGAGGCGCTCACCATGCAGAAGCGCTGGGCCGCGCAGCTTGACGATGATGACTTCCTGCTCGACGACGATATCGTCGCGGCAACAGCCGCTGCCGCCAACAAAAAGGTGCTCATATGTTGTTTCTCTTATAGTCTATTTTTTTTATTAGATTGGAAATATTCAAATGCCCCTACATCCAGAAAATGTGTTTTTAAGGTAGACACATTACTGGAAAATATTTTATCTGATTTAAAAAAACTTTTCTACTATATACTAGGACAAATTGACAGTGCATTTAGAAAATATAAAAAATATTGACCACCCGATAATTTTTTGACACACACTTTTGAACATGACAGGGGTCCTGAGATTTTGAAGGTTTCAAACAAAATGCGTAAAATCTTACAAAAGCTTGTATTCTTTTCTTAATAATGAATCAATCACACTGTATTTTAGTATTCTACAACAGGAATATTGGTGCATGAATAATCACTAATAAAATTTGAATTTTCTTTTATTATTTTTCAGATATTTGACAAAAAAAAGGAATCATCGTGTTAAAAAAATCAATAAAAACTTCAAGTATCCATACAAAATCGACCCTAGAAATTTTATGAGCAGAGATATTAGCCTCCTGTCTTTTGATGTACGTACCTTAACTATCATTCTAATACACAGAAGATTTTCAAATGAGTTCACCATGTAATTCACACAAAATATGACTTTATGTAAAGTATACCCAAATAGTAGAAAATCCATAAAAAATTAAAGTATCCATACAAAATTAACACTAGAAATTTTTTGAGCGCAAATACCAGCCTCCTGTCTTTTGGTTTAGGTACCTGACCTATACTGTCAAAAAATATAAGATTTTCAAATGACTTAACCATGTAATTCACACAAAATATGCGTTTATGTAGCATATACCCAAGTAGTAGAAACAAAGCATATAATCCTATCATGTCAATTGACATAACCAGGACTTCTGAAAAAGGGTTCCAAGTTTGTTATAAGTTATTTGTTAGTCTACAAACTCTTCTGCAATTCACAGATAACAAGAAAAATCTAAAAATAAATAAAACTTTTCATTGACGGACAATATTTTAATGTTCAATCAAATGACATTCAAAACTGCTGAGGATGTACCTTTGTGCATGTATAGACAAAGAATCATATCATGCTACCTGCAACTTGTAAAGGAAATCTACTACATCACTTTTAAATTCTGTTCACACAAAATAAAGTAGCCATTTAGTCATTTCACTGCCTAAACTAAGTCTAAGAGAACAAACATTATAGAACTATAAAGAACATGCGATGCCAAGTATTATCTATTGCCTCCAGAGTCATGCACAAATATATTTGTCACTCTCTCAGCTTCCTCACTGGGCTTTTGTGGCATGACAAACTTTGAGAATGAACATCCTTTAGACATGTGTGTGACTGCAAACTGCGTAGTGTGTGGTTTGTCCCAGTTGTTTGTCCCGTATCCCAGTTGTTTCGATATCAAGGACTAGAAGTCTAGAAGTCTAGAACGTTGACATTTTCAGCTTTCATTTTCACTCCTGTTGACATCTTCATGAAGAGCAATACCTGTCATAAATTAGAATAGCTTTGTCAAATAACATTGAACTATCATCATTTGGTAGGTCTTTACAATTTTATTTATAAATGGATTAAAATAGTATAAACACTTTTTTTTGCTTTTGGAAACTGTTACTGTCTGATAAGAATTTCCTTCCAGCACAAATTAGTGAAAGCGATATGTAAATCTATGTTCATACTTCATGTTCTACTTTATATCTAAAGCTAATGTGAAATAAATATTTAACACAAGATCTACATATCAATTAAGTTATTTTTTTTCCCTTGTATGACTAACATTTTAACATTGCTTATCCTTAGACATTTCAAATAGTTAAAATTGACCTAATCAAACATACCTGCTCCAAGTTTTGTGTGTTCACACAAAACCCAACACTTCCTTTAGTTCCTTCTAATGAAGTACGTTTGGTATGCTGCAACACAGACCCTTTTCACAATCAGGGATTTTGACACATAAATAAAGTCACCAAGGCCACATATCCTTTCTCCAATAGTATGCAGAGATAATTACATTGGCCCAATTAAACAATACTTCCACTGATCCAAGACCAAGTTGCATAATAATGTCATAACCAATGACCACTCTACTAGCTTTCTGCCTTGCATAATCACTAAATCAGTGTTGATAGCTTTGTAAATGATGGCAGCTGCTTTCCCGGGCCTGCTTTTGAGGTACACAGACTCATCACAATTTTCTGCGTTATCCAACATATTTGTGATCTAATATGATGTTTTTTCTTTGTCTATTCTTAGTTTTAGAGGTTTTTTTAGCATATATTCATGCTTTTATCACGAGGCATTTTGGAATAGCCCACACAAAGTATGACGTCATACAGTGATTTCTGGCAGCCTAAACACTGCGGGAAATTTCGCTCGCTGCATGTAGGCAACTGTGGGGAAGCGTTTCAATGCATATTTGACTATTTGGCGGAAACATACGATAAATGCCGCGAAGACCTGAGATCAGCGGTGTGATTGGAGGTCTTCAGAAGTGGGAACGCCTTAAGAAAAGGCCTTTTGAAGTCTCTCAAGTAGTGGAGAGTGTTGTTTAGTTCACATCTGTGTTTAGTGTAATTTATAACATGACCAGACATTCATTGACCAGTGCTAATGCTAAATGTAAAGGACCTTACGACCTGTAGGGAGAACGTCCCTATATTGTATCCCTCTGAAAATGTGTTATTTTAATTCTTAATTGCATGGTGGCAAATGACCCTGCCATAACGTCCATCGACAATTTCATTTTTGCATTTGAATTTCTACTTACTTAGACACAATATATAGGGCTTGAAGATGCTGGTCTCTGCCTTGAATCATGCCACTTTTGACTAAGATGAAAACTGATCCTTCATTTATGACATACTAATAACCCAATTATAATGTCAGCTTAGACAGTCTTCTAAAGAAATTAGGTATTGCAGAGACATTGATTGCTTGTAAACAAAAGTAAGTTGGCTGGGTCATGTAAAGAACAGCTCCGGCTGGATCAGTGAAGGAAGAAAGCTTAAAATGTGAGGGAAAGGCAAGGGAAGACTGAACAAACTGAACACTAGTGACCGTGTGCTTTTTTTATGGAAATATTTGCAGCCAATTTTCTCGTTATCCATAGAATCAAGTTACTTAGGCCTAAAGACTTCAAGATGCATCCAGTGCCACAAATTCAGAAGTGTTGTGGGGTTTTTAGATTTTCATTAGCAATATTTTATTTGTAAATAGACCCGTTGATTCTGATTGAAATAAATAATATCCTCATTCCAGACAAAAGACGTTGCACAAGTTGAAGAGATAGTCGCCAAAGACTTATCGAAGTTGAACAAAAAAGAAAAACTGGCATTGTTGAAAAAGCAGGCTCCTGAATTACAGGAGCTAGTTGGGGATTTCAAGGTATGACATAAATGTCATTAAATGACGATGCTACTTCATCAAGAACATTTATAGAATAGATACATTTTATAGCAGTAGATTCTAGAAGTTAACTTGCTTGAATCAATGCTAGTCTTGAAATATTGTAGCACTTGCTTGGTGTTATTGTAATAGAAAAAAAAAATGTACTTTGTATTCCAGGCTAAGTGGACTGAGCTGGAACAAATATGGCTTCCAATCTACCAGTTGATAAAAGCTGGTAAACTGCATGATTGTAAAGCTGTGCAGTTTATTAACTGCAAGGTTCATTTAGTCATGAAGTAAGTTGTACATGCTTGCTGCACACTAAAAATTCCTTGGTCTTATTAAGAAAAACTTAGTTGTCTGCCTTAGTTTGAAATCCAGATAGATATAATTTACCATTACATGGTACATGATTTATTTTGTTAATTGAATTATGTACATGCATAGTTAGTAATTATATGACTATGTTACAATTTGTTTATGTAGAAAATATATTCTCAAGGAAACCCTTGCGTCATGTCACATGATCGCACACCTGCAAGGTGAAAACATTGCCACATGCCCATACAAATGCAAGGAAACATGACTGTTTTTAGGGTGATATTTCTCTACTGAAAATTGCTCTATTTTGTTAGTTGTGAATTAAAATTCAGTTTTTAGAGCAGAGACTGCTAATGAAAATTTCATTGGGCTTTAACATTGCTGACATTAACACAGCAAACACTGGTACCTTCCAGGCAATCACAATGAATTCCTGTACACCAAACACTGCTTTTCCTTTGTAAGAAATACGATACATGTTCCAGAACTTTTCTTGTTTATGTCAATATGGCACACATGCGTTTGTTGTCACTGCATAAACAGGAAACGGAAGCAAGGGTTTTTTCTTTAGAATTACAATATTCTATAATTGTAATTGTAATATTAGAATGTGAGTATTATGAGTATCTTTTTACAGTTATTGCACTAACGTCAGCTATTATATGATGTTGAAAGCAAGGTGTCTACCAGTAGAAAACCACCCAGTCATCAAGAGGCTGCTGCAGTACAGAAATGTTAGTATTATTCACCAACAGTTTATTGCAGGGTTGGCATCAACATATGTCGAGCGACATATGTTGATATTTATGACATTTATTTTAGGAAAAAGTCGGGACATTTTGACATTTATGACATTTATTTTCTTAAAATTTGCGAGTCATTTTGACATTTATGACATTTATTTTTCTTAAAATTTGCGAGTCATTTAACCATTCGATGTCAAAAGGACTCATGAAATCAGAAAAATCAATATCATTAAGTTATAAGTTGCCATTTATAATTCCCATATATGTGAAAAGAATTCCCATATATGTGAAAAGGACGTGTGAAATAAGAAAAATAAATGTCAATAGTAAATACATGTTGACATTTATAATTCCCATATATGTCAAAAGAACCCATGAAATCAGAGAAATGAATGTCAATAAGTAATACATGGTGACATTTATAATTCCCATAAATGTCAAAAGGACACGTGAAATCAGAAAAATAAATGTTAATAAATAATACATGTTGACATCTATAATTCCCATATATGTCAAAAGGACGCGTGAAATGAGAGAAATAAATTAAAAAGTGATAAGTTTTGATCTAGTATTCCCATATATAAATTAAAAGTGATACATTTTGATCTATTATTCCCACATATGTCAAAAGGACGTGTGAAATCAGAAAAATAAATGTCCTTAAGGAAATTATTGTTTTATTGCAATAATCATCAAGTAGAGGCAAGTACATGGAAACAGGTAAATGCAAGGTTAGTGTAACAAATTAAATGTCTCAACCACCAATGAATTTGTTTGCTGAGTACATTAAGTGGTTAAGCATTTGGACATGGAGATATTTTCACAGGTTTGGCTATTGTTAACCCTTTCGCTGCCAAATAACGATCTAATCGTATCTTAAAAGCAGCAGATAAACTGCCAAACAACGATCTTATCGTCGTAAAGAACACAGTGGTATATTGCCGACATACGATGATTTCGTTCGTGTGGAATCCAAGACATCTGTCATTTGACAGCTAGAACATGCCACAGATAATCACTTCGTTGGCAGCAATAAATGGCTGTAATTGACTGCAGCTAATTTTGTTGGCAATTTATGGGGAAAATTGTCCTGGCAAATGATAGTAAATAGTAGTCTGGCAGTGAAAAGGTTAAAAGCTCTGTCTTAATGACAAGTGTTAACCTTTACATGGGTAAGTGTCAGTATTTGACTTTTTCTAATTATAAGCCCCAGTTATTGAATGGTTAACCCTAGTGTTATTTGTTGAGGGTATTAAGTATAGATGCGCACGCCAAATATTCAGACAAAAAGCACGTAAAAGTCAAATAAGCATCCAAATTTCTCATTGAAATATGAAGAAAAGTAATTGTAGATAGCGATGAACTTCTTTTATAGGTGTTAGAGTAGTAAGAAACCAAATGAAAACGTCAAAAGCTAATAAAACACAACTTTAACTCATTACCCCTCACGTTTTATTACATGACAGCCCTTGTATCCTCGCAAATATTTGCAGCGTAGCGCGTATCAAACTTTTCCATTTGTCAGAGCTGGGTTGCCAACTTTAAACTGCCATAATTTCCTTAAAAATGCTCGTATTTCAACTATCTCTTCACCAGAATACAAAGCAACCATTTTGGATTACCTCATTCCCTATTTCACAAATGATTTGAAACAAAGCATCACATTTCCAATGGTAAAGAGAAGCCCTGTTCGGATCGGTTAGGACTAGGTATTTGCAGCGAGTTATGCTAGTAGCGTCGGAGTAAATGCATGACAGTAATTTAGAAAATAATTGAAAATATTTATTGGGTGATTTTGGAACTCATTTATATATCATAATAAAGCTTAAGTTGTTAGGAATACGAATATGTATTTCTCATCACGATTGAACCATTATGAGTGACTACAACCCGATCAAACATTATTGTTTTTGCATTTGGTGCGATATAGCAAACATGATGCCATTTGTAAGTGCAAATTAATGCTGTCAATTGAAAGTTCTTTATATTCTCTTAAAATAAAAGCTAAACATTAACCAATTCATATCGGCATACGCAAAACGTCAACACGTAATATAAACATTAGCGAATAGTGCCATTTGACAGCTTTACGTCCAAGACAATAACTTATCTGGGGCCTCCATATATGCTTATCTTTTTACATAAATTGTACACGTGTATTCAGAATCGCATAGAGTTTCTTATTTTTACGACCCAGTAATAGGAATATGGATATATTTGTTTAGAATATCTTCCAAACATGTGTCTGTTGCCGGCCTCGATTAAAAATGACAGGTTAGAGATACACTTTAAAAAGACGAATTATAAAACAATGCGTGGTATTTGAGAAATATCCTTTCGTCCATGACTTCAGAATCAGTTTATAATTGATCCGACATATGAATTCGTGATGGGTATGTTACTGTGACGCTGATAATCCATTCGTTTCAAAAAAATATCTTACCTTCAAGCAATTTAACCATGGCGCAATTTGCAATGGAAAATTAGCCTTTATCGCACGCCGTAATATCTCAACACCGATCATAGCGCGATGCAATCAAGAGTAGCGGCTGCATTAGCCGTTATCAAAGCAGAGAAAATGCGGGATTATGGTAACAACGCAGGATCTGCTCGAGGCTAAGTATTAATATCCTTTTTTGGAAGCAGGAATATTAAGTAGGTATTTACTAGTGACGTCATTGAAAACAATAATTGCCTCAGTCTGAACTGGAGAGAACAGGGTTTCCCCTTTAAAATGATATACGACACGTTGGGGTAATTTTCGTCTAAATTAGAGTATTTTGAGCTTGAATTTCGCAGTGTAAATCTCGTGTTTGGTGCGCATATATGTATCCTTAGAAATGATGTATTAATATAATCAAAACCTTGCTTCTGTTCCACAAAATTTACATCGAAATGTGAAGGTAAGGCGGTTCTTGTTGTCACTAGTGTAAAAACCGAGAGCATGATCCCATATTTATGTGTGAAAAACGGCGATAAAGCGAGGGACTTTTCAGTGTAAAATCGTGCGTAAAAATGTCCCTCAAGGGACATCCCGATACGAATGGGTTAAAATAAATTGTGCACGACGATTCCTTATACGGTTTTACATATAGTTATCTAGTTTTAATCACAATGGCACTGCTGCTATACCCCAAATTATTGACTTGTATGACGAAGCTTTTGACACCCAAACACGCAAAATCATCACCTGGCCGTTTTGAGGGGTAAAGGGTTAATCGCATACCGTTGCTTACTTATGTACTTACGATATACGCGCCAATTGCCGGACACTTTCGTTTTCACACAAGTGCGTTTTTAAAGGTATGGGTTGTTCACAAAATTATAGCATACAGCCAAAGATATTATAATATCTTTGATACAGCTTTAAATTGGAAAACATCCTTCACGTTCTGTTGTTTCCTAAGGCACGTCTGTTTCTGATGAAATCCAAGGAAGGTGTGATCAAAAAGTAGTATCAAGTCACAAGACCACTTCAATATAGATGCGCATGATTGATTTAACCAATCAATGCACTCCCCTGCCATCCTGACCTTTGCCCGCTACAGTATCTTAGCACCACGTGTTGTTTGTTTACCTTGAGCCGCGAGGCGAGCCCCGCCATGACCCATCTTTCAACCCACGACCTAGCAGCTGCTTATTTACTTAGGCAGGCGCGAGGCGACGACCTTTGACCACAACGCGACCGGTCCCCGCCCGCGTTCGGCTTGTGCAAACACTGGGATGCTACCTCTGTTATCTTCGTTCCGCTTCCTCGCACGCGCTCGCTTTGTTGCTGTTCTGTATAACCCCACACACCTGGGAGGATGCAATTAGACTGTTCGATTCCACGATCTTCCAAATACCTTTACAGATATACATCACTGACTTTCGTTTCAGTTGGTGAGACTTTCGCTTTTCTCGCACCTACTTGATTATTTCCCATTAATTCGACTTTCTCCACAGCACTGGTTCTTTTCACTCGCCTCCTTTGCCTACCCAGGCAACCCCACTCACTCTGCCCCAAGTTTCAACATGAAACCAACGGCAAATGAGGGCGGGCGGGTGGGACCTTGACTTGTTTCTTGTCGAAACTTCCACCAAGCCAGTGGGGTTGTGCCCATAAAACTGAGCCCTTTTTCCCCCACTATGTCTTTAATAGTTGCCACTCCAGTACTCTATGAACTTCGATCTTCTGTGCTTGAGGAGTGTCCTGTATTGTCAACACTGCGCCCCTTCCCGTCTTAAAGACAGGTTTAAGACGACTGGTTGTTACCCATTGTTCTTGCACGGGCTTGCGGCCTTTCTTCTTTTCAATCGGTGCTGGTCCGCGAAATATTTTTAGCTTGACCACATGATCACTACTAACTTCAGTGATCTGGTGTGGACCCGTCCACGGTTGTGAATGGAGCTTGTCTCGTGCGTGAGGAGGGTTGTACATCATGACTTCATCCCCAACCTTGTATCGGCGACCCTGTACCTTTTTACTCTGCTGTGCTTGCTGTATTTCCACAGCCCTTCCCGATACCTCACGTACTGTCTCTGCTATCTGCATCACCTGATTCCTGTGGTGTAACACGTAAGATGAATAACACTGCGGAACCGCCTGATCATCACATCCATACATCAAATCGATAGGCAGAAGAGGATCCGTACATTGACTGTAAAATAACTTCTGTGGTGTGAATCCTGTACTGACTGGCATGGGGAGTTGCGTTGTATGCCATAAAGACAAACGGCAGCAACTCATCCCATTTATCTTTTTCATGGACGTTCAAAGCTCTCAAAATAGTCTTAAGTCTTGTTGCTGCGCTCCACCATTCCGTTGCTCCATGGAGCATACGCTGTCGTACGCGTCTTATATATCTTACACATCTTGCACAACTTCAAACAGAGCTGATTATCAAATTCGAGCCCCTGATCGCTATGTAACTTCTGCATCACTCCGTGTCGCAAGATGTACTCCCTGAAGAGCACATTCACAACAGCCTCTGCAGTCTTCCTCTGTGGCTCGTACAGTTCCATCCTCTTTGAGAAGTAATCTTGGATGACGCAGATGTACCTGTTACCAGCTGGAGAGTTAGTTGGGTAGATGCCCCTGGAGGTCAATACCCACACGTTCATGCGGAAAACCCACATACTCGTGCTTCATCGGAGGCTTCCCTCCCCCAGCTGCCGACTTACTCTGTTGGCATGTCAGGCATGCACGGCACATCAACCTCACGTCTTCTGTCATACCCAGCCATGCGAAACGCCTACGCAGTATCTCATACACTCGTTCATAGCCCAAGTGACTCACACTATGGACATGAACACACCTCCAGAAACTCTTGCCACGCAACCGGTACCAACCGAACTTGTACACGCTTCACGGGGTGACCTTTCATCTGAATGGTCTTATCCATCATAATCACCCCGCTTTCCGCCTGGTACAGTGTAGGCCACTATCAACAGTACGCCTGCACCCCTGAACTCTCCTTCTTTAGTTCTTCTTCATCTACCACCTCCCACCAACGGGCCTTCAGCTGCTGTAATCTTCGCAGGCATAAGTCGCGCTTTTGAGCCTCACACCACTCGGGATCTCCGAAGCCTGCGAGCACTCTCACGCATTGCTGTTCTGCTTGGGAAACGGATTGATCCGATAGACTCCTGACCTGCTGGCCAGGACTTGTCCGCTCCAACTGCTCCTGTCTGCAGTCGCGCCCCCTGAATGAATCCAGAGTACCACTTGACCGCGAGCGGTGGCCTACTGGCCCAATACCTGGGCCCTCTCAAACGCCTGGTTGCTGCAACACATCATCCTGTGTGAGCTTCTCAACTCACCTGCCGCACGGTACCAAGTCAGGAGGGGGAATTTGCGGCTCAATTACCCCTCGGCCTCGTTTCCCGACTCATCTTCTCATTCTCCGCGACTAACCTATGCGGAAGAGACCAGCTCGGTCGTCTCCGCGGATGGGGACTTAGCTGCACTTGTTCCCCCTGTTGCCTTCTGCTGCTGTGCCTCACGTTCCGCGAGTCTTTGTCGGTGTCTGGCCCTCCATGTTTCTATTTCCTTTTCCGACGCTTTTGGGGACCGGGTTTGAATATGTCCCGAGACTCCGCATTTCCAGCATGCGTCCTCAGGTACCTCTCCCCAGTTCCGCGCCCTCAACCGGCTCATCCTGACCCAGCTGTGCCTCCCCTTCCGCGGCCTCGTCCACGGGAGGCGCTTCCGTCGGTCTTCCGGGTTCCTCTTCCTTTTGGGGTTTCCTTGGCAACATTGATCTCTGCTTTAGAGTTCTCCACCGCCTGCTGGGCCAACAACTCCTTCGCAATATTTTTTAGCAGAGGGATGTCGTGGCTTGGCATTCTCCGCCCCTCGCTCTTGCGCCATAAAAGTCTGGTACCGCCATGAATCATCATGACTCTCACGTCGCACCAGCTCCGTCTGTAGCAGCGACAGCGTTACTCCAGGCACGAGCATAATGTCATCATACGTCCTCCTATCCGTAAGGAGGCCGAATTCAGACCCAGGTCCAGTTGCTTCAGTACTGCCGCCTCTCTTCTTGCGGTATCTTGTCCATATGCCTTCCTGCGAGGAACATCTTTTCGTTCTTGGCGCTGTTTCTCGATAAGATGGTACTTGTCCACTGCATCTACAAGTGGTGACTGTAAATGACGACGGACAAGCAAGTTGGCTGGAGCTCAATCCCGGCGGTTTCGCTGTTGCTCCCGACTCAGCACTCGCAGATTCAATGAGGTTTCTGCTTTGCGAGGTGGGTCGCGTCCTGTCGCTCTGTTCCTCCGCGTCGCGGTCGGGCACACTCACAATGGTCGCGCCCCATGACGGTCTCTCACTGGTGACTTGGGCCTCGTCATTCTGGCAGCCCACAGCTGCTGTGTGAACGGTGATGTCAGCTAGCCGAGTCCTCAATGCTTTTTCCTCATTCAGTTCGGCCTCAGCCTCTGCTTTTCGTCTGCGGAGGGCAATAATGTCCGCTGAGGGCTTTGCTTGTAGTCTGTCATCCCCGAGCTCGGCCTTCTTGACCGACTTGCTTGGTGAGTCGGGTTTAGGGGACCCGACATCCCTCGTGCTGGGACTATGTGACGCAGTACGTCCACGCTCCCTCTTGGTTGGTGACTTGAGCTTCGAGTGACGCTTATTTCGCCTCTCTCGATTCTCAAGTTCAGACTCACTTTTCGACATTAATTCATCCAACGAGACCTCCCGCAGGGCATATCCAGGGATATGCTTTCTTCCATCCTTCCAAAATCCAGCAAGTGTGTCTTGCAAGTTCCGCCCGCTGGCCTGGTCGCTCCTCCTCTATGATTTCCTGGAGAATGTCAGACCAACCCTGACGAATGTTTGACGCCTCTGCGATCCCGCCAGTCTTGAGTCGATCACACAGCTCCGTCCTATTACAGCAGAGCAGATCCGAGAGACCTCTGCGTGGTATCCATTGTCACCGAATATGCGAGTGTGTTGTCCTTCTGACTCCACACCCAAGGCAACCCCACCTGGTCTCCCGGTGGGATTGTCACCAAAGGCGCTCGGTAAAGCATGCGTTCCGCCTGTTCCCCCAACAAGTCCCCTCCCGCATCCAGCTGGCACAAGTAATGCCATATTGCTTCGATAGCAGGAGTTAAACTCGAACTTGTAGGCGGGAACGGAGGCGTTCGTTCGCGTCGCTTCCCTTGATGCTCGTCTCGTGGAGAATTCCCTTGACTTGAGTCCTCCTTACCGTTCCTCTCGCCGCTAACCTGGTTCGTTCTTGTGGTTGCACCCTCTGTGCTGGACACTGGCCCTCTAATCTTGGTGCGGGCCCCATGGTGACCACATAACGTGTTGTAGCCGCTTGCTTCAAATAGCTTGGCATCTTCAGCTGCCAATGGGTAGCGCACCCGTGAGTGCCTATGCCCACCAAGCGGATGAACTTCCCCGTCCGGAACATCAAGTAACTCCCACGTCCCCGGGGTGGTCTTGCGGTTCTCTAGATGACTCCTCATGTACTAATGCTCTCCACGTGTACCCCGGCCTGGGTTCCGGTTACCAGCTGCAAAGACGGTGTTCACCCCCGGGTTTCACGAGAGGCCTCCTAGCGAGGAGGACTTAGCACCAGTGCTAACACGCAGTACTTCAGGCGTCCCCTACACACAGCCACGCGGAACTTAGACCACGAGAGGAAGGAAGGAAGGCCACCGGCCAACCTTGGAAGAACAAGTGAATGTGGGCCTATTTCGAGAAATAGGTCGACAACCCTACTTGCTGCCGATCCAGCATCTAAGAGAGTACTGCCGCTATTCGGCTCATATCCAGTACAATAGAGTACTGGTTCCCTAATCCTACAGTGGCCATAGTAAACAACAACACATAATCCTAACAAGGTGTGTGTAGCCAAGGAAATCTAATCTACTCCAGTGCATCTTATATTAAGGGGCAGTTTATAGTCTGCGACTATGCTACAATGAGTCGCGCACTGGAGGCCTACTTTACGAGTTTTGCTACAATATCATTTCCTGACATTTATTTTTCTGATTTCACGCGTCCTTTTGACATATATGGCAATTATAAATGTCACCATATTACTTATGACATTTATTTTTCTGATTTCACGCGCCCTTTTGACATATATGGGAATAATAAATGTCAACATATTATTTAATGACATTTATTCTTCTGATTTCATATGACATATATGGCTCATAAAAATGTCTTGACACTTATGATTGTTGTGGACGTAAATGAATGCTCCCCGTTGCACAAAATATGTTATGCTCCCGCGCATGCGCAGTGGGTACGGGGTACTGAAGCGCGCGAATAAAAAATGACTTGCTGAAATAGTATTCTAACTTTATTGATAATACATACGCATCTAGCAAGAGATACAACTTATAACAATGATTCTGATATAAAGTGCTATTTTTACATTTCCTTTTATATACAAAGTTTTCTTATAAAATCATGATTTACAATGGATATATGTATCAAAAATTAACAATAAGCTCAAATATGTCAAAATTGGTGAAATACAAGAAGAATAAATGTCGATATATGTCATAAATGTCAACATATGTCATAAATGTTGACATTTATTGACATTTATTATAAATGTCATGACATTTGCCAACCATGGTTTATTGGGAGACATCATTGTTTTCTTGAAAATAGTGCAACTTTAAAACAAAATGTATAATGATTGAATTCAATTTTGCATTTGTTCACAGTTCTTTTCGTGGAGAGTTGAGAATTGAGATGACACATAAATTTAATTTCAGTTGTTAAATCAGCTGGAGAGACCGGATATAATGGAAGAAGTGCAGCTTATTTTACGAAAGATCAAGAATGGAGAAGATATTGTAAATGCTCCTCCAGCTTTTGTACCAAAAGTAATTGATTCAAAGAGGTGAGACAATTTGAAGATTCTGTGTCCTGACACAGTCCGTTCTGTATGTCTCTAAATTTATAATTCTCTTTATGAAAAGCGTCACCTGGGGTGACTAACCTGTGTTTACAGTAAGATAAAAAACAACCACAATGGAACCAAATGAGGGCCATTGTGATCATTAATAAATGTTAATATACATTGTTTATAGAAAGGAAATGCGAGCTGCTGAAAAAACAAAACAGAAAAAGAAATTGTCTCAACTTCTTGAAGATGACCACGAATTGCAAGGAACATCACTTCCTGAAGGTGGTAGAACCTGGGTATGTGAAGTTGCGAACCTGGCAAAATTCTCTTTTTTTATACAGTCGGTCAAAGTCCTAACTTGTTATTTTTAAGAATAATGAATATCTAACAATACACCAACAATTTTAAATGTGATTGATTGTTACAGAGGTAATTTAGTGTATCAGTGTAAAATTTAATCATGCAGGGTCGCAAAAGAGCAGCACCAGAAGAAACTGCTGATGAAAAGGAAGCTCTAGAATACTATAAAATGATGACGGGTAGTAAGAAGAACAAATTGGATGAAGAGGACCAATTGTACAGGTACATTTTGTTTCCTGGAAACTCTGTAGATGCGCCAAGTCTACAGTTTGTTCTTCGCTACCTCAGTTTGGAAGTCATCAATATTGATGATTGTTTTGTTTTTCTTTATGGCTGTGCAATTTAGTATCAAAGAGAGAATTTACTTTATTCAAGAATTACTTTTTATTAAACGTTTTCAAGTTCTAAAGCTCCTTCTCAAAACAAAATGATTTCCCCAAATTAAATAATAAAACACAAAATTACAATTGTACTATATCACAATATCATTAAAAATATTAAAATATTACAATACAAAGAGATTAAAAGAGATTAACATTGGAAACAGACATTAACAATTTGGTGGTTAAGGATCATATCAATGGCAATAGAATAAAAACACATGTAAAAATAATAAAATATGCTTAAGGAACAAGGACAAGTACAATTTTTAATTAGGCATTATATTACTGAAAAGAACTCTGTTGAAAGCTGGCTGGTAATGGTCTAGTTTTGAATTCATGATGATATCACTATTATTATTATAAATTTCTACACCTTCAGTTGTTTGTCTTTCTAATGCTGAACTGTAATTTCCAAGTATGTCTATTTTAAAATCAGGTATTTGGTTAGGGTGCTTTTCTAACATGTGTCTAGCAAACGCATTGTGTTTGTATCTATGGGGGTTATTGAGAGCAGTCTGGTGTTGGCGGCCTCTAACGTATCCCGACCTGCTAGTTTCTCCAATGTATGTGGATCTAACACCATCTTTTTCACATATCCTGCATTGTCCTTTGTACACTGTTCTCTGACAGTTTCCTTTCCCTTCATTGGTGTGTATAAAACAATCTGACTTGTCACACTTTCTGTCACTAGGCAATCCAGGCATGAGCGACTTAATTGTTCTTCCAGATCTTTCTACAACCTTCACCTTCATTCCTCCAGATTTCATGTGGTCTTGGGCTATTTTGTTCAACTGTTTACACAGTTCACTTCTCGGGGTGGGGAGGCAGAACACAACGCTGTCAAACGGCTTATACCAAGTCACTTTGTTTATTTCCTTCTGTGTTCTCCGCTGCTTTTCATTGTATGTTTTGCTTCTGTATAGGGGGCGCACACCTTGTATGTCATTCTCAATTTGTTTCTCAAAAGTTCTTATTCCATTTTTGATCACCTCTAGTCGGAATCTGTGTGGGTACCCACTTTCTTTCATTCACAGACATATTTCACTTAAAAATTCATTTTTGACAGTATCGCAATGTTCTCTGCTGGTGTTCCTGAGTATGCGCACTACTTCCTGAACAAGACACACCCTCTTCATTCTTATCGGCATGGCAGATTTTTCCATTAACACATACATATTTGCCATGCTCTTCCTATAATGTCTGTACATGATTTTATTGTTTATTACTTCAACTGATAAATCAAGTATAGGCATCCTCTTGTTCTTGTATTTCGACGGGTAGTCAGTTTCCACTTTGATGAAGCTACACACACTGTTTGCGATTACTTTCATCAATTCTGCTGTCCGTTTGTCTGCTTCGATCTCCATGTCGCTCTCTATACACTGATCATCTATTTGTATTTTACCATCTACCAATCTTGCTCCTAATGGTATTACGCTCCCTGCACAGTTGTAATCATCAACATACCGTTTGTATAGGTACATTTTAAAGTCTATATTTTCCGTAGCTGCGTTCACTGCTTTTATGAACTTGTCGTCCCACCACAGCATGAACACTCGGGCTATTATTCCTGTTAACTCAAGTCCAATGGGACCACCTTCTTTCTGTTTGTACACCTCGCCATTAAAACTATATAAATGGTTTTTCATAACCATCTCCAGTCCTTGTTTGATGGCTAGTGAAGTCATAAGCCTTATCTGTTCTTTGGTTGGTACACATTTAGCTTGGTTAAATAAACTTCTATTTCCCTTGTTTCGAACTTCTGCGGTCCTCACACTAGGCGCCCTTCCCCTTAAAAGCACCCTAACCAAATACCTGATTTTAAAATAGACATACTTGGAAATTACAGTTCAGCATTAGAAAGACAAACAACTGAAGGTGTAGAAATTTATAATAATAAGAGTGATATCATGAATTCAAAACTAGACCATTACCAGCCAGCTTTCAACAGAGTTCTTTTCAGTAATGTAATGCCTAATTAAAAATTGTACTTGTCCTTGTTCCTTAAGCATATTTTATTATTTTTACATGTGTTTTTATTCTATTGCCATTGATATGATCCTTAACCACCAAATTGTTAATGTCTGTTTCCAATGTTAATCTCTTTTAATCTCTTTGTATTGTAATATTTTAATATTTTTAATGATATTGAGATATAGTACAATTGTAATTTTGTGTTTTATTATTTAATTTGGGGAAATCATTTTGTTTTGAGAAGGAGCTTTAGAACTTGAAAACGTTTAATAAAAAGTAATTCTTAAATAAAGTAAATTCTCTCTTTGATACTAAATTGCACAGCCATAAAGAAAAACAAAACAATCATGAGATCAAGTGCTGTGAACCAAATCTATTGGATTTTAAATATCAATATTGATATCTTGGCACCTATTTCATGTGTAACACAATGACTCGTGCATGGGCCTTTATAGCTATTTGTTGGTTCCTGCTTCATTACACTTCTACAGGTCGCCCCGTTACAACCAGAGTGCTCAAATTCAGTTTTTAAATTTGAAATAGTAACCAGGAGACATCACATGGTTCGTACAGTCTGGAAAAGTCCTTGAATTTCAGCTTTTGCCTGGAAAAGCCTGGAAAACAGAAAGGGGCCTTGAAAAATAATTTTAGTACTTGAAAAGCCTTGAAAACTAGGGTTGGGGCTTAGAAACGTCTTAAAAAATCAATTTCTGGCTTGAAAAGCGCCGCCATTATCGAATGTACTCGATTGAACCACACATCATGTATACGCTTTTACCAGCGCGCAAAATGCACTCGATTTAAATGACGGTCGTAATAGATTTTGTCTCGATCACGCAGGTGACGCCGCTGTCATTTATGGATTGGAGGGTTATAAATAGAACTGACGTTTGTTCGGTTGTTCCTCGTGGTTTTAGCAATCTATACAAATGGCGGACGCGTGAACGAAAAACTTGAGAGGCCAAATAATTTGAATATCAATAGCTATCGCTACCAACATGGGGAAATGCACGTTTAACAATACTTGGATGACAGCAGACCCTTACAAGGAATGGATACAGCCTGTCAAAGGAAACAGGTATAGGGCATTTTGCCGTGTTTGCTGCAAAGAAATAGACCTCACAACGATGGGAGAAAGTGCTCTGAAATCACATTCCAAGGGAGCAAAACATTGCCAAAACATGGATAGCAGCATTGGGAAATCATTCACTATTAGCGGATTTTTTAAATCAAAAACTTCAACGTCGGCCGACCTAAAGGCCGGACCATCCACCTCTGTAGGGCAGGGTATACCGGCCACAGTTGGGAACAACACGCCTGGTGATGGGCTAATGGTTGTTCCTCCTCCTCCACCGCTGCCTCAAGCACTACCTGGAGCTAGATGCCTAACGGACTTTGTGAGCAAAAATGACGTTCTAAAATCAGAGGTCTTGTGGTGTCTGAAAACTGTCACCGATCATAACTCTTACAATTCATGCAAAGGAATTGATAAGCTGTTCATAGAAATGTTTCCGGACAGCGCAATTGCCAAGAAATTCACTTGTGGGGAAAGAAAATCATAATAAAGAATACAATAGTTGTTAGTTAGTTTTGCAGCAATATATAATGGAAGCAAGGGTTTTTAAAAATTAGATTTAGGGCCTTGAAAATATGGCCTTGAAAAGCCTTGAAAAGTCCTTGAATTTTGTGCATGATCTTTTGTATGAACCATGCATCAATTTCTTATGAATTACAATGCTTGTATTTGGATACATTATGGCTATTATTTTGTCCCTGGCTTATTGCCCCTCTACAGGCCACATTGTTAGAACTATATGGCTCAAATTGGGTTTCTAAGTTAGAAATATTGACCACTGTGCCATTTTCACATGGGGCATAACAGACCATATTTGTGTCCAACATGACTATTACTACTATTTGGTCTCTAAATTTTACCCTCTGTTAAAGTTTGAGTGCTAAATTTTGGAATGTATATTATTAACAATAGTTTCAACTCAGCATATTGTTCTTGTGGACCATAATGGTCCTTATATAACTACTATTGTTGCATTGGGTGATTATGTTTATAATTATAAATTTTAGGGATGATGAGGAACAGGGAGAAGAAGCGCATGCTGTGGAAGAGGAAGAGTATGAAGATGGGAAGAGAGCCATTACATATCAGGTGGGTGCATGTCCGTCAGTCCAACGTTCATCTCTATGATTGAACATGGTTTGGTAGTCACATTGAGCCCTCACAATATCATCCAGGCTCTTGGCTGCATACATGGTAATTAAGGTAATGTATAATCAGGGTTCGATCTAGCCGCCGGTCCGACGGCCCGAGGCCAGTTAAAAATCGTGTCGGGCCAGTAAACCTTTTTACTCTGCTGGTCCATCGGTCCATTGAGATTTCGTGGTCAAAAAAAAAATTGATATCTATGAAAAATTGATTAAATTGGTCCATTTTTATTTTTCACTTCGGCTGCGACCTTGAACTTGCTTTCTTCGTCCGCTGGCACCCCGATTCATATGCATTCAATTGAAATCGTTCGCCTGCCATTTGCACTTGGTCATAAAGCAGAAGGAAGCGTGTACTAGCTTGCTAGTTCTCGAATAATAAACGTCAGTAAACGGGCTGATTTTTGACAATTTGTTTAAAATTTGACAAGTGGTTTTATTCAACAACAGTTAATAAAATAGGTCATAAAATCAAATTAACATTAAAAATAGTAGAAACAGCTGGTTCTTGATTGAACTTGAGAATTTGAGCAGACCAATGTCAATGTGCTTCTGTGACCCGGTGATTGTGAAGGAAATTAGAATTTTGACCATTGTCAGCTCAATTCTTGTTTTGGGTAGATGTTGAGTATTACGCTCAGTATCAGTAAATTTTTGCACACGCTGTAGGTACAGCTCATGTAAGTAAATGATTGAGTGAATATGTGGTAGTAACTCTAATGTTATGAGTGCAAAGCACTGAATACTGTTGAGGGAGTTTCTGTAAATGAAAATGGTGTTGTTGTGGATGTTAATTGAGGAAGATCCAGGGTTCCCACGCTCCCGGGAATTCCGGGAATAGGCATGAATTTGAAAAATGTCCGGGAAGGGCTTGAATTCGGCGGGAACATGGCAATCGTACGGGAAAAGGCATGAAAATTATTAAAAACTTAATTTCTAAATATTTGTCGGACAAAATTACTAGTAGTATCGCTCGCATGGGCGCGGCCATATTTCTTTACATTCAGAGTGCCACCACCGGCTGGTTCACGCCGGTAGCGTGGGAAAAACGTGTCTGCGCGCTGCTTGTTTGCGTTGTGATAAATGCATGATGCGTCGGGCACTAGTATGGCAACATGGCGACTGGTAAGGAAACTGATGTCAATATGTTGAAATTTCTTGTTATACGCTTAAGATATTAAAGTAACACTAAAATAAAGTATGTACGATCATTCTTAATGAGGCTTTACATAAAGTTATCGAACTTTCATCCCGATGGCACTGCTTTCAAATGCCATATGAAGGATTTATGGAATGAAACAATGACCTTACATGTCATGGGTTAAAATCACATACGCTTGTCTAATCAAATTATGAAAAAAAAAGACCAAGAAATGTAGTAATACATGTCACTAAACTTTATCCATTCTTGTCTGATATTGGTGATATTTCTAAAATTGAGTCCTGTGATATCTAGATTTTTTTCCAATGATTTTTTTTCACCACAGAGTATTTTACAATACATGGGGGGGGGGTTATATACTATATTTGCCCTTACTATTGCTTATTATAAGTAGAAAAATGCACTTTGAAGGTGAATGGCCCCGTAGGGCTCCTACTCCAATGCAAAGCTAGATTGAACACTGGCTAACAGGTGCGTTGGCGTGGACAAGGCTGAATTGATGGGAAGTGCGTTTGACGTGGCATGATTTTACTAGATTCTAGTTAGATTCTGAACACATGCGTTGACGTGGACAGCTCTGAATGGTTAGATGGTACTGACGTGGCCTCCATACAGCCAGAATGATGAAAGACATTTTAATAAATTCATTTTGAAAAACTGTATCGCTCTTGGTCAGGACCTGCTGATAATGGGCAGGACTGGTAGATTTTCAAACCAGCCAGTCCTGATTACGGGTATCTTTGTCATACTTAAGTCTATCCCTGCACTCTCCCCCACTCACGCCTTAAATTATGATTCGGCCCTTAAATTTCAACAAGATGATTGAAAGCTGTATCTTCCTTGCTGGACTTTTTTAAAGATTTTATATGATTTTTCATTTTGGGCTATTTCTGTTCACAACAATCACTGGTACATCATATGAAAAGACATGCGTCAATATTTAAAGCATCGATAATAAACAAAAATGAATAAAAAAGATCATCAGGGAAAACCTGGAAAAATCCTGGAAAAAGGCTTGATTTTTATCACGCAGAATGAGTGGGAACCCTGGGAAGATCTCTGTGGGGACGAGTAAGCATTTTCCAATAACATGGATTCTTATTCTAAATCAGTAACTCTTTACAAGTATGAATGCTATGTATTGATGATTTAGGTGTGTGGATCTTCATCACGTTACTCCCCACGTTTAGAATTTTATACTTGAATAATGGAGATGTATGTTCTCTCCTTCTTATCCCACAAATCATTGTTATTATTTTCTTCTGCAGTGCAATTACTCTGTTTAACCCTCTCTAAGCCAGACGTAAATCCACTATATATACACTGAGTGCCAGACACGCATTTTGCATGACGTGTTTTCACAGTGGGGGTCTTCAGTTGTCATAGTTGAAAAATGATCCTTTGTAGCTCTTACGTTTTTGTCAGAACATGTTCACATTTACAGTACACATTCAGGATATGGTCTAGTTTCTTATTTTTACCATTATAAATAAAGATACATACAGCATCAAGTTAAATTTTGACAATTTTGAGTAATCGCCCATTCATTTGACAGCTTGCGCGGGTGATTTTAAATGTCGTAGTATCAGTAGAAATTTTAAGTGCAGCGACTTTTTATCCAGGATAGACACAAAAAACACCATAAACCATTCCTATTTCATAATAATATATTTTTACTTCCAATAATATGGACCAAAAACGTGCTCAAACTTTGATTTCTTCAACATCGTGGAATTTGACAGGCATCACTCAATCACCCGACAAACATATCATCCGCTTTGATAGAAATACTAGATATCCGATGTCCACATTTATTTGGTGGTTTGCCTAACGCTTTATTTGTGATCCGGTATCCAAGATACAATAAGATGAGGCATGGATGACGAATAATATGATAATTCTTCTTCAAAAATTTTTGGTTTCGTCACATTATGGCCGATCTTACCTATTTGAGCAGGTTTCCAGGAAATCAGCCTTGCGTAGCGCGCGGTGCTGCAATAGATTCGTAAGAGCGCTCTTGATAAAGGCTTATTGACATCAATTAGCAGTTGTCAAAATAATTTTGCCGCAATTGAACATAAGAATACCGGGTTCATGTACTCAAAATTAGTTGTGTTGATACGAGTTTGAGAGTCTAGTGTTAGATTTATTTTCGGTGACTATACAAAGATGGTTTCTCAAGGATTCCAGCCATATATGACAAGCCATGGTTTTGCGAACGCAAATAGTATTTCATGGCTCAAATTTGAAGCAGATAATGCATGTTTGGTGGGTAAATATTCGTTCTCGGGAATAGAATTGAAATATTAACACTATGCTGCTTATTGCCTCTACTGGTCTCTACTTTGTTCCTTATTTTTTTTTAATTCCTGGCGGGGAATACCACCTGGACCACCCTGTGTGTGCTGGATGTGGGGCCAGTTAAAATGAGTCCGGGCCAGTAAAGTTTGGGACTAGCTGGCCCTGTGGGCCAGTACATGCTCGCACACTAAATCTTTCCCTGATAATATCTAGTTTGGTCCCTTTTTGTCATGGCGTTATAAACCTTTAAATCTTGGCATCCCTGAATGACGAAATAGAATGGGGCTTAGTTGATTTTGACCAATTATAACATTGTTTTAAGATAAACTAGGTTAAAAGAACTTACCAATATGGGTTTTTGTTTTACAAATCATCGATGTAAACTTTGGTTTCATGTTGGCATATGATGTAAAATGAAGAACAAATTAAGTAAAACAATGACGGGGTACGCATGTTGAAAGGGTGTCACAGATAGAAAGAATACTCATCACAATCTGTCGCATGCACGAAGTTACAAAATGTAATTTCATATCTTACATAGATAGAAGATGATGTTTTGTATACAAGAGTAAATATTATTGGTGGTAATCAGTGAATCTTGAAACCGGGTTAAAAATAGCCTGGCACACAGCTAGCCATTTTCAATGTACAGGCACCTGGTCTTAACGGATAAAAGTTATTTTTAAAAGTAATTCTAGAGATAACCAATGAAAAAACATGCAAAAGAATGATAAATAGAGGTATAGGTGTGTTTCGTTTTATTTTTTGATAAATGAAAGTTATTTTCCAGGGATGCATTACTCATGTGCGAAAAATAGTGTTCAGAATTGTGTACAAATTCATTGTATGTTATAAAGTGTCTATATTTCTTTGTTGCAGATTGAGAAGAATAAGGGGTTGACCCCTAAAAGAAAGAAAGATCAACGAAATCCGCGCGTGAAACACAGAATGAAATATAAGAAAGCCATCGTGCGTCGCAAAGGACAGGTTAGAATGACTGGTTCTTTCTCAATTGAACTTTGCTTTAGCTGCTTTCTAAATGCATGTGTTTCAAACATGTGTAAGTGATGTGATGTTGGGGATGTGATAGAAAACGAACACTTCACATTTAATTTACTGAGGTTACTATTCATAAGTGGCCATTGAATATACAGAAGAAAATAGGTCGTGAATATGTTCAATTATTTATTGTATTATACACTTTTTTTTTAACATATTCATATAGCTAGTTGCTTATTATTGGTTCATGATGAAATTTTCTTGCATGTGGACATTCATAAATTTTAACAAAATGAATTTGTTTATAATTTTTGCACTCTCTTTTTTCAGGTACGTGAAGTACGAAAAGAGATGACACCATATGGTGGGGAAATCAGTGGTATTCGTGCTGGCGTTAAGAAGAGCATCAAGTTAAAGTAGATCCTTCAATGTTGACAGTTTGTTCTACTAACATTAGTTCATGGACTGTTGAAATATTTGTTTCTTATCATTAATCTGTTTCTTACGGACAAGCCCAATATATGTATGTATGTGTATGTATGTATGTATGTATGTATGTATGTATGTAAGTATGTATGATAATTTGGTGATAAAATGTAATAAAAAATTAGAAATGAAATCTTATAAGATGATTGGAATTACCAATATTAATTACACAATGTAGTAGGGTTGATGGCTTTATTTGTAATCTTGAGACCATTGAGCCTCTGCAGGAGTATAAAATAGTACAATTCAATATCACAATGACAAATAAAACAGTTAGAATGAAGTATGTATATATCAAGTAATGAAACAACAAGTATATCAATATAGTGCATCAATCATCATTGTTATTATACAATAGAAAATACATATGATTAAATATAGTATACACTCAAACATTGAACATCAACACAATGACTTGATAAACATGATAACTACATAAAAATTGCCACGGTTCTTAAAAGATCATGATTTTTTGGGGGAAATCCCATCAAACCATTGCAAAATTGTATCTTCTATCGCAAATCTGTATGATGCCTATTCAATCACATGTCAGAAGATTTACCATGTAAATGACATGTTACAAATTCTAACTGCACTCCGAATGTGAATGTTTAAATTCTTCAAATAGGGCTATCTATGTCAAAACCATAAATCTAGTGGTTTTATGTCTTACCATTTATTTTCTTTAAATGGATTATTAAAAAGTTGTTATTGACAGGATTAATCAAAATGATTTTGAAATACAAGGTGACACTTTCACCTGGGGCAAAATAAATATTACATAAGAAAAATAAATCAGCTGTTGAATTGGTCTACAAACTTGTAGGTCATTGTTGGTTGCTGAAATATTCATATCCAATAATGAAATGTTTACCTTTAACATCATTCTAACTGTACCGATCAACAAGGACAATGTTCTTTCACCTCCCACTGTGTGTAGTGTCACAGAGAAACATTTATAGAACAAATATTTAGACGGTTGTCTATTTGATATTAAAGTAAGCAACTTAACCATCTTTTATAGCTAGTCCATTTTTAACTGTAGTTACAATTCTATTTAACCGAACCAATTTTTAAAGACTGTGTTTCTTTATTGAATAATTGCGTTTCATAAGCGGACTTTTAATCTGAAATAAATGAAATTTCGTAATAGATGTCAAAGGAACTGGTCTCATGTTACCTTAATAGTATCAAGTGCTTTATCAATATACCTTGCCATAGTCATTCCATCTGGTGCTCAAACAAATGTAATCTATGTATTGTGGATTTAATTGACCAGTTTTTTTTCTAGCTGTCCATCATATAAGCTGTCTAAAATATTTGTATATTTTTTAGTTGTGATTTGATGGGAAGCAGCTTGATGTCCAGTTGTAGGCCACATCTGTAATTCTATGGTGCTGGTGCTTTCTGTAGTCCTTGTTTCCAATTAGATCCAGAGTTTTTTTCTGTAATATAAATTAAGAATTTAAGATTGAATTCAGATAAAAAAATTACACTGATTTTCACTATATCTATTAAAATTGAGTAGCATAAGCCATTGTTTGGTATTTGGAGTACACAAATAACATTTTTATGTGCAGAGCAAAAATGCATTTTTGTTGCTACAAATATAAATGATATCGCATATAAGAGGACCAGATTTTAAATACTTTATTCTGTAATGCATTTTTTTTTAAAGCAGCGATATTTAGTAATGCCATTTTCATTATTGTTATAGGGCGTTATCAGGAATTAAAAGTAATTAGGATAGGCTGTATAGTCAGCAAAAATATGTTTGAAAATATCAATGTTTTTCAAGTAAAAAAATAGGAAAACTAGTAAGTAAAAATTACATCTAGTGATAAATCAGACGGTGAAATTGTTAGAGCAGTCATAAAAAAGACCGTGAATCATCATTTACTTTTACTAAAAAGACATGTGGCAAAAGTACTTATTTTTATTTTTAAGTAGTTATTTTTACCTTTTTGTGCTGGCACTGATGCCTTTTCATTTTCTACCAGCATATGTTTATCTTTCTTCCTAAAAATGTGAAAATAAATTTTAGTGTGGAGCAAAACATTTTTTTGCATCCAATTTGTTAACCTTAGCAAGATGTGTATTCATGGGCACAGAACTCTACTCAAGTTTTCACTATCTTTATGGCTCCCAATTCTGACATCCAAACACGTATCTTTGAAAATCTGTTGGAGAATGTTCTCAGCCTGTGTCCATGCTGCCTTGTTTCATGGTAGTGAAACTTTAGCACCATTTTGTTGCAGACCTTCAGCGTGTGCATTGCAATGACAGATCTATGATAAATTGGATTTGAGGATTGAAACCTTATACTGACACCTCTTCCGCTACGCTCTTTACAAAATGATAGGAATTGTGAAGGTGTCCTCCGAACTGTGCTCTCGACATCTCAGATAGTACGGAGATAGTGTGAAACGATCCTCTTGCATCAATTTTGTCATGGATATGGAGATCCCTAGTCGTTGAGTACAGGGAACCCCAAGGAAGACTTGGTTGGAATGTAAGAAGTTAGATTTGAAGGAGTGTAACCTCCTTAATACAGTCCCGCTAGGTAGAGATGCGTGGAGAGCTGATGTGAGACAGAGCCGCCTGCTGCCGTAGAAGTATAAGTAGTTACGGCTTTTACTTTAGCCCTATACTTTAAATGCGGAAAGAGTTACTATGATGTGTCTGTTCTTATTTAGACCTTATTGAGTAGATCATAATTATCTGGAAAAAATGCCTTGAATATCATTGTGAGACACAATTCTGTTCCCATTTTTTCTTGATTAATTTTCCACTCACTTTTAAGGTCTAATGTATTTGCTTATAAAACACAAATGAAACTAGTAGTAATCATTCACAAACAATTCTAACCTGGTGTGAACGCTCTACTGAATACTGAATAGAGCCCCAAGTGCATTCAAGTCAATCATGATAAATTCATTTTCATAGTCAGTTATAGGGTGTATATCAAATGACAGGATTTATGAAGTACATGTAGTTCACTTAGAGAACCATTTGTGTAGGTAATTTACAAAATGTTGTAATGAAAAAAACACCATAGATCTGAGGAACAGGACAGGCAATAATTATCACAAATCATTTAAGGCTTCAGAATGCAGACATGTAAAGGAATGATTATAATATTGCACGGTTTATGTGGCAATGGGTTAAACATGTGACACATTTTGTTAATGAAAAAGCAGCTTTTGGCATATAAAAATACGCCCGTTTTGCTTTAGTCAAAATGGATGTTGTGTGTAATGCGTGACTCAACATACCCTTGTGCTGGTTGGAAGCCGAGTTGTCCAGCGTCTAGCTTCTCTGTGATGAACTCCGACTCTGCTTCACTTAGCGAGCGATAATTGGGGTCATCCTCGAATTCCTCTCGTGGCCGGTTGTCCTTGCGGCGGAACCCACGCTTGTCGAGTAACCAGTACGTCTGGATGGGCAGGGCCTACAACAAGGCGCACAGATTAGAGGTGCTCTACCTAGGAGCAAAATGAGCACTTGCGATTTGATAATTGGTTGAGTACTTTCCCATGTAAAATCATGCCAATGAGAAACAATGCCATGTGAAATTTTCACCAAGTCGGGTATTGTTCAGAAAAAAACCTGGAATAATAATCGAATGGTACGTTTAAATACTTAGCTATCTGGCAAATTTTGCCAATGCTCTGAAATGTTAATTTCTGTCAATGTATATGGCAGTTTTGTAGAAAGTAAATGCTGTAAATTTGCTATCATTAAAGTTGTAGTACAATTCTTTAGCATTGATTCTCCAACACCAGGTTATTGGCATCCATGTCATGCTGAAGTTACTTTCTCAACTGCCTGGAGTCTCATCATCGGCATATGATAATCTCTTACTCTGCACATATATTCAGTGTTTTAATATATATATATATACAACATATATTATCTACCTATGTGTTTTTTTAACTGAACCAACTTTCTTTTGTTAGGGTTACTTCGCAAGCAAAGTTGATAATTATTTTTATTTCTTTGGATTAGAACTAAGGATGTACGTTTGACTTGGTTGAAGGCTTGACTTTCTGGTCTTGAGAAATTGTACACGGCAAAACAGGCTCTTTGGATAATTGGTTATTTTCAATAACAGGAATTGAATAAGCCCAAAATATATTAAGAAGGTCTCACATAATTTCTCTTGGTATCTACCTCAGATGTCAATCAATCATTCTATCATTCCGTGCAAAAATCACCGCCTATAACCCACGCTGATTGGTCAATCAGCGTGCTAAATTATGCGATGGAATGAACGCTCCAGAGCACGCAGAGACCACTACTACGGCGCTAGTCTAAACTCGTCACATTATCAATACAGCCGCTGACGTCACAAGGCGTGTCCTGTGTAGTGAAGAGCAAAAGTTTAGACTAGCGCCGTAGTAGTGGTCTCCTTGCGCTCTTTTTTGGCAAAATTGGAGACTTGCAATGAGAATGTTATAATATGATTTATTTTAAAATAAAATGGATTTTAGTCATGATAGAATGGTGATTGACCACTCGATTGTCTTGTCAATCGCAAAATTGAGCATGCTGACGTCTGATTTACCCTCACTTTGTTCGGGCAAATCAGACGTCAGCATACTCAATTTTGCGATTGACACTCCCATCTCGTGGTCAATTCCTACAATCAAAAACTAAATTTATTTGGACAAACCCTAATTATTCCTCAATGGGAGGGTGTGGCCTGGCTGCTAAATCTATTTCTCACCGGTCCACTCCAAGCTTTCCTATCATTTGGATCTATTGGAGCCATAACCAGACATGATAGGTCTTTCTGCATGACTGTGCCCCATGTCTGCTTTGGTGTTTCCTTCGACCTTGTCTTTCTCTCCCTGCACTTCAAGGTTTCTCACTTTATTGATACATACAGAGCTACGCTCAACATGACCCAGCCACCTCAGTCTACACCTGCGAAGCATACTATCAATGTCTACATTACCCAATTTTCCCTGGAGGCGATCAGATTTAATATAATCATTGGGTTTCACACGGCACACAATCATTAAATCATTGCTCTGTTATTTCTCCTCAGACAATATACAATACTGGAGGATGTTTCGGAGCATTGCATTGGAATACACTGGACACCCCTCCATCTACCTCTCACCTCAGCCTCAGGGTCAGCTCTCTTCTCCAGTTCATAGCCGCCTATCTCTTCTAGGATTGTCTTGGTCGTCTCACTCAGCTGGATTCTACCCGCTGATGAAAGCATAAAAATTTGTAAAACCTGTAGCAGATATTTTCAAAATTTCAGTTAACGTAGATTGTGTCTTAGGCACATTGTCGGTGTAAAGTGGAATTACTATAAAAGAGTGCTGATAATCTTAAGATATAATGTAACTGATTTATATAGCATAGACAATAAAAATGACCAACAATCATACAATGCAAGGATTCATTTATGTCACCATGATAATTGTGGATGACAACCCACCAGGGCGGCACTGCAGTCGTCAGGGGTAAAGATTCAAAACAGCGCCTCAACACTCGTGTATATTAGTCATTTTGAAGATGGTATTATTGTGCTCTATGTTCATAATCATGTTTTGTGACACACACAGAAATGTTATATTTACTTCTCTAGTTTTCATATATGATACTCACATTTTATTTGGAATTGTATTTAATGAGCTTTGTCCAGATTTCCAAGCTGTGTTTTGCCTCAAGCTCAAGAGCCAGAGCCGATTTTGACAGTCAGTGTGTTTGACAAGATTATCAATAAATGTTGCTTGTCCTTTCTAACTGTATACGATGCGTACGTTATCCTTGATATATACATGTCTTTCACGTATATATTCCATTGATAAAGTTCATATTTTGCTACAATTTCAATGTATAAAACACTCCATTCAACATTATATGTACAAGTCTAAGTACTCTATTTTTTCAAACGTCGAACGTAATAATAATGCGTCGGCGTTATAAATCTAGCTAAAAGCCGCACTGGCAGGTCAGATAAGTATGTATTTAAACTAAATTATTATAATCATGACGCGTATTTGAGAAACAATGCTCAGATGCATAGATACTTAAGGGCTTTGTTATTGATACACGACGGTTTGGAATAACATGGATGAGTATTTCTGACAGAAAATGCACCTCAAAAGTCGGACTTTCTGGGTCGGTTCCTGTACAATTATAAGGCGAGTTGCGCAACGTTGCCCCAGATGACGATTGCAGCGCCGCCCTGGTGGCAGAGGCGGAACTACGCGCCGCCCTGGTGGCAGAGGCGGAACTACGGTTTCACGGAGTTTGCTTTATCTTTCATCCGTGGTTGACATTGATGGAATGTAATTTGGGTCTTTTCCAGGTCCATGTACCAAGAAAAGTCCTGTGGTGGGCACTGATGAGTCTAGGGGTGGATGAATGGGCAGTTTGTGTGATTCAGGGCATATATTCCAATGCCAGAAATCGTGTGCGGGTTAACGGACAGAACTAAGAAGTTTGATGTTAGGGTTGGTGACCATCAGGGCCCTGTCCTTAAGTCTCTGCTATTTATCATCATGCTGGAGGCCTTATCATGTGAGTTACGTTCTGGTGTGCCATGGGAGCTACTTACTATATGCGGATGACCTGGTGGTCATAACCGACTCTCAGAATGAGTGTATTTCTAAGCTGAAAGCCTGGAAGGAAAACATGGAGCAAAAAAGTCTTAGAGTGAACATGAAGAAAACTAAGATAATGGTGTCTAGTGTTCTGCAGTGGTATTGCTGGCAGGCTCGTGGATAACACAGACTACGCATGTCTAAGATGTCAGGGTGAAGCTCGTCCCATTGACGGTCGACCAGTTATCCTGGTAGATGTGGATAGGTTCATCCTTGATATAGAGTCTAGCTTCTGTTATCCCGGACATATGTTATGCTCAGGAGGAGGAAGCAAACTCACCATCACCACCAGATGCAATACTGCATGGGGAAAGCTCAAGAAGGTGCTCTCTATTCTGAATTTCTGACATCCAAATATGTATCTTGATGGAATGTTCTCTGCCTGTGTCTGTTCTGCCTTGCTTCATGGTAGTGAAACGTGGGCACCATCTGGTGCTGACCTTCAACGGCTATGTCTTAATGACAGATCTACGATACATTGAATTTGTGGAGTGAAACCTGATGATAATACCTCTTCCGCTCAGCTGCACAAAATGTTGGGAATTGTGGAAGTGTCCTCTGAACTGCGCTCTCGACCTCTCAAATGGTACAGGTGTGTGAAATGATCTTCCTCTTGCATCAATTCTGTTGTGGACATGAAGATCCCTCATCGTTGGGTACAGGGCAGACCTAGGAAGACTTGTTTGAAATATGTGAAGTCTGACTTGAAGGACTATAACCTCCTTAATACAGACCCGCTAGATACAGATGTATGAAGAGCTGGTGTGAGACAGAGATGCCTGCTGCCTATCCCAGCAACTGGGATACCCGCAACAGTCGAACAATAATGTTCAGATGTAGTAGTAATATTATTTGCACAGATTGTTCTACAAATAGTGCATTTTCGGTTCACTTTATGGACGATCCCAAAGAACTGTGTAAAATCTGGGCCTTTGACATACTGTAATCAGCAAATAAGATATTAACAAGTGTACGGTACCTGTGTGAGCCCCTATTCTGAGTCTGAATGTTGATCCAGGCATGTGAGGGATTTCAATCATCTGGATCTTGTCAAGTAGGTCAAGGGCAAGGGTTGCAATTTCTGGAGCGTGTCGACGGCCATTCAAGTGCGGAACACCTGAAGAAGTCAGAATTGATCTGTTCAAATACTCTATTACCTAAACTTTGAAAGATAATACTCAGCCAAAAAAATAATTTTTTCTCCATAAAATCCAGTATCAATGAGTATGAATGATGTCTTTTCCATTGCAAGTGTACGGAAAATAATATTCATATTCTCCAGTGTTAATATTTATTACACCTTTGAAAATACCGTGCTGTCTCGTTAGATAAAACACAAAATCTCGTGATGGTACATGTTCTTCATCAAATGATTTTCGCCAGATGTACAGTGGAATTCTGACAGCAGACGCAACATTTCCAGACAGGCGGCTTCTTATTTCATATGCAAGGTGAAGTTGCGTCTGACAAAAATCATTTGGTACATTTCTGGCCTTAAATGAAAGAAACTCATAATCCACAATACAAATTATATTGCTTCTCTGCAAGAATATTTGTTCAGCCACTAAGCATACCCGGTAAGCAAAATCAATAGAAACGATGTTTGATGTAGTTAATTGATATTTTGGAGTGAACTTGAATCTGAGCCAGGCAAGCCTATGGGTGTTAAGAGTATGCATTTCTTCCTAGTTCATAATTTATGCGGGTCCCAGGGTTAGTCTAGGCAGGGGCTATGTGATATAGCCCTATAGATTTGGAGAAAGATCGTCTAATGCCAATCCATAATTTATGAATATATAAATAGAATGGTTCCTAGATCAGTCAATCGTTCACTTTAATGAAGAGTTTTCAAAACTTTGCATGGTTGGTGGTTGCGCATAAGCTTGGGATCCACCTGAATGTTGACCTTTAAAGGGGTCAAAAGTTAAAAAAAAATGCTAAAATTTATCTCATTTGATATTGAATTTAGGAACAAAACTTGTATTGACAGGGCCGTCGCACGCACCTTAAGAGTGGTCCGACAAAATGAGCACCGTAGTCATGAAAACAGTGATATGTAGTCGCCGTTAGGAAAGGTGGTCTGGGGGCATGCACCCACAGGAAAAAAAGTAGAATTTACAACACAAATGATGCAATTTGAGAGCTATTTTTCTAAAACAAATTACTTTTCTATGACGACTCCCACATGGGCGATAATGGAGGCATCGTATGATTTTTTCGTGCCTTTCGGCTTTTATTAGTGATAAATAATACTACCTGTGTATCAAATTAAAGTCCATTTATTGCCTTCAAATTCACCAATGTATTATGTTAGAAAATGTTGATCCTAAACACGAACATATTTGAACTTTAACAGTTAATAACAATGATTTAGTTTTGTTCTAGAAGTGAAACGTAACTAGCACGTGTCCAACATTCCGTGCATATAATCAAAATAAACCCTCATGTGCCCTGTTACAAAGGAAGTATTGTCACGTGACCATAATAAAAGACAACAGACAAAGACATCATTAGGTCATTTAGGGTCATTTAAGGTCACTGACCACTTAGTCAAACTATATATAAGTCTCTGGAAGTTACGCAACTACGCTAAATATATTGCAGAACGGTTAGTCCACAGATTAGTTAAACTATAGAGTGTATATTACGTTATTACGTAATAAATTCTTGAAAAATAGTGGTCCGACAAATGTCGGAGTGTCGGAGCGGGTGCGACGGCCCTGATTGACCTTAGATAGGAACTAAAATAAAACATGCTAAGAGAGACACATTTCTACCAGTTTATGAATTTTGCAGAATGCTTTTTTTTAACTGAAAATAAGATTGATTTGAAGAACACACAGTTCACATATTTGATTTCAAGTCGCATTTATTAGTCTGGCACCTTCATTAAATCAATTACGTTATAAGCATAGATTTATGATTTGTCCTACCATGCTTTTCACAACTTAGTATATCTGTGTGTGACATGATTCGTTGTTTAAAGAAAATGACCAACTGATAAAAAAAACAATAACTACTCAGTAATCACAGTCCGAAACTAACCTGTCTGTGCAACCAAAATAGCAACCGTTATGTGTAACCAAAATGACCATGATGCTTGTTGAATCAAATGTTTCTGTGCCTTGTCATCAAACGTGTCTATTATATGATACTGGAGGAATGTATTTTACATGTACATGTTACATCCAAGGTTTTGTTTTAACATTTATTGAAATCCTGTGTTATCTGTGTAATTGACCTTTTTTTATGATGAACGTAACACGGTATGGCCCTCGCCTGTGACAAGTAAAAGCCTAATCTTGGTCATATTTTACATATGACTGGCTTGCGTGGATAATGTAAGCTGCTCAATGTTTAGTTGTGCGTAAAGACCAGTATTTTGGTTGTACGTATAGGCCGGTTTCAGACGGTGAATGATAACACAGGAAACCCAAGTGAGAGTGAAGGAAAGACCTACCAGAAGCAACCATGTATCCATCTCCAATAGTCTCTACTTTGTATACATCGTATTGAGCGATTCTCTCATCGAAGGCAGTGTACAATATGTTGAGCATCTGAACCACCTGAGTTGAAGATGTCAAAATGATATATTACATTGTCCACATTATTACAATTAATCATCTGTTTTGGTGCAGAACACCTTTGACAAGACTGTGGGGAATTGGAAGCCTGCACTATGTTCAAAAGTCTACTTTTACTAACCTGTATAGGCGAACTTCGTGATGATAGCACCGTAAAACTGACAATGTCTGAAAACAAGATGGTGGCCTCGTCAAAGTTCTCTGTAGTAACAACCTCATTACGTTTGAGCTGCTCCGCTATAGACTTGGGCAACATCTGATAGAGTAAAATGGTCTGTCCGGGTTTTTCTTTGTTTAACGCTTTTGTTCTGAAAAGAGCATTAGTGGATATAATCTGCATTTAATTTCTAAACTAAATGAATAATCATTGTGTACATGTACATTTTGTATGTTTGACTTATAATATCAGTATTATTGCATTTTTGAATACCAGAAGTAAACAAGGGGTAATATTACAAACAGAAGGGTTCTAATAAAAGTACAATGTATGCTATTGTCATGATATTATAGGGCATTTTTATTGGAGCCCCAATATACATAATATACATAAGTTCTCATCATAATGTACCTTTCTGCAAGTGTGATGGAGTAGTTCTGTATTTCTGCAGTATGCACATACACTGCATTGATGATGAGCGGACAGAAGAACAGTACAATGCCAAACAGTATGGCGAGGGAGATGAGAGTCGTTTGCACGTCCAACTCATGCTGGTCAACAATCTGAATCACCCGTGTACTCAGAGACCTGAAAATTAAAGGGCTTCTGTAGTTGTACTTTAATTTGTTGATCTAATTGTCTTGCTATTTCTGCATTCTGAAGATAGTTACAGAAGTTATCAAAACTGGAAATAACTCAAGAACCTTATACCAAAAACGTTTTTCTTTTGTATTACAATAGCATAATAGCAAGAAACAATGAGTTAAATTCTGTGATAATTGTTGGATGTAAATATTTCTGTCTGCGGCATTACATACAAAATACGACTATCGAAATGCCCATGGACATTTAGTTGGAGAAAATTTCAGTTAGACTAACATTAGTTTGTTATTACCACGGCACTCTCGTGTAACAGCCCACCCCCAGTTTGAGAAAATTTTAATTTAACGGCACTGGTCACTTGGATGGTCATCTATAGTATGTTGGAATTTCAAAGTGTCGATTTTTATGTGGTAAACATTTTGTGAGTGCCTGTACATGTGTGTGTGTGTGCCTGTGAATGGATGTATTATATAGAACAACAGATTGGGAGTAGCCGACTTTTCAATCTGGTTTCAATAAGAATTGCTGTAACTTTTGAGATTGAAAATGGATAGGTCTCTTCTGTTGCGTCTCTCCCAAATATTACATGCATGTACTCTTGAAAAGTGAAACTTGGCTTTAACAGTGGCGACCTTTGGGAGAAGTGAAAAGTGTCTACATACAGAAATACGAGAAGTGAAAAGGAGGACATGTCCACGTGGTCAGCTTGCACTCTACTCATTCATCTGGGAGTATTTTTAAGAAATTTGCTCAACTTAATATAGAAAAATGTGGCCAATTACTTCTCCAAACATTCTCCATGTTAATATACTTTCAAAATTGTAAAGATCTTAACTTTCTACACATTTTTCAGGAAATGACACCAATCAAATTAAATGTAAAAATAGCCACCATTACAAAAAATAATATATTTAAACAAAATCCAAATAATTTTAATCATTTGTTCAACTGATCTATAATGGAAAAACCCAGGATGCTTCAAGCTTTTACCGTTGGATTTGAAGGAAGACGTCGAGGTAGAATGTCATATTTCCATACCACCAGGTGGCGTTCTGTAGAGAGTCATCCACAAGTGCATTTGTCATGATGAGAGGCGCTCGCCTAATGTAATGCCTGCGTAATATATTCAAGATAATTCAGAAAATGATACCGCTGAGTGATTAGTTTTAGTCTATGTATTAGGTATATATTTCTTGTACTTGCCAAAGCTCTTCATCAAATATTGGCTTTTCATAATTACTGTTACACATGTACTAGCAGATTAATTGTCCATCTAGAGGAAGTGTTGAAGTTATTGGCAGTCCTCAAGTTATTGTCACCTTAAAAAACTGTCATTACATTCACTAAACAAATATTTATTTACCATCTCAAGTAGTTTTGTCAACTATTTCTCATTATAATGTAAAACATTTGTGTTACCTTGGAGATAGGCGTATGTTTTAACAGTTTTTTTAGGATGCCAATGACTTGAGCACTTCCTCTAAAGGCTACTAAAGCGTACTGTATAACAGTTTGAAGCACAGGCCATGGAACACCAACACAATTAATGGAAACACCTCATTGAGGGACCGTTCATTATTTAGTTTTGTTGTTCTTTTTCTGCTGCATACCAAGTACGTAGAGTTATATTGAGGGCTAAGATGAATCAGCGAGAAAGTTGATGTGAATACATTGATGCTGATTGCAACTCTTTTTGTTACAATTTAAAATTTGGTGAACAACAGACGAAAAGTACCGTTCTTAATTATCTAGCAAGCAAAACGTAACACATTTCTGGCAAAGTATTTTTATAAATATTTTAATTATCCCCGGAATGCCTAAAAACATTGTATTCCCCCATCTCAGTAGGTTTTTGAAAAAATAGACCCATGCCCGCCACTTGATTGTGAATAAATTGCGCCTTTCCCAGCAACAAAAGGCATAATTATTGGCAGTAGAACTCTTTTTTGTTACATTTTTTAAATCTCCCCGGACGAATTCCGAAGGGGGATTTCTTGCTTTGCTTCTGTGCGTGCGTGCGTGTGCGTCCGAAATAAACAGGCTGATAACTCGAAGACTACTTGAGCTATTGATTTCCAAATTGAATATGTCTTGTTTGAGGAAAAAGTACCTCTCAAAAAATTTTGTTTGTACTTTGGCCTACTTTTGATGAACTTACAAGCGTTACGTAATAAACCTTGTTAACACTCTAGAGGGAGAAGTATTTGACCTATGGTCACCAAACTTCATATTTAGCATCGTTGTACTACTCTCCAGAGCTGATTAGATTTTGGTGTACTTTGGCCTACTTTTGATGAAGTTACGATGTGTTTTTAAAAACAAATTTTTATGTAATTGTGTTTATCCGTCTCCTGGGAACAGTTTATCACTTATCATCACCAAACTTGACATTTGGTATATCTCTATCACTCTCATCACGTGATTTGATATTGGTGTACTTTGGCCTACTTTTGAACTTACAAGCGTTATGTAATAAACCTTGTTCACACTCTACAGGGAGAAGTATTTTACCTATGGTCACCAAACTTCATATTTAGCATCGTTGTACCACTCTCCAGAGCTGATTAGATTTTGTTGTACTTTGGCCTACTTTTGATGAAGTTACGATGTGTTTTTAAAAACAAATTATTATGTAATTGTATTTATCTGTCTCCTGGGAACAGTTTATGACTTATCATCACCAAACTTGACATTTGGTATATCTATATCACTCTCATCACGTGATTTGATATTGGTGTACTTTGGCCTACTTTTGAACTTACAAGCGTTATGTAATAAACCTTGTTAACACTCAACAGGGAGAAGTATTTTACCTATGGTCACCAAACTTCATATTTAGCTTCGTTGTACCACTCTCCAGAGCTCATTAGATTTTGGTGTACTTTGGCCTACTTTTGATGAAGTTACGATGTGTTTTTAAAAACAAATTATTACGTAATTGTGTTAATCTGTCTTCTGGGAACAGTTTATGACTTATCGTCACCAAACTTGACATTTGGTATGTCCATATCACTCTCCTCATAGGGTTTGATATTGGTGTACTTTGGCCTACTTTTGACCTTACGAGCGTTACATAATAAATCTTGTTACTACTCTACAGGGAGAAGTATTAGACCTATGGTCACCAAACTTCATATCTAGCTTCGTTGAACCACTCTCCAGAGCTGATTAGATTTTGGTGTACTTTGGCCTACTTTTGATGAAATTACGATGTGTTTTAAAAACAAATTATTACGAATTTGTGTTTATCTGTCTCCTGGAAAGACTTTATTACCTATCATCACCAAACTTGACATTTTGTATGACTATGTCACTCTCCTCACGTGATTTGATATTTGAGTACTTTGGCCTACTTTTCAAAAATGGCCTGATCGGGGAAGGGGAGATTTACGGTGTTCCCGACGACTTGTTCCTTTTGAATTCAGTCAACCAGAATTACGCTTATGAACTATTTTGCATTCAAAACATTCGAAATTTCTTGACAATCATCTTGGGAAGAAGGTGACACTTGAATGAATAACGGACACTCCCTAATGGATACACTGTTCACTGCTCTCACTATTGGGAGAAGTCACTATTAATGTAGTGACAACTATGAACCTAATGTTGACAGGGTATCCACGGATCAGGGAAATCAGGGAAAACAGGGAAAATCGCCCCAAAAATTACCTGCAGGGAAAAAATCAGGGAATATGATTTTTTTTTTTTTTTTAGAATCAGGGAGAAATCAGGGAATTTTATATGAGTAAAAAAATCTGTCAGTGATTATAATTCTGTATATAAACCTTTTATCAAAAGCATGGTTCTGATTAACTGACTGTTCCAAGGAATTTGTTCCAAGAATCTATTTTAGTTATTTTAGTTAAAGATCATAGACTGAATTTGGTGGAGTCAGTGCGGCTATAAAGGGTTGTTGGAAGCTTTAAATAAAATATTTGCTTTAATGGTTTTTGTGTTCTTTCTTGGTTCGTAAAAATCAGGGAAAATTAGAATTGAATCAGGGAAAAATCAGGGAAAAATCAGGGAAAATGGAAATGAAAATCCTGTGACTACCCAGTGTTGATATCTATTCTGACATGCATTAAATACCTCATTTCTGTGATGGTATCAAAGAAGCTCTCATCGTCTACTTCCTCCTTTATGGACTTCTTGTAGATTTCTTCTGCCACTGATGAATAGCTCCTTGCGTTCTGCAGTGTGTGTGTTGCAATGTCTTGGGCTTGTACGAATGTCAGATAGTCATTGATGTTTTCAAAACCACCTCTACAACAAAACAAAATGCAACATGAACTTTGGTTTGAATTGTTCATAATAATTAGTTCTGTTTTAATAGATCACTTCTGTTATTTGTTTGCAATGTTTTTACTTGACTTGACTTTGATATTTTGTGTTTATCTTTAAACTTTACGTAAATTTATTTCAAATTATGATCCTGTTTTTACTCTACTTTGTTATAGATGTCTCTTATCTTGAACCAATTTTTTCCCACAAACTTACTTGGTGTGAAAGATGACGCCATAAGCTCTCTCTATGCCAAATGCCTCCTTAGCTTCGAGGATCTCCACTAAGGAAACCAATTCTTTCCATACAGACCCAGACTGGGCTTCTGTAAGAGCGTCATAAAAATACTCCATCAACGTTTTGATGATGTTTGAGTAGAAAAGCAATTCATCTTTACTTGTCCTCGGTTCAGTGTCCAATTCATACCTAAAAATGAAGATTTAGTATCATAGAAATATTTTTCTGATTACTTTTGTAACGTTAACGTTGAAATTTTAACCTTGATTATACGATATTGATATTGCAACCAAATTGTAAGTTGACTGTTTAATCTTGATGAGCTTATATTCATAGTCACCTCTTCAGTGTATCATCTGCTCAGTCTGATACTATTGGCACTTACTAATAATTATAACAAATTGAACCTCCATAATATGATGATTTAGGTGTTAACCTGTGTTTGTTTAGAAGGGTTAGGAAAGCCTCCATGGTCTGGTAGTTGCGATCCTTGCTGGCAATGTCCACATTCCAGCCAGACAGCCGCTCGATATCCTTATCTGTGATTGGGTATCTGAATGGTAGCAAATGTACGCTTAATACTACATTGTACTATTTGTGCTGAAACAGATGCGATTTGCGCGTTTTCCAATGAATATCAAAATGTATCAACCATATTTCATTCCTGTGTTTTATGTAAGTCTTTTATGGGTCTTTCACAATTTATTACATATAATTACGACTCTAACTAAAATATCGCACAACCGAAAGCTTTCATTCAGTAGTCGCCAAAATAATCTCAACATGGATGATGATGTGAAGCAAATGTGGCTCTGCTTCAGCATTCAGACGAAACGAGTGTCAGTCATTCTATCATATCACCGCCAATAAATTATTCTGATTGGTTGAGAGGTGTGCTCAATTGTGCGATTGACTGCACGCGCGCCTCGATTTGGAGGTTAAATTTAAATAGGTCACTGTTTAAACAAATCACTGCGCACGGCTAAGTTTAGACTAGTGATGGTACATGGTTTATATCAAGATAAGAAAGTTTGCGTGTATATTTAGTGATTAATGGAAACTGTAATAGTATTTTCTTCATGATAGAATGGTATTTGACCACTTGATTGTCGTGTCAATCGTGCAATTGAGCATGCTGACGTCTGATTTACCCGAACAAAGTGAGGGTAAATCAGACGTCAGCATGCTCAATTTCACGATTGACACGCCACTCTCATGGTCAAATCTTACAATTCATGCAAAATATATATCATACTATGGTTGTGCAACACTCGTGATTGCTAAGTACCTTCTGTCTATTCTTGTTAAATTGTTATATTTGTAGTTGACTTGTAGTATGGCCATTAATAATAAAACCAGGAACAAGTATCACAAACAGTTCAGGGTAGAAACGGCCAATATAAATTATTGATGGGAGAACTATAAAATTTGAAAATTTTTTCTCCGCAATGTAATTATCTCAACTCCACCTCTTTTATTACATACAGTGTTGATCGAGTGACGAAAAACCAGTGCCGGCTGGCATAATATTGAATACAAAAGTACCGTATACGACCATCCAAGTGCCCACCCTCGTGTTACAGCCCTCCCCCTCTTTTCTTAAATACCTTTAAGGATTATGTAGTAACTGCATTCTCGTGTAACAGCCCACCCCCAGTTTGAGAAAATTTAAATTTAACGGCCCTGGGCGCTTGGATGGTTGTATACAGTACATTTGACGTGAGAAAAAATATTGCCTAAATTTTAGCGTAAATCTTTTTCTGAAAAGGAATTTGATTTCATAGGCTACAAGCTTATTGTGTATAATCTTTACCAATCCCAATCTGGGTTTGGGTATAATATAACAATATAAAACAGTTACTGATAGACTTGTACTTTAAAAATTATGAAAATATATAATAACATGATATATGCGCGCTATTGTATGTGACATGGGTTACAATATACTCTTACCGTTGAATTAGCGTTAAAGTATGATGACATGATGAAATATAAAGGGCCGGTCACACTGGGTTCAGCGTCCACATCACGTAAAAATCTCATTAATTTTGTGGACGTGGTTTTCAGTGATATTGATGCATTTAAGACGTGCTACAGTTGATTTATACACGTGGGAAGACGTCAGAATACATCAGAACGTCGTTGGACGCTGAAACAATTTTTGAACTGTTCAAAATTCCATTCCACTCACAATCACGGACGGTAGGTGTGATTGAGTGTCAATGTCATTAAATGAGTTTAGGGGGTGTTATTGGAAAGTGGGAAGGTGATAGCTGTAAATGTTCATTTTGTAAATAACTTATCTATATAAATTTATTTTAGTGTATAATGTGTAATTGTATATGTCTGTATTGTCAGTTTTAAAAGCTCTGTAGAGCTTCTGTTATTTGTTATAATGTACCGACTTTTAAATAAATATTACTTGACTTGACTTGAGATGTGCAGCTGACGTGAAACACAAGTGACAGGCCGTGTTACCACTGGCAACCACGTCCACTAGATTTTCATAGCTTCATGGACGTGATTCAGTTTTGATATTGTAAGACCAACCCTTAAGAAGCTGGTGTGTGGGTAATTGCACCAGCTTGTTTACAAGTTAAAACAGTGTGCAACCCAGGCAAGAGCTCACCATACTTCATACAAAGCTGTGCAATGCGCGTGCGAACTGCAGTGTAACTATGTGTGAAAATTTCCATTCTGTGACCACAAACAAATTTTGTGCATGATTAAAATTCGCTTTGAATAAGTTTCTACTGCAATTTTGCAATAGCTGTGCAATATCTACTGCGAAAATAGTCAACTGCTTGCTACACAATTGTGAATGGCCCACTAATCATTTATGAATTCTAATCGTTATGCATACCTTTCCACAAGAAACTCCTTTGTTGCTGGTCTGATAGATGAAATGTAGAGAGCACTCATATCACGCTCTTTCTGAAGACTGTCGATGAGCTTACTGATCTGCAACAGATGCATCACTCTGTAGTAGGGGGGCCCACGGGTAGTGATTTTGCTACTCGAGTACTCGCCCCCCTGTACTCGCCTCGTACTCGAGTACTCGGTCATGAGCATTGTTTCCTACAAAAGGGGTCGGGGTGGTCAAATGTAGACCATATGAATATGATCAAGAATGGCTATGTACGATAATAGAAGATATTCACAAAATACCTTGTAGAACAAAATCTTCCATCACTTTGCAGGGTTCATTTTGGCAGTGCACCATGCGCCCTGGACGCATTTCTTTTTTAAATGTCCCATCGTTTTTACCATCGAAATACAGTTTTTATTATAAATATGAAAAAAAACCGCGTGAAATTGTCCCATTGCTTTGTAGAATGTCCCATTCTTTTACCCAATGGATGGTGGGACATTTGTCCATCTACATTTTCAACCTAAATGAACCCTGCTTTGGGTAGAAGTTGTATATCGTAATCCATTATTCATATTATGATAATTCGAAAAATCATCATTGAATATCTTTTGTACAAATAATAAACTATATTTTGCAGTAATTTTAACATCAAAACACATGCTTTGTTACTGACGCACGTGACGTTATAAAAACAAAGCCAAATCAGTCTCGATCAACTCGTCCCTGTGGTGGCGTGCGCGCATAGAATAAAGTACAGCGCTTTTTTATTGAGGATACAATGTATGTGTAGAAAGAGGGTTCAGACATCTAGTCAGTCACGGGTCCAAGTTCGAGTACATGCTCGATCTTCCTTGCACACGTCCGAAAAAATGAGAATATAACAAAATATCCTCAAGTACTTGAGTACAAGACTTGTACTCGAGTAATAGACATATTCTACTCGAGGACGAGTACTCGAGGTACCCGTGGGGACGCTACTCTGTAGTCATTTATACATAGTCTTATCTTGCCAAAAACGTCTTTTTTAATCGAATAAAGAATATTAAGACTTATATATTCTCTTTTTTAACACACATGAAATGTTAAAGTAAAGGTGCTTGCTCTACCTCAAATCTTATCTAAAAGGATTTTCCCGGTCTTCTCACAGTTCTCTTGATGAAGCAAACTTGCAGTTAGTATGTGCCTCTTACATAATAAGATGCACTTCCTTTATCTCATATAAAACATATAACAAAATAAGTGTATAACAAAATATAGTGAATTTATTTGCACAAATACCGATAAAACTTTAGCCATTGTTGTTTTCCCGCCGAATGGATTTGTGGGTAATTTATGACGCTTAGTCGTGAGCGACAGGTCTACCTCCCACTTGAATGAATGGCAACATAATATCCTATAACTTATAAACCACATTTCCAAAACTCTTGAAATTTGGGGGGATGATTTCAATGACATAGACCTTGTATATCCTTTAATCTGATAATTTGATAATGACTGGATCTTTTATAATCATCATTTTTAACATTCATTTACAAACATCAACGTGACGTCACATTGTGACTCGCAAGCTCAGCCCCATAGTCTAGATCTATAGATCTCACGAAAATACTCTTAATTTTTTTCAAAATCACTCTGCTGACATGAGTGGTTATTGTTGCTCTCTGGTAAGGTATGTCTGTTTGCATGCTTTAGTAATATCATACAATTTTATAATTCGTTTGAAGGAAAGTTATTTCAAAAAAATTAGAAGAAAACACTTTGTAAGCAACTACTTGCCATTCAGTATTTGTTTGTGATTCAACGTTCACGTGGAACGACAAGCGTTTGCTGTCGGAACTCTCTGCAGTATGTTCTGCGCGCATAATTCATGAGTTCAAAAGGTCAAATCCTATGTCACGTCGTGCAATTTCCATATGTAATTACTATATTTATAAATTATTAGAATATTTATTATAAAAAATCTGGATGAACAAAAAATAAAACAATACACATTTTTTAATTTATTTATTAGTTTTCTACACTTAGGCGAACGCCTGGCTGGAAGAAAAAATTCTTTGGCTGCTAGAAATAACTCCTTTAAAGTACTCCCTAGGTAAGATTATTCCATTTTGTCCAAGCTTCTCCTGTGATAGCATAGTTACATATTAGATGGTTTCAGACTTGTTCACTTTCATTGGATCTGAGTAAACCAATGTCTATAATTGTTAGGGTTAGATTAATATTGTAACTTCTCAATACTATTCGATCACTTGGTTACATGTGATATCAGACTTTGAAACTCTGTGTTATGACCGTATGTGTAAATTCTCCCACTTCTGGCAATGTTTATGTAAAGGTAATTCTATTTGTGACTGTGAGATGTCAGGGAATATCTCACTGAGTGTGGGTTGTTAATAGTACTCTTTTCGCTGCGCTCACTTGTGCTGTTAACAACCTACACTCAGTGAGATATTCCCTGATATCTCACAGTCACAAATAGAATAACCTCAGTCTCACCTCGACACTGTATCTGAGTGTTGCAGCTATGCCTGACGTCTGCTGCTGCGCAATGAGTTTTGCGACAAACAGGTTGGCGCTGAGTCCCAGGAGGACTACAATAGGGATGAGAACCAACCCCAGCATCTGTGCCAACTGGATACGCTTACCAATGCGAGTGATCGGATTAGCTGAAAAAGTGATGCATCATAACCGCATGTCTAATTGTCTGTCTGTTCTTATCGTCTTCATATGATGCCATATCTTTGTGTCAACTTACTGTATATGACCATGTAAATGCCCATGGGCTTTTAAATTTTTTTTAGTATTTTAATAGGGGATGGGCTTTTAAGTGAATGTGAATTTTCAGTGGTCAAGATTTTGATTTGGGGTGGGCCTCTCCACAAGCATAGGTGTTTACCGTATCCCCGTGCATTAAAGCGCACTGAGCTAGTATTTAAGATGCGCGTTCATATTGATAATAAGCTCATGCGCTCATATCTGAGAACAAACCAAATTTTCAATAAAAGAGGAAAATTTTCAAACTTTAGAAAGTCATTTGTTTATGGTGGAAGTGTGTACTAAGCACAACTATTATACATACCAAATCATTGTTTTATTACAACGTGCCACGTTTTTATGAGCTTTTCATAACGCAAACAGTGTGGTTTGCTGTTATGGACACGATCTATGTTCAATAAAAGCTTTTAATGTCGCGTGATTTTTTTTCGATATGTAAATTTGCCGGCCGTTGATCCGGCATATTTCTTCGTCAACAACAGATGAATGAAATGTTACATTTTCATTTTACGGTCTCCTAGGATCTCTACCTATCTTAATATGAATGACATAAATGAAGTCAAAATAAAACAAATGATGTGCTGTCGAAGATCTACCTCAAATGATAGCTATCATGACATTTGTTGGCAGTGAGCAACAAGTGAGTGATAATGGGTGTCTTTTTTTGGTTTGCTCGATAAACCGTGTGTAGCCAGTGGGTTCAAACGTGGGTGCGCCCTGTTTCTCGAGAATAAGAGCATGCGCTTGATGTCAAGAACAAATTTAACTATCAAAAGGCCTCAAAACATCGTGTTTTTCGGTTATAAGCGCGGAGCTTTAATGCACGGGGGATACGGTATATGGTTATAAAATATTTATACGGTATTCAAAGCAGAAGCCTTGTCTGTATACTGTATTGGTGGCACTTCACAGACAAAAAGAAATTAAAGAAAAATAATAGTTTAAAAAAAACTGTCTTTCTTTAGGGTTCTTTAGAGGTTGTTTTTTTTTTATATAGGAGTGGCGTAACTATTAAGTGGTACATTTTATGTTTACAATGTATGTACATATATATATGATTTTTTTTATATAGCAGTGAACATGCATTTGTCTACTCTGGCTTCATAAAAAGGCTTAGCCAGGAATGATCGTTGTGTACGAGCAAAAGTTGATGCTTAATTTTTGATGTAGCGATAACTAATATTGTTTTAAATACGTCTTAAATTATTATTTCCCTATATATGTATAGGATATATAGGATCTAACAAAGAGCATACAATATCTATGCACATGTGTATTTTTTAATTTGAATTCTGATTAAGACCATACATACCATCACAGATTCCCCTGAACCCTGTCTTGGGCTTGATGTTAAGCAGCTCCATGATGGCATGGTCGAGCTGTGAAGGACTGAGAGACACCACGGAGTTGAACACGTTGGACTTCTGGAGGGAGAGCCCACTCTTGTGGATGGTCTCCATTGGCTGCACTTCATTTCGCTTTCTGGGCCCCATTTTGATGCTGAAATGTGTGCAACTTGTAAGATTAGAAATGATAAGCTATTTTTTACTAGATTTGTCATAAAAAACATGAATGTGTAGATATTTTATGATGTATGTCAAAAATTGACTGTCACATTTTTTGCCAAGTATATTTTTAAGACGCATACGTTAGTTCTAGTTTTTAGATTTGTACTGTCACTGGAGTTATAAATATCTTGCCGACATAATGGTTTCAGCATGCATTACAGTGACTCATATTATTAATAAGTCTCTCCAAAGTAGCATATTTCCACAGGCACTGAAGTATGCCAGAGTTACCCCACTTTTGAAAAAGTCTAACCTTGATAAATCCATTCTTAAAAAATTATCGGCCAGTATCCAATCTGGCTTTTATCTCTAAACTTCTTGAAAGAGCAGCCCTACACCAGCTCTCAAACCATATGGATAATAACAACCTCTTCTGCCCCATTCAGTCTGCCTACCGCTCTAAACACAGTACAGAGATAGCATTGGTCAAGATCCAGAATGATATTCTCCTTCATTTAGACTCCGGAAAAGGTGTCATCCTTGTTCTTTTGGATCTTTCTGCAGCCTTTGACACCATTGATCATACCATATTGATGTCAAGGCTGCAAAGTAGAATCGGAATCACTGGGCCTGCTCTAGACTGGTTTCATTCTTATCTCACGGATCGTTACCAGTGTGTTCATATCCAGGGAGAGTCATCTGATTCAGTGCAACTAGTGTATGGAGTACCTCAGGGCTCAGGACTGGGACCTTTCGAATTCTTAATTTACATGTGCCCTGTCTATTAGTATTGCTGAAAAACATAACATCAGTATACATCAGTATGCTGATGATACCCAGCTCCTTTGATAATCAGCAGGAAGCTGTCAGGAGGATGGAGGAATGTGTGAGTGACATCAGAACCTGGATGCGACTCAACAAATTGAAACTAAACGATGACAAAACCGAGCTGATCATTATTGCACCAGCCAGACATACCCATAAAGTATCCATCAACAGCATTAAGATTGGGGACTGTACAGTCAAATCATCTCGCACGGCCAGAAATCTAGGTGCAACTTTTGATAACACAATGTGTCTTAACCAACATATATCCTCACTAGTGAAATCTTGCAATGCCCAACTCTGATCAATTGGCCAAGCCAGAAGATTTCTTAGTACAGCAGCAACAGAAAAAGTTATCCGCGCATTCCTGTCTTCACGACTCGACAATGGGAATTCCCTACTTTATTATATGGACTACCGACCATTCAAATTCAGCGTCTTCAGCGCATTCAAAATACAGCTGCAAAGATACTGACTAGAACTAAGAAACGTGAACACATTTCTCCACTACTAAAATCTCTTCATTGGCTTTCAATCTCCAAACGGATTGAGTATAAAATATTAACCTTGACTTATAACTGCCTTCACAACCTTGCACCTTCATATCTCAAAGACCTTATTAGGCAACACAAACCAGGTCGCTCTCTCAGGTCATCATCACAGAGGCTTCTACAGGTACCTGTCACTAGTGATGAAACGATTATCGTCGATAATCGATGAATCGTTGTTCACGGTGATGCGATCCGATAATCGATTCCAATTTACCAGAATCGATTCATCGCTAGACATCGTATTTTTCAATAAATTGGAGCTTTACTCTTACCAATAACCTGAATCACCCGGGGAAGAAGTAGTATCTTTTCATCTTTTACTAGTCTGCATTTCGAAGGCTCAACCACATCACGCAATAAGATGATCTATAGATATGGGTGCAAACTTTTGCTTTCGTTTTTGCTGCGAATGCGCGAGCGAGACATTTGAACGACTGAGCATGCAATACGTGCACACTTAGCCATGTCGCCGATGATGAATACAATAGATCAATACAAGTGATTGAATTTTCTTTCATAATAAACCATGTGTTATGACGTATATGCCCAAGAAAGTTACTTTTGGTGAAATTACCGTGCCAAAATAAATTTTGGCTAAAAGATATTTTATATGCTTCGCCAAATTGGTTATAGGATCAATTATCTTTAATTATAATCATCACCTTTTTTAAGATGGGGAGATTTCGATTATTAATCGATTAATCGATCGGAAAAGTGTTCCGATTATTCCAATTAATCGATTCTTGTTTTCTAGCCGATTCCCCATCACTACCTGTCACTTGGTTCAAGTCCTATGGGGACCAAGCATTCAGCAAAGCTGCACCGCTGTTGTGGAACAGACTTCCACTCCATATTAGACAATCTGGACGAATTTAAATCCATGTTAAAAACACATTTGTTTACCGAGGGCTGAGGACATTTCCTCTATGCAGCGCACTTGAACATTTATAATTTTGGAGGGCTGCGCTATACAAATATGTATATATTATTATTATTATGCAATGTGTGTGAATCCAAACATGGGTGGTTGCTTTATCTGTTAATAACAATGGTTGAATGTTCTAATTTGTTCATAGTTGTAAAGTTGGAACTGATAAAAGTGGTACCATTATAGAGGTGGTCTAAATTGGAGGTTCTTCTGTATGTCATGTAGTATCTATATATTAATACGCTAATTATTGGACTTCTAGGGATCGGCTATCTATACTAGGGATTACCACCACTTTGCTAATTGGGCTATGTGTACATTAGAACCTTTAGTCAAGACCACCTCTATAGCTAGTTAGCTACGCCACCTCTATAAGATGATTTATGACAGTCCCAAGTCTTAATAAAAAAAAGACCATTACAAATGTCCCTAAAGAGACCACCCCTGTATTAAACCACTTGACACCAGTACTTGGGCAGTCTTAATAGGGATGTTCTACTGAAGTGTGTGAGAATATCTGTGCCATGGAAAGCATTATGTTCCCATTACCATAGACACTAATTTTTCATCTCACAGCTTTTACATATTAGATACCAAGTAAATTACAGTGATCATATCATACTTGATACTTGGAAGGTGCTAAGTCGTCAGTACAATGAACTGTGCAAGTATTATTTATTATGTATTTGTATGTACTAACTAACAAAAGTAGTCAGAGCCAACACTACAAAGTATCACGCATGCCCACAATTTGCACAATTGTGGCTGCTAGAGAAAAATAGTGCAGTACTCATTTCATACACTTTACTCAATATATACCTTTTCTATGTCCATGGAAGGCATTATACATAAAAACTAAAATTTCCTACCTTAGCTGTGACTAAAATGACTTGGCTGAGACCTAATTTTACACACATGTACATGGAGTGACTGTTCCTGTAGTCACGCTATAGTAATAATCAGGAGTATATAGACTATATGGATGCTTGCAGGATTAATATAATTTATTACCATTATGGTTGGACGTAATGGACAGAACCTAAGTATAAAAAGGACTATATATGTGTATTGTGTAAGTATCAAAATGTGTCTGTATCTGGGCTATACCAATGTGTATGTGGCCTCAAGCAGGATGAGAGGTTGGTAATGTTAGTACTAGTGTGTGCTATCAAGTCATGATAGCTGTCAGGATGGAAGCATGCTATCAGGACTTGGCGATCGGTGTCAGATTTGGGGCTGAGCATTTTTAGGACAAACGAGGGTGCTATCAGGATGATGGGTGGGAGTGGATGGTGTAGACCAGTGGCTGAGAACCGAACTAGGTAATATATATTTGTTGTTGATTAGTGGTCTGTGGATGGGGGGATGTTGGCAGGTACTATCAGGAAGTGGGTGGGTGGTGTCAAAATGCGAATATTGCCGAATGGCTTTTATTTTTAGATGGTTGGTGTCTTGACTTTCTTTTCATCATCGACTGTTGTTATATGGTTCTGAAAACCTCCGCCAATGAATCATACTTGATGCTTATGGTTGCTGTGTAGTTAGTGTGAACATTATTAATGTAGTTTGCACTCTCTAAATAAGAATACTTGTAGGCAATGTGAGGGGAAAAACACAATGCCTTTGATTTTCACTTGCTATTACAGAAAATGGTCACCTTGCCATGTTTACATAGTCAAAACACTGCCTTTCAATAAATGAAGCCTTGGCTTGATCTTGGATGTTGTGTGTATGGGGATGCTGTCAGGGTGCTTTCAGGATGGGTGGTGGTACTGTCAGGACAGTGTCGTCAGGACAAGGGTGCTTGAAAATGAAATGCTGTAAAAATATATTTATACACTCATCAAAATATGTCTTTTTTTCTATGCCCATGGAGAGCATTGTGTTCCCATTTGCACGGACACTAACATTTCCTCCCTTAGATTTTTATTTTACATGCCAAGTCAATGGATCTAATCTTTAATTGGGATCTACTATACGATTATGTAACTGGAGTGATTCAATGTGATTCAAGCATGCCTCTTTGACCATACGGGTATAAGCTAGTATTTTTTTAATATCTTGTGTTTTTCAAAATTTCAAATAACTGCAATTGTTATATTGAACATGTTTACAATTAGCACTTTTTGCCATTTGTATGTACAAATGTACCAAATGGATTTTCACTTTTTAGCTAATAGATTTAGATGGTTAAAAACAAGTGATAAATAACATATTTATATTTTCAATTGCATGTGATAAAAATAATTTATGGGCATATATGAATTAATACAGACCATAAGCATTGGTAATCTAATGTTTCATTGTGTTCATTATGATTGATATCATGATTTATTCATAAATATGACAAATTCCAAAAAATAGATAGAAAATTATTCAAACACAGTTAAACACATATTTTGCAATATCAATGTCTCATTTTAAGTGCAAAATTTAAAAAAAGAAATTATATTGAATAAAATCGAGCTTACCCCAGATATGGCTTATTACTGGTTATATCCTACCAGTGTGCAGGCCCATACCGCACTAGCAAAAGACAAGATACTCTCCTGTGCAGATGTTGCTTTTCTTTTTTGCTATTGGCTAATGTTTGTCCAACTTTGATAACAAGATACCAAGTCATCATCAATGATTGGCTGCTTGTGTAGTTTTCTAATTGGCTGATAGAAAACCCCACCTATAATGCATTTTCATTGGTTGATTATTCTCATGAATGCATCTCATCATTGTATAGCCAATATTAGATCAATACATCGTTCTTTTTGCTCAGCTCTTTCGTAAGCCCATGATGAATTTTACACATTAGTAAATCACTATATGTACTAGTGATGATCAAAAGAAAGTTGCACTTACAATATTGTATGTATGTGTTGTCTTTCTTGAATCATTGATTGTTGAGGAGTGTTTGTGGGGAGTCTCTCATTATTGCGATGACTCCGGTAAGGAGTGCAGCTGTCTAGGGTGCTGCAGCAAGACACTTACTCGCCTGCCAAGATCCTCTTTCTTCACATCGTGGCTTTTCAAAAAGGTATGTCAGAGTTTATATTGTTTGCAAATTTTTTAATTGTTGAAGGAACTTTTAAGGTACATTTTCTAAGTCTATATAACATTGGCAGGTTTCATATGACAAACCAAGGCTTAGTTCTAGCAGTTGTATAACTTTGCTCATCTTATATCAAAGAAGTGTTTTTAGTCCAGGATTTGTCCAAGTAACTTCTTAATGATTAGCGCAGAAAGATATTTAAGTTTAATTTTTTAACAGATGTTCTTGCACAACACCCAACCAAAAGTTGGATAGCTGTATCACTGTTCACTACTATACATAACTACTAAAATAGGTATTAACAGAATGGGCCGGTGATCTGGGGAATCCCCTTCTCCAGCGATGAATATTAGGACTTTGTTCTTAAGAAAAATAGATATGTAAAAATTAGCTTGTTTTGGTTGGCTCTAGCCACCAGCAATTTTATGTATTTTGACTGTGATATTGAAAAATGACTGGCATATACAGGATTTTGTGAAAGTTGTGACCGACTGCATGTGCGTCGTTTCTCACAAACCTATAGTTTGTCTCTTAATCATTTACACCATACAAACAGCAGTTTTCAAGAACATTTGGAATAATACTCTGTAGACCAAAACATGCATAGTATACATAGTATATGACAATGTGAACTTTAATCTCTTTCGTTTATATTTCATAATATTGAATAAGATACATCAGCATCATACCATATACGACCATCCAAATGGCCAGGGCATTTGGATGGTCGTATATGGTATGTTACTGATGTATCTTATTCTCAAACTGGGGGTGGGCTGTCTTACACAAGAGTGCAGTTACTACATAATTCTCAAGGACATTTAAGGAAAAACAGGGGGAGGGCTGTTACGTGAGGGTGGGCACTTGGATGGTTGTATACAGTACATATGACATAACACTGACATGTAAAGTACAGCACTCTGTAAAGTTTACAGAAAATACACAAATATTGAGTATTTTTTAATAGGGGTTTCGTTTTTTGTGCCTTTTTCTCCAATCAAGCTGACCTGGTCGCATGCTACGTTCCATAATGAGATACAACACTATGATACAAATTCGTAATGTTTTCTAAAAAAGTCAAGGTACATATTATCATATACCATGTATGTCTTTGTCTACAGAGTACAAGTTCACATGTTCTTGAAAACTGCTATTTTTGTGGTGTAAATAGTAGACAGACTCTACCAGTCTTTAGTACCTGCAGCTTGTAGTAATGTATAAAACACAAGCATATAGGTAGTCTTTCAAAAAACCTTATATCTAAAAGTTTTGTACTTCTGTTATTTACAAAAACCGCTCTTGTAAACCATATATCAGTGCAAAGATGAAGAGCAAGTACAATTGCAACAGCCTCTAGCTCTACTAGATCATTTTAGATCATTTAAAGGCCTTGTATTGTGATAGGCTCGCATAAAGGCTGTACTACTATAAAGTCCTCTTCTTGCAGCCTGAAGTATGGGGTGGGCGTTTCGCAAGGAGAGTGCTTCCCACAATGCGGTGAGGCCAGCTAACACGGGCGCTCAGGGCAGTGAAGAGGACCAGGACTCGGATGGATCCTCAGAAGGCTCTGGGGTTTTCCATAAGGTATGTGTAGATGGTATTCCCTATGTTGTGTATTAAAGTATTTCATGATTCCTGTGCAAGTCTCTTTTGTATTTCATAACACATTATAACGAGATTACATTGCGTAAAGTTCCTAAAAATTATGTATTGTATGAAACAAGATTGCTGTGTCTTACCTACCTGAATAACCGCTATACCTCCATTAAATTCCCGCCTCTAATAAATGCCTCCCCCTCCAATAAAAGTATACCAATAGCCCCTCGCCCGTTAATAGAAGATTTAAGGTACTTGCAAATTGGCGGTGTTTTAGGGGAGCGGTGTGTTCAACTCCATGGCTTCCCTGACGCCCTCCAATCTGGACCAGGCCATCATGGAGATGCTCAACATCAAGCCCCAGTCAGGCATACGTGGCATCTGTGATGGTAAGTTCACTAAGGGAACGATCATAAATAACGATACCGGGGGTCGTTCATTTTTTTGGATCTCAAAGAAAAAGTTAACTGACCATCTACATTTTAAAATGTTGAGTGACCTCCCATCCCCACCCCGCTCCCACTAAAGCAAAAGTCCTCTACATAGTCATTGCATTTTTGGACAATTGCTAAAAGAAAATATTTGAAAAAATAGACCGTAGCGTGATAAAAAAGTTCAGCGAAACCCCCTCCCCAACCCCCCCAAAAGGAATCAGAAAAGTTGGACACCCCCACCTTTTTGGACGACCCCCCACCCAACCCCAACCCCGGTATCATAATTTATGATCGTTCTGTAAGTGAATTAATGATGGTAAGCACAGCTCTGATTGCAAGGAGCTTTCTGAATATTGGAGCTGGACTGAAGATGACAGAAAGAAGCATCTGAGTAGGTTTGTATCTTCTAATACTTGAGTCATTGAGCTTCGATATAGAATCCATAGATAGACCAAAAACAATTTCTTTTGGTAGGAAAGGGAACCTATTTTTCATTTTTAGCACATCTAAAGATAATGGTATTATATCTACTATACATGTACTAGAAAAAATCAAGACCTTTGACCAAGTTAGATTTTTTTTACATGAATATTTTATTTGATTTTGTGTAGTGATCCACAAGATTTCTATATATTTACATTGTTTGATGTTGTGTGTTGACATACAGAAATATTTAAACATTGGATAAGGAATCAGCTTATTAATTTGCAAGATATATTAATCCAACTTTATGAATGTTTTTCATAATTCTTTGCCAGAAATTAATCAAACATTTTTCCTTCTTCAAATTTCAAAAGACAGAGTATGGTAATTTCAATTTTAAACATAATTTAGATGATTTTATTATCAGAAAACTATAGTTTTCATCAATGGGCCCATTCCCTCTTCTTATCATATATTTTGTCTTATCATGGTGCTTCAGCAACTCAAGTCAAGTCAAAAATCAAATAATCATTTATTAAACCCAGCCAATTTGGACTTACAATCAGTTTAAACATATTATATACTAAGTGTGTAATAAATATGTTTACAATTAATAGTGATACAAATTTTCTTTTCTGATATTCCAGGTATTTTCTATGCATTTAGCTACATAATATTTACATTTTTTCATACGATACATAAACTTTTCTTGATTATCTAAACTAGAAAATGTTCACCTTTATCAAACGCTTTTGAAAAATGTACAATTCCTTATAAAAGACATTATTGATTAGAAAATTTTCCAAGAACCTCATTTTCAAATTATTTTCTTTCACAGAACATGTACATATAAGCAAGCTCCTACCCACTATATTGACAGATCTGAAGACACATCTTCCATTTGACTATATCAAGTGGCCCAGACGGGACTCGAACTCACGACCCCAAGGTTGTGAGACCATAGCTTGTGCTTGCCATAGAAGAGAGAGAGAGAGAATATAATTGTATCCACAAGCAAACTTGGGAAAAACACAATAGAAAACTACACTAGCAGTAAAATGCGAAGAAATTAGAACTCCCAAAATTTCCGTCCATGGGTGGGATTCGAACCCACGACCTCCGGGTTGAGATGATAATTGACCAAGTATGTAAGCTGGAGGCTACAGGGACAACGGTTCGTCCGTGTATCTTTTTAACAGCCCGCTGCTTGGGATGATGGTATCATTCTGGTCTCACAACCTTTGGGGTCGTGAGTTCGAGTCCTGTCTGGGCCACTTGATATAGTCAAATGGAAGATGTGTCTTCAGCTATGTCAATATAGTGGGTAGGAGCTTGCTTGCCATAGAAGAGAGAGAGAGAATATATAATTGTATCCACAAGCAAACTTGGGAAAAACACATTAAAAAAATGATATTGTTGCAATTCAATATTTTCAAAACGATCTGTCTAAATTCTTTACTGTAAAATACTACATCTAAATTTTCCTAATTATGACCATTGACATTTACTTAACAACCTTTGAAATAATCACATTTTTTACAATTATTCTTAAAAAGTTTAAAAAGTTTAAATGTACAAAGTTTAGGTTTGGTATGTACAAAGTTTAGGTTTGGTTTCAACTTTCAGCACATATATTCCTTTTCAAATATATCATTAATTCAGTTAAACTTGAAATTGAGATGTTGAGCTCACAAATTTGAGATTCATATATTAGATTAACTATTACAATGCAAGAAACCGCCCTCATAAGGGCTGCCTTGGGCCCAATCATTGTCGCTTGCCAGTGGAACAAGTCATCTCCTACTGGCCCAGCAGAACAACCTTCTACTGGGTCCCTGTTAATATCCTGCATTTCCTTTTTCATTCTTTTAATATCCATTTTGAAAATGTTCTCAACTGTCAGCTGACACCTTTATAAAAGTTGATTCTTCACTCTCTTCCAATGCAGTGATAAGGAGTTCTTATAACCAATATGTTAAAACCAATTTTTGAAGATATCATGTTAATATATAGTTTTGAATATTTGATAATATTCATAAATTTAAAATGAATTTTAATATGTTCATAAGTTTTGCTGTAATATCAACACAAAACGTGTTCCACTAGCTTTAATTCAAACACAATGTTATTTTCTAAACTTTCTGCTTCATGTTGCATGTTTCTGTGTCCATTCTTTGGCTGTTGCAATGTATTGCGCTCTGTTGTATTTGTATTCTTTCGCAGCTTGGTGGGGGTACATATCTTCTTTTCTATCGACAGGTGTGGACAGCATCGACCGAAGTGTTTGCAAAATTGTGGTAATGTTCATGGAAGGATGCCATTTGTCCTTTAAAATATCAAGCAAAATAGCACCGTTGTTGGTTACATTTGGATGATAAATGCGTGTATTAAATGACACCTTTGGAACCTTGAATGGATAATCATTGGGGAAATCGATAGTCAAGAAAAAGAAACCGCCCTCATAAGGGCTGCCTTCGGGCCCAATCATTGTCGCTTGCCAGTGGAACAAGTCATCTCCGACTGGCCCAGCAGAACAACCTTCTACTGGGTCCCTGTTAATATCCTCCATTTCCTTTTTAATTCTTTTAATATCCATTTTGAAAATGTATTCAACTGTCAGCTGAATGCTTTATAAAAGTTGATTCTTCACTCTCTTCCAATGCAGTGGTAAGGAGTTCTTATAACCAATACGTTATAACCAATTTTGAAAATATTACATTTAATTAGCTGTTTTTGAGAATCTTTTTTTTCTGTCAATGAAAGATCTTATTATACTTATTATTTGTAATAAAGGAATCCTTGCAGTTATCAAATTTCAACTGTTGTATTTTATAATCATCGAGCTATCCTGTTGGCAGTGTTGGTCAACCAGCTGATGTGCATGACGTGTGGATGTGATGAAAGTGCAAATTTTTGTGTGACTGGCCTAATGTCATGGGATTTCCCCATACACTAAAACCTTGCTATTAGGAACACTAGTAGTAGTGAGAGTAGGTGAAAATGTTCCCATTTCTGAGGTATCCCTGTTTTTGAAAATGTGAAGTAAAATCATACTAAACAGGAGTATGAAATAAATCCCCAGATTCCAAATATCCATAATAGTTAGAATTCCCTATGGCAAGGTTTTACTATACTTTGGTTATAGGGCACTCAAGTAAGGCTCCTTTTCAAAATTACAACCAAATGAAAAAAGATATTTGGTTGTAATTCTGATCAGGAGACTTCAGTCTCGAAATTTGAATAAATTTAGTAACAAAGTTTAATTTAGTTCAATTTGATTGCAAGACATCTTAAATAGAGAAAAAAGACAAACATATAGCAAGATTGATTAATTTCTATGTTGTTGTGTTGTGTTTTTTTTTGTGTGTGTGTTTTTTTTTTTTTTTTTTTTTTTGGGGGTTGTGACTTGATCTTTCTTTTATCTGATGAAGATATCTACTTTGTTTTGTTTTCAACAGACTAATTACATTGATGAAGCCTAGCTTGTTGAGCTTTGTTGGGTATAAGACAAAATTGTCTGTGCCATAGCCAAAGAGACTGTGCCAGTGATATTCATTGGGAATTTATATGGTTATAAAAATATTGTTATTTTTATTGAAAGTTATATTCTGAAGTAGACAGAGGTCGAAAACGTTAAAAACAATTATTTTGGATGTTTCCTTATTATTTTAGTATATCGTTTGAAAAAATTAAGCATATTTTTGAAGAGAAATAAAAACAAATATGGTTATAAGGCACATAAAGGTTAAGGTCAGGGATGAGACTCATAATTTCCGGTTGCATTGTGTTTAACAATTCTATATACATGTTTATCTCACTGTTTGGGTTATCACACGCATATCCCGTATCTCCTACTGGTGAATGAAAATATCCGTTCATCAGACTGTGGTGTATTGCCGGCCTACTTCACGTTCATGATCCCACGTCAAAGCTAATAGAATAATGTACGTCAGACATGATCACAACATGTTGACGTACCTTACAATTTAAGAAATTTTATTCCCCCACATTTTATCATGATAAAATCTTACAGTTAGTTTTGGGGTAAAATATGTTTTTATCTTATTCATTAATGTGCCATTTACACGTGTAGGCATGCCAATAAATATCTATTTGAAAATCCTTAAATACATCATTATTTATGTTTTGTTAACCCTCTTATTGCCGCTATCGCAATATTGCGACACACGTTTTATTACCTCCCAGTGCCGTGGGCGCAATATAGCGACCACAAAACTGAAAAAACAGTCACGTTTGATGAGTGGTTTTCTGTCAAAATACCGGGGAGTTAAGTTTCATATTCACGTTTTTAACAACAACAAACGCCTGAACTCTACATTTCGATGTAAATTTCCCGAGAAATAAAGAGAATTATGATAATATTTCAATTCAATTTGTAAGCATGTTTATTTGCCCACAAACTACTCATTTTCCGTTGCAATTTTGAAGCCTCAAATACTCTTATTTGTCTGCAATAAACCACGGCATGTGATATATGGATGAAATCGTCTTCTCACCATCTTTACATTGAAACTGAAATAAAATTAAGAATTAGACTCTCAAGGCCATATAACCCAACCTTTGTTAACGTAGTATTCTTGGCTCAAATTGCTATAAAACACATTTGATTTATGCTACAATGCAATCAGCCTTGCTATAGTTAGCGCCTTTCTAAATCTGCCATAACGCTGCACGCTTGATAGAGGCTGCGCGGTGTTTTTGACCAATCAGCGATCACCGACCTAGTTTTCTGCACGCAGTAAGCTAGACTGTTGCACTGCCTCACTTTCGTTCTGCTTCGCCGGGCCACTCAAATGAGGCGGTAAGCAAGTGTCATGGCGCTGAGCAGCTTGTTATATTTTTGTTCAAAAATCTTAATATTATTCGTCTCTCGTGCCTCATCTACTTATATCTTATAATTCGGATGACAAGAAAGGCGACTGGCAAACTACTGACTAAGTGTGGACGTCGGAGAAGTAATATGTCTTCCAAACGATTCACATTCCAATCGGGCTTCACAAAGATGAAAGATGAGTGGCTGACATTATATATTGTGATGTTTGCAGGCGTTTATAGAGCAAAATATTGTAAGTCAGCATGTATCATTAAAAGGATATGATGATTTATGCTGTGTTTGGTGTGTAGCCGAAATCAAATGTTGATACGATTAGTATACGCTGTGATACTACGCCGGCCTGTCAAATATGAATCGGTGATCGGCGATTGCTTAGTTTAGATAATTTTTTTGACATAAACATCAAGTGAAATGACCACCTAATGGTGAAAATCTGAAACTACATGCGATTTTAAGCACGTATGCAAATTGACATGTTGAAATTCCTATTATTTTAGGCTCTGCAATAATTCTTATAAAACTCGAAATACAGTCAAAACCGTAAACATCGAAGACGTTTTTTTACGCAAAATAATTTTCCGGTCGTGGCACGGAGGGGGTATGTACGTTAAACGTCTGGAAGCAATAAGAGGGTTAAACTACTCTTATGATGTATTTTACCTAGTTTGAAGCTTGCAATTCAATTGTGTTTATTCTGAAGTAAATGCACATGGCTTTTCAACTGTGTAGGAAAATATCAAAATATTTTAAAATAGATTATGCTAAAATGCAATGTATTAATATAGCTAAAAGTTGTCAAATAATATTTCTAAAGTGCTATGGGATAAATATAAAACGCACCGCCTGGTTGATACTAGAAATTTTTATTGAACTCGTTTGTCAGTCTGCATCCCCCTTATGCTGCGCACTTGGGTGATACGGCTGTCAAATTCGTTCAATAAAAATTTCTAGTATCAACCAGGAGGTGTGTTTTCTCTATAGATGTGAAACGACTCTTAAAGATAACCCATCTGCTGTGAAAAAAACATATAGCATTTACCCAGTGTGCGATAAAATAACCCTTTCAATTATCCTGTCTACGATAAAATAACACTTGCAGTTATTGCTCCTACAATAAAATTATCCTTGAGTTACCCCATCTACTGTAAGTTAATCCTTTCGGTTAGCCCGTCTACTGTAGCGAGCATATAAGCTATCACTTGCAGTTATTGCACCTACAGTAACACTACCATTAAAGTTACCCCATCTACTGATCCGGTAAGCTTGGGCATGAGTCTGGCAGATCCCGTGACTGAAAGGCTTCGAGAGGACGGTTGAGATGTAGACTGGGCAGCCGGGCCACACTCTCTGAATGAGGAATAATCAAGGCCTGTTCATATCAAGCTTAGGATTTGATTGATTGATAGATTGATTGATTGATTGACTGAAAGTTAACCCTCAATTGCAGCTAATCCCATCACACGTATGGGCAAGCGTATCCAACTGGCTCAGATGCTGGGGCTGGTGCTCATTCCCATCTTGGTGCTGCTGGGACTCAGTGCAAACCTGTTTGCCACCAAGCTCATCGCCCAGCAGCAGACGTCAGCCATCGCAGGCACGCTCAGATACAGTGTCGAGGTGGGTACTCACAGTGAAAAAGAAATAAAATGCCATTCAAATCTAATCAAATCATTTATTTTCGTTCAGTTGATTTTTTTTATGTGGTATAAACTTAATTGAATCCTATCATGAGACCCACTGCTTTATAGTATAATGATTCAATTTCTTCAAAGATATTAAATACCTGCTTTTCTTCATGAGAAAATAATTCTAAACTTCATATTATATTATTTACATTTTAAATTTGAAGTTTAGAATTATTTTTTGGAAGAAAAGCAGGTAATATCATTGAATAATTGAATCATGAAATCATTTATTAATCAGTCATAGAGAGATAGTTCTGTCCATAATTATAACACTTAAAAAACGTATACAATATTAACATGCCACCATTACAGTTACCACAGTTTTATTTCTTATTTTTTAAACTCCCATGAATGTGATAATCATTTACATGTAGTAATGCCTCTGCAAATCCGCATGGATTTGGGCTTATTGTTCGATTCACATGTTACTGAAAATTGATATTTTACCACTGAATATATGTACATTGTGAAAGAGAGTCACAACATTAGATTAAATCGATAGCAAAAAATTGCAGAACTAATTACTTTAAAGCAATGCTATACAACTGTTGACGGTGTTTGTGCGGCGTTGACAGGTGAGTAAGCTGATTGACAGTCTGCAGAAGGAGCGTGACATGAGTGCACTGTACATCTCATCCATCCGGCCGAGTACCAAGGAGTTCCTGGTGCAGCGCTACCCCATCACAGACAAGGACATCGAGCGACTGTCAGCATGGAACGTACGTAAACGCAAATCACATGCTGTTCCCAGATTATAATCCTTAGGGAACGATCATAAATAACAATACCGGGAGGAGGGGTGGGGGGGTGTCGTCCATTTTTTGGGGCCCGAAGAAAAGTTAACCGACCCGGGGGCGACCCCTCTATCAACATTTTAAAAAGTTGATTGACCACCCCGCCTCGCTCAAGCAAAAGTCTTAGTCATTGCATTTCTGGACAATTGCTAAAAGAAAACATTTGAAAAAAATATACCATAACGTGAAAAAAGTTCTGCAAAAAGTTTGTTCCCTTAAAAAGCATGATTTGATGCCTTAACCCAGATCATTGGGATCACACAGTTTCTCTGTTCTCAATTACCTGAGGAGCATGTATGTAGCATGCCTTCCATTGCACATGGTCTTCAGTACTCAATAACATTAGCATATAATTAGCCAGACCTATATTTTTGCCTATATAAGGCATAATACCATGGAGCAGTGTGATATGTGTAGGAATAAGTTTGCTCAACACCCCCCACCAATGATGACCGAGATATATGTCCAACTCCCTACTTTCTAGCCAACAGAAGCAAATCACAGTTGTTGTCATTAGAAGAAAATTAGTTTTTGGTTTTATGAACAGAATATTAGTGACCTAATAGACTATATTCACTATAGTGAAGAAAACTATTTGCAATAGTAAATTCTTTTTACTTTTGTAATTTTATTACTATGTGCAATAGGGTTTTTACGGTCACATTAACTTTAGAAATATATTTTTATCATTATTTATGTATAAAGTGTACATGTTTATTGTTTTACTACGGATAACATAAATTCTATATTTTATCTGAAATAAAGAAAATATTATCAATATTATTTCCTATAAAGCAACAAACTTGTAGCAAGTTGCACACCTATAAAGCTGCATCATTGTGTGATCATCAGGTGGACACATCGAGTGAGGACCAGAACTACCAGACCATCGAGGCTTTCCTCACTCTCCTCAACAAGCACAGGTACTTGTCCTACTCAGGGATAGCTCACAACTGTTTATTAAATCTCCCCGGACAAAGTCTGAAGGGGTGTTTCTTGCTTTGCTTCTGTCCGTCTGTGCGTCCGAAATAAACAGGCTGATAACTCGAAGACTACTTGAGCTATTGACTTGCAAATTGAATATGTCTTGCTTGAAGAAAAAAGTACCTCTCAAAAATTTTTGTTTGTACTTTGGCCTACTTTTGAGGAACTTACGAGTGTTACGCAATAAAGTTTGTTACCACGCTACAGGGAGAAGTATTTAACCCATCGTCACCGAACTTCATATTTAGTTTCGTTGTACTACTCTCCAGAGCTGATTAAATTTCAGTATACTTTGGCCTACTTTTGATGAAATTACGATGTGTTTTAAAAACAAATTATTACAAATTTGTGTTTATCTGTCTCTGGGAAGACTTTATGACCTATCATCACCAAACTTGACATTTTGTAGGACTATATCACTCTCCTCACGTGATTTGATATTTGAGTACTTTAGCCTACTTTTCAGAAATAGCCTGATCGGGAAGGGGAGATTTACGGCGTTCTCGACGACTATTTGCATTGCCATTATTAATAATACTAGCTGGCCCGACTCCTACGAAGTCTATTTTGAGGGGAGTATATTTTTAAGAGGCCACCCCAGCATGGCGATAATGGAAGTCTGACAATTAAAACAGCCTACACACGGCATAAACTGTTGGAAACCGGCCGTTTTTTAATTCTAATACAATTGTACATACCGTTTATTTATATCCATTATTATTATATGTATGTGTGGTATTAGTTTATAACAAAATCTATTTACCGGTACATTAAAATAAATTGTAAGAAAGAATATTGTTGTTCGGTTTAGTTTGCAACTGCATGTTTTACTGCAAGGTCAATAGTCTTTTCATCACATATTTTAATCAAAATTTATTTCGTTTTCTTTTTAATCATAAGCTATTTCGCCAAACAATTGATACATCCTTATTTAGATTGACCAATGGATGAGGCTAGTTCTCCCCGGGAGGTTGACCAATGGATAATAGCAACTTTGTTACGCCTTTGTTCGGCAGATTTACCCGTGGACAATTGTGTAAAAGCAAACCGTTGTATCAGCCAATAAACGATTGCCTCAAAATGACTAATGGCTGGCCGGAAACAAAACAATATGGCACCACTTCCAGTTATAGTGCCAGGTATTATTTGACCATTTCAAAGCAGTTTTCTCATAAATGATGACATAATTGAATGTGTGCGGCTTGTGAACCCATTTCTATATTACTGACGTAGCGCAAGTTGAAGTTTTTAAGTGACAAAACTGCAGTGGTGAGCGCCAGGAGAGGAAAAATGTCATATTTTCGTCGAATCAGCATTGCCATGCAGTTTCGGTGAAGCAGTCTCCTAAATGAATAGAGAATGAAAGGTATGGTGCATATGGCAACATGCACACAGTAGTAAGGCAGGGAGCGGGGCTAGTTTTGAAGCCCTAAAACGCCACTGATAAGAGCAAAGGGCGATAAATGTCCGAGATTCGTAGGGGTGGTGGGCAAAAAGAAGTAACAGCCGGGTTTCGATAATTATATATTAATGGTTACTAGTATCACCGTGGTAAAGCCGATGCGATGGGGTAACTAAATACTTAGACAGTATTTGGAGGTAGTAGTTATGCTAAGTAAATAATATCTAATTCAACAATAGATATGAATCGGACAGCTTCTTCAATAATCAGTACATAGGCAGCAATTTAAGCAAAATAGAAATGTGGAATGATATGGGTAACTCCCAACTTTGATGGAGTAACTCCAGTGATGCAGAAACAAATGTGGCCAGCAACTTCACCTTATATTAGCTGAGTTTGTACCATTTATTACGTTTCCGTACAATCTAACACAATGTCAATGGGTTCTGAATGTCACAAAAGTGTGCAAGTATTTGCAGTGTATAATATTGGTTTATATGGTTGTTGTTATGTTTTCATGAAGTAGTATTAAATATAGTATGTAAGGTAGTATTGGAGAGTTTTATGTCGACACAAGTGAAAATAATGCTGCACTGAACGGGTGTAAGATTGTCAAATAAATAATAAAGATGTTAAACATTGCACAAGTAGTCATTCAATAACCAACATAAACACTCTGTCAACGAGCTTTGTGACAGTGGGGGCTCGCGGGAGATTCAGTGTGGTATTCGCCGCAATCTGCATCCTAAAGAAAGTAATCAAATAAGAAAAAAAAATGTCTGAAATGGAAAATTATATAAAGCAAGCAAAAGAACTAGGGCTTGAAGGGGAAAAGGCGGTATTGTTTGTAGATAAGCAATTGGAAAGGGATGAAAGGGCGGCAAAACGTGCAGAAGACAGGCAAATGAAAGAATTAGACGCAGCAAGATTAGCAGAAGAAAAGAAAATGAAAACATTAGAAGTAACAAAATTGGAAATGAGGCTTAGAGCTAAAGCTGAGGAAAGGAGGAGAGAGGTGGAAATGGAACGTGAAGAAAAAGAAAAAGAAAGAGAGGAACGAGAAAAAGTCAGAGAAAAAGAAAGAGAAGAACAAGGAGAAAAAGTCAGAGAAAAAGAAAGAGAAGAATGAGAAAAAGACAGAGTAATGGAAGAGAAAGAGAAAGAACATTTATATTGGAACAGTAGAAGGTTAAGCACGAATTTCAGTTACAATGGAGGCAAAAAAAAAGGTGAGAACATTAATCTTATACCAAAGGCTAAAGCACCAAGATTACCAAATTTTGTTGACGGGCAAGATGAAATAGATGCCTATTTAGAATGTTTTGAGCGATATGCGGAAAAACAATAGTGGGATAAAGAGGGTTGGGCCTCTGACTTAAGTGCGCTATTAACGGGTACGGCTCTCAGCGTATATTCACGCTTGTCAAGGCAAGATGCTGTAGTGTATGATAAGGTCAAAGAAGCTCTTTTAACCCGATATGGGTTAACAGGAAATGGGTTTAGGAAAAGGTTTAGGGAGTCATTACCTAAAGATGGGGAATCACCTCAGCAATTTATAAATAGAATAAGTAATTATCTAATGAGATGGCAAAATCTTTCCAAAGTGGAAGAAACATATGAAGGTTTACGTGATCTTATACTAGCTGAACAGTTTAACAGTTTATAAATATGTGTGGAAAAGATCTGGCTATTTGTTTAAAAGAATGGAGCTACAAAACATTGGAAGAAATGGCAGAAGATGCTCAAAAGGTTTTGCAAGCACATGGGAAAACTATGGCAAGTGGGAGAGAGTGGTCACGCAGTAGTGATCAGAAGAGTTCAACAGAAAACATTGATGGTGGAAAAAATAAAGAGAAATGTGGGAATTGTGGATTTCCAGGTCATAATTCACAATGGTGCAGGTCAAAAGGAGGAGGTAGTGAAATGTGGTGTGGAGTATGCAAAAAGTTTGGACACAAGTCCAATAAGTGTAGGTGGAAAAATGACCATTCAGCTGCAGGCGGTTTCAAGGATAATATTGAGGTTGGATCTTGTTGTAAAACTATGACACTGGAAAATCGCAATGAACCATCGGTACTTAGTGTTGGACAAGAGTTAAAGAACAATGAAGAATGTGTTTTTTTAGAATGGAGTGTTGATGAACAGCTAAAGGTAGTAAATGGGAAAGTGGGAAATCATGTAGTGAAAACGTTGAGGGACAGTGGTTGTTCTACAATATGTGTGAATAAAGCTTTAGTGAGTGATAATCCTTACACGGGACAAGTACAAACATTTGTATTCTTGAATGGGACTAGTGTAAAGGTTCCTGTGGCCCTGGTTGACATTGATACACCTTATTTGAAAGGTAAAGTCAAAGCACTTTGTTTGGATAATCCGGCGTATGATTTGGTGATTGGAGATGTTCCTAAAGCTGCTGCTCAATGTAAATGTGATCCCGATGTAGACTGGGGTAGAGAAGAACTTGTTAATGTAGTGACAATACCTCTGGAAAATGTAAGAAAACAGGTAATAGTGCCTGTAGAATTGCGCTTGCAGGTGATGAGATTGGCTCACGATCTTATACAGTGTGTCAAATGACTGTGGAAAATGTAGTACCTCAAGTAAATTTAAGAAATTTACTCTTTGATAGGGAGCTGTCACAAAAGTGTGCAAGTATTTGCAGTGTATAATATTGGTTTATATGGTTGTTGTTATGTTTTCATGTAGTAGTATTATATATAGTATGTAAGGTAGTATTGGAGAGTTTTATGTGGACACAAGTGAAAATAATGCTGCACTGAACGGCTGTAAGATTGTCAAATAAATGATAAAGATGTTAAACATTGCACAAGTAGTCATTTAATAACAAACATAAACACTCTGTCAACGAGCTTTGTGACACTGAAAAAATTTTGATAGCATTAATTGCATCAGGATTTGATAAATGGAGTACGGTAGTAAACAATGACATTAAACCATGTCTCAAGGATGCAACAAGTATCATGAAATCAATCATTCAATGTTCAAGAGCTGAAATGTATACTTGGATGGAAAAAAGGATATTAAGTCTTCCAAGAAAATGTTGAAGTTAGAACTTGCAAATAAAGTTCGTAAATTGTATGGTGATAGCGGTGTAGTAGAATCAAAATCTGTGAAAAGTCCGAAGCCACTTGCCACTATTGTGTGCAGTCACATAAAAATGGCCCATCATTGCTATCAATGTTGCATATGCTCAAATGCATTTTATTGAGGAATTTGATAAATGGATGAATGACAACAAATTCAATAACCAGCGTTGTGTGGAAACTAATAGTGGGAAAACAGTAAATCTTAAATGGTATGCCCAACCATTCATCATTGAGGGTGAAAAGGTGATGATGATAATCGATCCACACTATCTATTTGTTAACAATCGTTCCAAATGTTGTACCACTGGAATGGCAAAAAATGGGAATTAATCCACAAGCCTGGTGGAACGTCGCAATGAAGGCAAAAGAGAATGGTACAGGAATTTCAATTTAAATTGCTAAAGAACTTTGAGACAGGCAAAGCAATGCATTTGCACCAACAACTTTCAGTAAGAAAGTCGAGTATGAAATGCTAAAAAATGGTGACTATGCTGCTGCAAATTGGTGTTCAACCATTAGAAACTGGCATAGAGCAGTTGATGAGGCAGGTATTTGCTTTGATGATCGTCTTCAGTGGTCAATATTAAGCAAAAACTAATGCAAAAAGTATATTGTCATGATGTGAGTCACGGGCCACATTTATTGCAGCTACGGGCAACAATTTGACAGAACAAATCGGGAGTTACGGACCACATTGTGGGAATTTTAAAACCCGATTTGTGAACTCTTTGATGAGTTGGAATAGGTTTATACACGCCTATTAATCAATGAAATTTAGTACCAGACATTTAAATAATCAACAGAAAAACTCTTGAAATGACAGACTATGCTTCCATCTTGATGGGGTAACTCCCGGATTTAACCATGGATCGACTTTACCCCAGTGTAGTATGTCGCCTCACTGTTTGCTAGAACTCACTTTTGCAGGCAAACAGACCACTCGATGTGGACAAGTGCATGTGTGTCGATCTAGTTTTCTATTATCAGTGCGTAGAACGTCATCAATAATGCATTGGTCTAGATGCTTGCTCAAGTATTGATTAACCACGCTACATATTGCACGCAACATAGGTAGACAGACTCGATTCACACGTTTACATCGTGATAGCGTCATAAGCATTACAGATCCACCTGGTTTGAATAGCTCTAAGATGCTTTAATAACAATACATGTATACATGTAGTTTGACGTAAACACATTATATAATTCTCATAATAATTGAAACCACAGCTGAATTTTGCATATAGCCATACTGTGCGATTACATTGGTGTTCTACATAGATGACATTTGTCTTTGGAAATTGTTGATATCCCTGTTTAGGTAACATGTGTAGCAATCTATTTTTTTACAATTGGAATTAACACATCTCATCTAACCTTTCTTTATAATCAGTGATAATTAGATGATATTGTATACTGGTTTGAAACATAAGAGGCATACTTGAATGGCGGTTACTACTGGGTTCTGGTAAAGACATGATCAATTATTTTGTTCTCAGAACCATTTTTTTACCTGGCTTTCAGATGTTTCGCTTATGTCTCATGAGCGTCAACAGTGCTACTGGCGGCTGATTCTCAGTTTGCAGGCAGAGAGATCCCCACGAACCTGCTCCAACTTGCATCACATGACCTATATGGTCGCGCAAACTGAAAATCAGCTGCCAGTAGCACTGTTGACGCTCATGATAGGTAAAAAAATGGTTCTGAGAACAAAATAATTGATCATAAGAGGCATAGTTATAACTGGGAATTAACTATGATTCTGTGAATTAATCCTGATTTATAGCCATAACCATAAGTGATTCATTATGGACTAAGATTTCATGTTAAGTTTGTATTTTTCATATAGACTTATTCTTTATCTTTGTTTAGTTGGAATGAATTAGTTTGTATTCAGCAAGAGACTATTGTTTCAATGTTTTATTTTTCAGGTATGAGTTGGACACGAGGCCCAGAACAAGTAAAGATGAGCTGACCTTTTACTCCAATATCATCAAGACTCTCATGGAGTGGTTCTATGCTTCTCTGACAGAAGCCCAATCTGGCTCAGTCTGGAAGGACCTAGTCTCCCTTGTGGAGATTCTAGAAGCAAAGGAAGCCTTTGGTGTGGAGAGAGCCTACGGTGTCATCTTTCACACAAAGTAGGTATATCATACATGAATATCTGGTTAAGATTTGTGCTATGATTGTTCATATGGAAACATTGGTATTGTTGGGGATTTAAAGATAACATTATACTCTATGTACAATGAAAGACATGTCCCATGGCATAGACACATAAGAATTTCTTTAGAGTTGATCTTGTTTTAGTACAATACTACTCAGATTTACAAGAGCTGACTGATGTTGCCGTCTCCCATCACTGAACCTTTGATCAAAATGACAAGTTCGTTTTGGATTGTGATGAAATGACATTGGCTCCTTGTCAGATGAGTGGCATTGCCATCAGACAGACAGTGATAGGAGGGTCAGCGGCGGGGTCCTCTCACTTTGGTTGAGGTTGTGTTTTAGTTGGTGCTGGTATATCTTGATGGCTTCAAAAATCTTGCGGCCATATGGTGTTTTCTTCTCTGGATACGACCCCATGGAATCTATGACCCGTGCTATATTGTGGCTGGTTGGTTGGGTGCACAAGGATATTCGACCTTGTCGTTTCTCTATCCAAGCATCTATGCTCTCAGCCATGAGTATGTTTAGACCTATGGTGTCCCTCCATCTCTTTGTGGGACGAGTTCTACCTCCACTACCTTCCACCATCATAGATTCACATTGCTTTGTCCACATGATGTTCTGTTCTGCTGATGTGATCTTCCGTCATTACACTACATATTATCCATCTCACCAATACCTTCATCATTCCTTGTTATGCGGCTGAGATTTTCTTTCCTTTATTGGAATGAAATGCTGATACTGCAGACCCTTGATGACCAAAATACAATAGTAGGTGTCTACTGTCTCTAGCTGGTGTCTGTCGACTAACACATGCTGGGTAGGACGTTTGTCAATGGGCCTGGATAAACCTGAGTATCGAGGGCATCTGTATTCAGGGTCATCCACGTGGTCATCCACTAGTTTACCTCTGATTCTCTTACATGCCTATTGTATCTAGTACCAGCATGCATGCCAGAAAAGAGCCATGTACATTGCATGAAGTGACCATTTTAAGTGACAGTACACTCCAAAAGATGGACATACTGTAAGCGCCTTCTAAAGTCAGGCCGCTGCTTGTGTCATAAGGCTTTTTGAAGACTTCTTGTGTATGCTGTGTGTTTTAATGAGTATTAGGTAATATCAGAAACAGCTCTTATCTGTTTCTGGTAATATGCATTAACAAAATACCACAAGATGAACACAAATGTACCACAAATTGAGAAGAGGGCTTTAAAATGAATACATAAAATCCACTTGAACCTGAGGGTTAGGAAAAATCTTGTTAAGTATTTAACATACTAACATTTTTACCCCACCCCCCACACCCCCTTTCCATATGTTGATTCTAGATGATGATAAGTGAAAACACCCAATGACTATCATGCCCTCCTATCAGAAAAGTGCCGATGTCCTAACTGGCCGAAAGCCACCTGGTGGTTGATATTTACTGCATCTTGTGTCCATCTTGTGGCATTATCATGAGAGCATGACACCTACTACATATTGGTTTCTTAGGGAACAAGGAACATGGGTGCTCAAATACTACAAATAATTTTAAAAAAAGCTTTATCCCAAAATGACTATGAGTGTTGACTACTATTTTTAGGGATGGTTTTAGAACATAATGAGAAACAAAAATACAAACCAGCTATCTGATTGTAGGGGTGGCTTTGAGAACATGAACGACTACTTGACGTTTGTGCAGGCTCAGGACATCGCGACACACACCCTGCAGAACGCTCGCAGCTACTCACTCGTGGCAGAGGAGATCTACAAGAAGTCCATCCAGGAGGAAGTGGACGATGAGAGCTTCTTCAACACCATCAGTGACATGAGGTAGAGCATCAATCGCACTGTTTGGCTATGCACACAATCCGTGAGTTTGTGTATGACGTGAGCACCCAGTTATAGAGGTCACCAAATTTCACATCAGACGTAAAATTCATGGGTTATGTGAATAGCCGGTTTTAGCGATTGGTGATGTAGTCATTCTACTTGTGTTATGATTTAATTGAAGTAGGACCTCCAATTGAGACCACCTGTCTATTGAGACCACCTCTGTAATGGGATCACTTTTCACAGATCCAAACCTTCATAAAGCTACCCAAAGGCACCTCTGTGTAGAAACCACTTCTGTTGAGACCACCTGACCACGGTCCCAAAAGTGGTCCTAATGGAGGTTATACAGTACAATTGTATGGTATTAAGAACTTGAGGACTCTTTCTAACAGTAATATATTGTGATGAAATGACCAGCATCATGGAACCTTTGATAAGAAAGAGAGTGTCGTACTGGATGTTGATGTTTCCGCACTTCTGCAGGGGATGATGGCATTAACGACTTTGACTTGAACTAAATGCGATGTGATGTCACCATCTCAAAACTGTCTCTTAATTAATAATGCAAAGTTGTTTCTGTGATACAAAACCACAATGTTAAGTAAATTTGTTTATGGATATTCTTAAACGACTAAAAGAAATGTTTATGAAAATTAAAAATTGTATTGTTTGAAGTGGCTTGTTATACGATTATATGTATATAATTAAAGCAGCAGACTATTGGGTATTGTCATCCAGACGCTACATCCGCCGCGCACCGCTAATCGACACGACGCTCAACATTGACGAGTCCCTACAGAACGCCACCTGGTGGTTCGGCAACATGACATTCTACCTGGACGTCTTCCTCCAGATCCAACAGTCTCTGTCCACACGGATCATTGAGATTGTTGATGAGCAGGAGAAAGGTGGGTCCTCAATGATTCTGGCTGCAGGCTGACTGCTGGCTCACACAGATGGCACGTCTTACAAGGTGCTCTGTTTAGGTTTGTTATTCGTCGAGTTTGTAATGATCCCTCAACAAATGATGCTGCTCCTGTTCTAGTCGAGATATTAATCTTGTCGGCTGCATTACTTTATAAAGCAGGCAGGTTTAAGTACAGAGAATCACGTAAACAAAGACAAAAGCAAAAAAGAGCCCTTATAACCTTGCATGTGTTGTAGAGGAGGAGACGACGCTGATCTCGCTGGCCCTGCTGTTTGGCATTGTGCTGCTCTTCTGTCCACTTATTATTAACGCTGTGTACGTCCATACAGCCGAGATCCAGAACTACTCCATTACTCTCGCAGACCGGTAAGATCCAGACATTGGAGGATTCTTTCTCCAAGTCTATAGGGCTACTGTATATCACATAGCCTCTGCTGAGACTCGAACCCTGGACCACTACCACTTTGGTACCTATTCACTTAAGGCAGGCGCATTAAATTACTCGGCCATCCTGACACAACTAAAAGCTGTGTCATTCCAACTGAGAGTGTTTATGATCCTGTCTTATAGTCCCGGCAGAGGCTATGTGATATAGCCCTATAGACTTGGATAAAGAGACCTCTAATGTTAATACATTGTACTAACAGCCAGTCAGTTAATTTCCAATATATCCTAGTAGATCCAGATTGGCTTCAAACTTTGAAACCGTCCAGTGTTGATTTTGATTTAAGTATGATTTTATATGAGTGTTTGATTCACATACAAGACATGAAAAATAAAAAAACACAATCAAAGGTTTGTCCTTTCAATATGTTAGGTAACCCCTCACCTAATGAAGAATAGCATTCAGATTTATATTTTTGCAACACTACCACTCACATTTCAACTAAAAACTTGATGTTGCGGCTCCCTTCACGGGGCCTTCGACCAAAGTGACAAAAAAGGTGGATCAGTCACTGGCACCGATTCCGACAGGTGGCGTTCCTGTCGCACAGCAGATGGAGGAAAGTCTGCTGTCCGACAGGAACGCCACCTGTCGGAATCGGTGCCAGTGACTGATCCAGCTTTTTTGTCACTTCGGTCGACGACCCCGTGAAGGGAGCCGCAACGTCAAGTTTTTAGTTGAAATGTGAGTGGTAGTGTTGCAAAAATATAAATCTGAATAGATATTCCTACTACTAATAATAGTCTACATAAAGATAGAAGAATAGCATATTTGGTGTTACATTGTTAATGCCAGAAAAATGTAAGTGAACTTACATAAAATTCATAAACTGGTGTATATTGTTGCCCGGCATGGTTATATTACTCCTGGAAACAAGCCAGATAGTGTACACACAATAAAGAATTGAAATAAATTAAGATAATACATATGATACTTATAATTCTCCACTGACCACGGAAGGAAATTATGGTGTATTTACGTTAAAAAGTGCATTTTTAGTTAAACATGACTTTTGTCTCCTCCTTTATTGTTCAATATCCAATTGATTCTATTTTTGGTCCTGGTACTTGTCAAACTCAGCTTTTCACTTACAGAACGAAAGCATTGAACAAAGAGAAGACACGCACTGACATCCTCCTATATCAGATGTTGCCGAAATCTATAGCCGAGCAGCTAAAGAACAATGAAGCGGTTGCCACTGAGTCATTTGCGGAGGCCACCATCTTGTTTTCCGACATTGTGGGCTTTACCTCCATAACTGCGGGCAGCTCCCCAGAACAGGTACCGTAGAACCTCATTCATATTTCAATATTGACCTTTATGCTAATTAACAAATTTTATTTGAATTTCACGTCAAACATGTTTTTGAATGATGTTAAATAGTTATATGAACTACATGTGTTTGTAAATCTTAACAATTATTTCCCTTTATATACAAGGTTAAACTGTACTTTTGTGCTTGTTTTACGAGCTTACCTTTGGACGCCATCTGTCGACAAAAGTCGACACACGTAAATTACGTCTATACGCCAACAGTCGACAAAAGTCAACAGACTCACTCAAAAACACTTTGAGTTTGACTGGCATATTCGTAGTTAAATACTCGTGGTTCTAGTCTCAAATTCCGGTGTGTCAACAACAACAACCTTACCTTGACATTTCAATATATTTCTAGAAGGAAATAAGCAGTATAGTGTTAATATTTTAATTCTATTCGTGACAACGAATATTTGACAACCTAGCACGCATTTTCTGCTTCAATTTTGAGTCCTGAAATACTCTTATTTGCGTTCGCAAAACCATAGCTTGTCATACATCGCTGGAAACCTGAAGAAACCAGCTTTGCATTGAGGCCCAACATGAAATGTGAAACTAGACTTCAAGGTCATATCACAACATCGAATTTTCAGCCTTGAAAGCGGTATTCTTAGGTTCAATCGCCGGCATAACAATTTTGACAACTGCTAAATGATGCAATAAGCCTTTATCAAGAGCGCTCTTACGAATCTATTGCAGCGCCGCGCGCTGCGCAAGGCTGATATCCCGGAAATCGGCCCAATTCGGTAAGATTGTGACAAAATAGAAATATTTGAAGAAGAATTATCATGTTATTCGTCATCCATGCCTCATCTTATTGTATCTTGGATACCGGATCACAAATAAAGCGTTTGGGAAGCTCCCCAATAAGTGTGGACGTCGGATGTCTAGTATTTCTATCAAAACGGATGATGTTTTTGTCGGATGATCAAGTGTGATGATGCCTGTCAAAGTTCACAAGTGAAGATATGAAAGTTTGACCACGTTTTTGGTCCGGAATATTGTAAGTAAAAATATTTTTTTATGAAATATGGATGGTTTATGTTGTTTATCGTGTGTATCCTGGATAAAACGTCGCTGCACTTAAAATAACTACCGATTTTACGGCCTTCAAATTTGGTCCACTAGCTGTCAAATGAATCGGATATCTCTCGAAATAGACAAAATTGAACTTGATGCTGCATGTATCTTTATTTATAATGGTGAAAATAAGAAACTAGACTGTCTCCTGAATGTGTACTGTAAATGTGAAAATGTTCTGATGAAAAACGTAAGAGCTACAAAGGATCATATTTCAACTATGACAATTGAAGCCCCCCACTGTGAATAACACGTCACGCAAAATGCGTGTCTGGCACTGAGGGGGTATCACAGTGAATTTACGTCTGGCCTCGAGAGGGTTAGATAGCCTTTTGAACCTTCCCGGTTCTTCTTCAGTCTGCCAACTGCCTATTTGTCACGTGATGGTGGTGTGACGTCATCGGCACCGGCTGATAGGATGTTGGGGTAGATGGCTGGCACGTTCTTATTGAGGTCGGGCTTGAGGCGCCTGATGTGTATGGCCTCCCTGATCTTTCTTTCAAAAGTGTTCTGGTCACGGTCTATAATCTTGATGTTATCCTACACCAACATCCTACCAGCTGCTGCCGATGACGTCACACCACCATCACGTGACGAATAGGCAGTTGGCAGACTCAAGAAGAAGCGGGAAGGTTCGAAAGGCTATCTAAGTAAGCTCGTAAAACAAGCACAAAAGTACAGTTTAACCGCGTATATAATGTTATACAACTTGTGCAGTTGAGTATCCAACAATTATTTCCCTATGATTGAATATTTGATGCTTGAACAGAATTGTCAGATACATACAATGGACATCGTATTGAATGTATAGAACAATAACTAAGTCAACGGAAGTTTTAGCAAACAGTTGAATAAACATCAATTAGATTTCATTGGAATGCACTGAAATGGTTGTTGGTTTACTTTCCACTCTCTTTTTTATTCACTGCACAATGTCTTATATTCCATAGGTGGTGCAAATGCTGAACATTCTCTACACGTCCTTTGACAACCGCATCGCTCTGTATGATGTGTACAAAGTAGAGACAATCGGGGATGGTTATATGGTTGCTTCTGGTGAGGTTTACCATAAAGTATTAGTTCAATTATCTAAAAACGTAAATTATCTGCACCTCCTCTACTGGTCTAGTGTATATATTTTTCAACAGCCACAAATTGCTCTTGTGGTTACAATATTTTCACTTTACGTTAGCTATATATTTTTAAGTTCCAGGTTAGATCCTGTTTATATATTTTGGTGTTAATCAGAATTGGGGTAAATTAAAATTTGAAGTTCCATTACAATTACAAGTTCGTGGTCACTCACAATTTTGGTCTAATTTTTTGTTTCAATTACAATTACTTTTGAATGTGAGACCAACGGGTTGAAATGAATCTTAATCATAAACTATTCAATGCTGTCCACCAATATATAATTGACCTACATGGTCGCGCGAACTGAGGTTCAACCGCCAGTAGCACTGTTGACGCCTATGAGACATGAGCAAAACGTCTGCAAGCCAGGTAAAAAAATATTTCTGAGAACAAAATAATTGATCTAGCCTATCACAAGGCCTTTAAATCATCTGACATGAAGGCCTATTCTAAAAGCCTCTGTATGACGTGAATTTTGCAAAGAGTCTTGCAAAAGTGACGTCATTTACTAATAGCTTAGCTTAGCTTAGGTCGCCAGTCGGCGGGACCTAGCATGGCTCCTCCACACATCTCTGTCCTCCATCAGGGTAGCTAGCTCGTTTGTGTTCATGGCTCCAGTGTCTCGCTTTAGCACCTCTATGAAGTCTGTGCGGTGTCTCCACCGTCCTCTCTGGCCGTGCGTTGGCTCCCACAGGATCAACTTCTGTGCAGGGAGCTCGGGGTGGCGGTGGCAGTGGCCGGCGAGCTGTAGCCTCCTCGCAGCAATCTTGTCGGAGAGCTTAGGCAGGTCCCCATACAGCTGCTCGTTAGGAGTGTGAGAGCTCGAGGGGACGTTCAGGGCCTTCCTCAACATGCGAGTATAGGTTCCATCCAGGGATTTCTAGAGGAGGATGGACTCCACTGTTGCAACAAAGAAGCGCTTCTTTACACCAGGGCTTAGCTTGGACCTCGACGTCCTGTCCATGTCGTTGAGTGCTCTCCAGGCAAGGGCCTTCCTCCTGACATTGATGTCCTTGAGTGTCTCATCGACCCAGGAACCGAGATACTTAAAGTCTTTTTTTCTCATTTACTAATATTACACAAATTATCACCACTTTGACTTTTCCAAGTAACATTTTCTTTTTTATCACCAACCTTTTTGTTTGTATCTATCATGTTAACTTTTTTTATCAAACCCATATCATCACTAGTTTTTGCACCTAACAATGTTGGACCATCACGTTCTACCACATGAAACATAATGACATAATACAGATTTTTGTACCTCACCACTACTTCAATTTTACCATACATTTTTACAGCATGTCCACCACAAGCATTTGCCTTTGTTTTACACTTTTGAATACTTAGGGCTTTAACTACTTTTTCCAACGTACGTTTACTTATCAGGTTTATGTCAGCCCCTGTGTCTATTTTACAACTAACTGGCTTATTTTGAACATACACAATACACTTAAATTTATCACTTTTTGAGTCTGCTTTAACCATTCCAACAAAAAAATCAGTGTCTGTGTCAAAGTCACTGTCACTTTCGGAGACTACGTTCACTTCTGCTGCGCCCCGACCTGATTTTTGACGTCTTGGTTTGCTTTTACCCATCTTGTTCTTTGTTCGTTGTCTTTCATCTGTTGACGTTGACTTCCTCTCCTTTGTTCGGCAAGATCTCTCATAGTGTCCAACGGATTTGCACTTCCCACACTCTACTTTGCTTGCTGGACACTTATCATACATATGTTTATCGAACCCACATGCACTACACTTTTTTCCATTGACTTTCACTTCGTGTACACTGGTTCCGCTTGGCTGGTCCTCTGTGAGTGACTTCAGGTGTAATTTAGACATTTCTTCAGCTCAACACATGTCTATACACTTTTCAAGGGTTAGCGCACTGTCCCTTAGAACCCTGATACGCACGTCATCACTCTGGACTCCACAAACAATTCTATCACTAACTAAGGACTCTTCTAAGGCACCAAATTCATAGTCTTTCGCCCTGCTTTTCAACGCAGTGACATACAAATCAATTGCCTCACTGTCACCTTGATTTCTAGTGAAAAATTGGTATCTCAGATATGTTATGTTTTTCTTTGGCTCACAGTATTGCTTAAACTTGTCTTTCAAGGGTTGAATTTTGTCTTTTTCTTCTTCTAGGAATGTCATAGTATTGTGAATCTTAATAGCTTCTTGTCCAGCAATGTGTAGAAATAATGCACATTGAACATCTTCAGCTTTATTTCCGTAACCACTTGCTTTAACATAGAGTTCGAACCTTTGTAACCAATTCTGATAATTCTGGGCAACATTCCCGACAAAACTCAGTTCTCCTGGTACTTTTAAATGATCCATTACAATCAGTAAAAGACAAAAATTATCCCACTTCTGACACCATGTGACAACAACGACAAGATGGTGGAACAGGAATAGTCTCGCGCAACACAGACCAATGTACAGCGAGCTCCAGCCAGCTGTACGTTGGTCTGGTAGCACACCTTACAGACTTTGCTCGATTCGTTGACCACAGATTCGATTCTTCCCGTCTTGATAACATCAATTGGAGTCCATATCCAGGTGTTATAAGTGATCCCATGCCATTTTGATTACTATCTATTTTATTCGACACATTATTTACGCACGGACAATACACGTATATACTAAATTGCCTAAAATTCAAACCATCAATAAAATATCAGACTTGTTTACAATAATGTTAATGGCTGCAAGCTTCCCAGAATACAGGGCGACCAGAGTAAAACGTGGTGCGTTCAACGTATTCATTAAAACGTCAACCCTCCAAACAATGTGTGCCGCATTTCTGGGAACATCTTACATGCTCTTTTGAACGTAGATAACCAATCGTTGTGCGTTTCATATGTTGTAGGCACTAAAATGACCTCTGAACTTTGTCACATGATACAGTCGGCCAATCAGCTGCCTATACCAACTTTCTGGTATAAAAAGACAAACATTGACACTCTATGATTCCAGTCTCACTTTGCGAGCCACCACGTGGCCCCGTCAAAGCGAGGCTGGTTTCTCCAGTCTAGAACAGGAAGTGATGTGTTTATTCATAGGTCTCATACCACTAAATACATTAGGGCTCATATCACTAAATACATTAAGATATGTTACATACTGCTTTGTAGAAAACCATTATACAGATATCGGTTTATTAGTACTATCTGGAGTATGACATCCAATGAAAATGCATGATAGAATTAATGTGCGAGTACTGTATAAAACTAAGTTAACTGAACAAGTCAATCTCAATTATATGATTCAATTAGCAATTACAATTGCATGCAAAAGTAATAACAGTTGCACCAATTACAATAATAATTGACTCCATGTCTGCTGTTCATCATCATGCCGTTGTGTATTTGCCAGGCCTGCCACATCGTAACGGTCAGCGTCATGCCCCAGAGATAGCAACCCTCGCCCTTGACCTTCTCGACAGGATTCAGATCATAGAGATCCCTCATATGCCTGGATCATTCTTCAAGCTTAGGATAGGATGTCACACTGGTAAATGAAGAAATTTATGTGTATTCTATATCAATTTTGTGAACGCATGAATCACGCATTTAATGTCTTACCCAATGTATCAGTGATTTACATATTATATCAGTTTTCCTGACATGGAACCTGCATAGCTGTGCGGAGACGTGCGCCAAATTGAGGTGCTGCGTGATTCCAAGATTTTGATTTTTTTGTTCGAAACTCAGTCCCGCTTAAGACATTATGTGGAGAATGATTAACCACTAGAACCTAGAAAGAATGAGGTACCATAAAGTATCTGGTCCATAAATTTCTTTCAAATTGGTATAGAAGTTGTTTTATGTTTCTGTCAGCAAATGCTTGGATTTGCCCTGCTTTCCTGCTTAGCCATAAATCTAAAAACTGCATCTGACATCGCCACAGTTACATGAAAACAATATCCCCAATTTGATAGCTCTACAGAGGGACCATAGTCACTTTCACGGATTTATCATTCCCACTGCCTTTACAAGTCCATGTTCATAATATTAACCTGTGGGTTAGACCTGCGCAATACCGCGGAAACTTAGCAGCAGTGCCAAGAATGCAAAATCACATTGTTTTCTTAATTTCAATGCTGCTGAACATTTCGGCAATAAGCCTTCTGATTGCTTGGATTTTGTGACCTACATTCCCGAAAATCAGGGGCTTTACCTCATATGCAGTATATAGCCGGCCAAAAGCCAAGTCCAAAAGATAGTTTTCATGACGAGCTCCTTATGTATGCTTAAAGTGACTCCCATAATGTGCTTTGCAGGCCCTGTTGTAACTGGAATTGTGGGAAACAAGATGCCGCGCTACTGCCTCCTGGGAATCACGGTGTCTATTGCCTCTCAGATGGAGTCAGAAGGACAGTGTAAGTTGTACATGTAAAGCTCAGCAGTATTTTGTCACTCATGGCCTGCATGTTTCAAATGACTCAGGTGTTGTTGTTTTTTTTGCATTTTACAAAGTCACGATACACTATGTTTAGAACTGTAATTTGTGCTATTGATAGCAAAAAATATTGGTTAACGCCTTGCGAATATCTCATCTAAAGTAATATGTAACATTCAGTTTATCTTAATTTCTACCTTCCGCTGATGAAATCTGCACCAGTGAGGCCAGCACTTTGATTTCAAAAGAAATATTTTAAACAAAAACTAACAGAATTATCTCCTTTTAAACAGTGTTGACCTATGATCACTTATACTTCCTTCATTTCATTCATTCAGTAAAGCTTTGATCTTCTTTCAGCTGGTAAAATCCAAATCAGTGAGACGACAGCGACGATTTTGAAGGAACTGGGCGGTTTCATCATGGAAAAGCGGGTTGAGCGACAGCTGGGCGAGGTACAGTCAATCCTGCCCTTCAGACAGGGGTTAGTTGTCAGTGACGAGGTCCATTTCCGGCAACGCTCTATTGTAAATGAAGAGGTACATGCCTCACTAACATTTCTGTGTTATATCGTTTTCTAGTTTAATATATACATTTTACTTCCTACACTGCATTGTTTTAACAGATATATATGCATTGTTGTTCGCTATTATGATGACTTTGTAAGTCAATGCAATGCATGATATCAATCATGACTAAAATGTACACTCAGTTCTTTGGTATGATACAAATCTTGAATGATATTTTCTCTCATGTGGCTTCTCTGACAACATTAGCCTCAATGATATAAATAAATTGTTAGAATTAGAAACTACAGTACATGTATTTAGATTTTCTTCTGTAAAAGTGAACAGCCTTTATGCATATACTGTACATACATACAACACATAATTTGTTATGAAATGTTCAAAAATCTGCATATTTTTATTCTTTATTGTTGAACCGATTAACCTATGTGTATTTTTTGTTTGTTTATTTGTCATAGCAACTGCCCCTAGATACATACTGGCTGCTTCATCGGGAGGGAATGAGGAGAAAAGGTAAGAAAGACTTTCAAAAAATTTCATTAATTAAAATTGAACTGAATGATATGGCAATGGAATATTGGAAAAAAAATCTAAGTCATGCTAAAAGTAATTCTAAAATATTAGTGAATGAAAAAACAAAATTGTAAGATGTGAACAAATTTAAAGGCTAGTGAAAAACATTTTGTTGACTCTATTTCAGAAAACACTGAAACTTAAGAGCACTGAACACTCACCTTAGTAAGACCCAGTGGGAGTATAACACCCCTCCCACCCCACCCACCCTCTTTTTTCCTCAAAAATACTTTACTTTCATAGGGGTTTTGGCATGTTCACTATTGATCGCACATACAAAACCCATGAGATCCTTTAAGTGCGCCCCCCTTTTCTGAAAGCCTGGATCTGCCTGTGCTGACCAAGGGGTTTGTGTAAAAGAAAATATTGTTGTGACTTTATACCAACCTGCAATGTATTAAAGTTGTTAAGTACTCAACTTTTCTCAACCCATTGAAATTACTTAAAGGTAAAGGCTACAAGATGCAGACAAGGCAAGTGGACGATGACCACGAGTCTCTCAATGATTCCGTCAATGATGCATTGGAGCCCTGGGAGCACACCTATGAAGGTAACACTTACACTCCACTGGTAAAATTGGCCTGTGGGTATTACTAACATAGAAAAAGTACCGAGATGATAAGAAAAGAAAAAATGGATTGGTATGATGGATAGTATTTTTCATGCCAAAATTTTAAACTATGTCGACTACCCATTTAATTGATATATGACTTCACGCAATTTACGTATAAATGCTCAATTTGATATTTATTTTTGATCAGAAACTTCTATTCCTTGTGACAACCTAATTATGTTTTGATTGTTGAGTCGCCAATGTTGAGTTTTATCTTCCATTTTTGTCTCTTGGATTTCATGCACAGTTGGGAAGAAATAGGAAACTTCTCAGAAATTTGACAACCTTCCTGTATTCACTAAACATATTATCAAAACAGCCTCAATTTTCAGAAACCATTGGTGATGCAGAGCACTACGATGACGTTGATCTGAAGGAAGAACACCCAACTGAGCCGGCTGGGTCTAAGGCCGATTTGCCAGCAGTGGTTGAGGTGTAGGGTTTGGTACAGGTCACAAAATACTACATAGCGATCCACGTTTATATTGGTTTTCACATTTCACTGTATACAGCCATCATATAAAAGGTAATAATTGGATAAACATCTAGATTTTTTTTTTCATTTGTAACAATTATCTTGAAATGTTGGAATCTTGAATTGGAATCATAAAAGTTAAACTACTTGGTGATGAGAAGAAATACTATGTATGAAATGGTGTTGTGTATATTGAAATATCTGAAGATGTGTGTGTTGGAATGACAGCACAACCATTGTGTAAAAAAATAGGCAAGTGTAAGTAAATTTATACATGGCTATATCTGCGCTATATACAGTACTAATCCCAGTCTTGAGATGAGTTGTGATCAAAAGCTGAGTTAAGAGTCAGTTTTGAAATGCAGGATTTCATACTAAAGCGACGCACACACATCCCGTCAGTTTTTTAGTGCACACTGAGCCCGTGAATCAGTGAATGGCATATACAATTCTATTTTATTGATAAGAAAACAGTTGAATATGAAATATTCAAACCAAACATTATCAATGGTGACAATGGGGGTTGAAAAATATGTGTAGAGAAGGAGATTGTTTACTAGATATTGTTTATTTTTGTTTTGAAAAATGGGATTCACGGAATACGTGTGTTCACGGGCTCACTGTGTGCCGCTGTATTTGAAAATCGATAGATTGAACTGTGAATGTTTCATTGTAGTTCAAACTACTTATTGATTTTTGGCATGTAGTTTTGAATTTTCCATTAAACTTCAAATATTGCCATCAGTTTACATCCCAACTTCTTAAATTCACATGAAGAAAGGACATTTACATATGGAGCTATATTGAACATGCTGATACTAGACGAAGCAAAAGTTTCCACAAGCTTTACATGAAATGTGCCTAAAGAAAACAGATAACTACCAAAGTTTTAAAAATGCATATTACATACATGGAGATAAATGACAAATTTGGCATAAAAATCTCCCAAACAAGTAAAAAAACATGGTTAAAAGTAACAATTAATTCAAATGGTTACAACTTTTTATTAGCAGCTTTTGAATTAATGTCAATTAATTATTTATGACCATTTGATTGTTAGGTTCAGGGTTCTGTATTAAAATAGCAATAAATAAAATCATTTACGACTAGAAATGTAATCTTCAACAGCTCATGGTCATAAAAGCTGTTATATCATAAATCATCAAATGAGATGTCTTTATCAGTCAGAATATAATATATATATAAAAAAAATGCTACCATCTACTGTTATGTAATTTACCAATGCTTCCATTGCAGGGTATACTTATAAGAATGCAAGTTTTCATCGAAAAAATATTGATACTAGTAGATACCCATAAATAAAAAGGAAGTGTTTATGTATTTCTGATACTAGTTACGGGCATTTACATTTTTTGCCAACGTGTAGAGTTACTAAATATACATGACTTTAATATTGTTAAAGAAGATTGATGAATAATATAATGACTAAAGTCATTTTAGAAAGAACTTTTAAGAAATTCTGTTCATAATGATACAAAGTTTTATTTGATTTTGGATGTCTAGCAAATTTCTTAAAACTATCCTGAGATTTTAATTTTTTTATTTATATTTTATAATGTAATTTATTGTTGGAGACAATTCCTAATGGCATGTACGTGCTTGTATAATTCACATGCTGCAAAGAATTACTGAATTAAGTTCAGATTGTTCTCCAATTGCTGGAATCATACAAATATGTAGCATGTTCGATTGTTTATTTATTTGGGCAATTCAGCCACTTTCATTGTTGTTTGTAATATTGTGTTTTTTAATGTAAAGTGTTTAATTGTGCTGATGTTTGTACTATTTATTCAATATTATATCATATACATGCATATTCATCCTTCGCCTTATTTATAATGACAGTTTGTGATGGTACTTGTGAAATAAACTGCCAAAACTTTTGTACGTGTTCGTTTAGAAAATGAAGTCTTGAACGTGCTTATTTTTGGCCTTCATTTCAATTCAATTTTGTCATCCCCACTGAATTTCTGGATCATAACACTTAGAAGTTTATAGCTTTCTACTTGTTCAATGCTTAACCTATTTACTTTAGAGATTGGGAACAAAGGGTTCAGGGTTGGCATCAATATATATCGAGTAATATCTATGGACATTTTTTGGGGGGGAAAGGACATTTGAGTTTCTCAGAATTCGCATGTTGATTTGATATTTGTTTTCTTGCTGATTTCAAACATCAGGCTGAGATTTTTTATTTACCATAAATGGCCACATGATTCAAGTAATCACAAAATTAAATGTCTAGCAGTGATAATTGGAGAATTTAAGAAAAGTACCGCAAGTCCTAATTAAAGGTTTTTTGAAACAAAGAAGTCTCCGCCTATAAAATTCACCCAATGCTCAGTAGCTTGAAGCTAGGACTAATATATTTCGAATTTAGCAAATCTTCATGCAAATACATCAGTACCAAATGACTTTCTATTTTTATCTTCACTATTAATTTTTTCCTTATATGATGGCAATGGCTTGAATAGTTTTTCTTCAACTTTGCTTAAAAGCAAAAGCATGTTTCATAAAACAAATAACTTCCAGGTCCTGGTGTAGAGGATCACCACGTTATTTGTGTAGTGGGGTCCAGGGGGTTAAAAGTAGGTCGACATGCACCAAATTCTAAGCAACTAACTCTCCTCTTAAAGCATCCTTTTAAGTTTGATGACAATGGTGTGTGTAGGTTTTCCTCAACTTTGTTCATTTTTTTTATAAGCTTTAATTGTGATCAAATAATTTCAGTGTATTCCATAACTTATAAGATTGACTAATGCAAACATTTTCAAATGTATCAAAACATATTTATTAACCAACCTAAATCAAACATCTGTAGTTTACAAATCCTAATATCAGAACAAAAAATATACTTTTAATATATCCTTTATTACAATCAAATAATTAGAACATAAAAGCATCTACTAACAATCAGTTGCATGCACAGCATGACTGGTACGTTGGCTTCTGATTGCCTTGGACACTAACTTTAATTTTGCTTTAACATCATTGTATAAAATACTCATTGGACAGCAAATTCAACTTTAAAGAGTATTGATAGACATAGGACTTTTAACATACATTCAAACATTTCATACATAACCCTTGGTTAGCTTTTACCCAATGTGGACATGAAACTAAATAATGTTCATGACTTGACATGAAATTAGCATTCAATTTGCCATCCATAGCTTAATAAATGTAGTATTATTTCAGTAAAACTTTGTTTTTTTAAGGTGTCCTGATAATTAATGAAACTAGTTTCGTGCAGTAAGTGTATGAAACTGTTCAACAAAACTGTACGTGACTTATAAGTGGTTATTTTACAGCTAAGTTTTGTAATTTACAAGCCAATCCATAATAATGTAAATTAGTTCATAGAATGCTTAATGTATGCACTTTTATAAATATATATGCCATATCCGATTTACATTAGACGTCGTTAACATTTGTAATTTGGTGCAAAACTTTATTTCATACACAAATAATTAACGCACTATCCGGCATAGTATGTATGTTGCCTTCAACATCATGTCCTCATCACAAAATGTTCATAGAATGTCTTGAAGTGTGGAGTAATGGGTTACTGCTCAAATTGTGATTTGTTCTTGAGCAGGTACGCTGCAAGGTATTCAATTGGATTTGGTGGTCGTTCTTTGGCTAAAACGGACATTCCAGACATAAGAATGGGCACAACAGTATTGTCCAAATAAGCCCTTGTACCTAGACTCTGAAGATCAACCTTAGGCTTCTTGGCAACAGAATCACCGCTTTCTTTTTCATTGCTTATGATTTTGTGGATGCTATCTGTCAAACCATGTTCTGCATGCGGGTCCGCTGGAGCAACGGGTTTCTCCTCCTCTGTTACATTCTGGTTAGATCCCACAACACTCTGGTCATCAGCCATGATTGACTTTATTAAATGCAGCCTCTACTTTAGATAATCAAACGAAAAATTTAAGTTTTTGTTACATTCAAACATGCACTGTATTTTGCAAAATGGCCGCGGTCACCAAGGTATGCAGAACAGTTAGACGTCACTAAATTTAGTCCGAAACAATAAAAACAAAATAACTCGTTTAAATCTTAAATGGTAACGAATACGTCAATTTTTTATTTATTTCAAATTATATTAGTTATTTTACTTTCATTCACAGGTAAATATGTGCTTATATGGTAGTTGTGTGATGCCGGAAATCTATCTCAGTACCGCCTAAATATATTTTGCTTACTACACTCACATGAAAAAATATCTTTAAATATACAAATTAATCATAATCATGTGATGTGTATATATAATATGTAGTATAACGTTTGATATAAATCTTCAACAAACATATCATTTTATTATTTAGTTTTCAAACTATATTTACTATTTGCTCCATTTACTGCGAAGTTGATAATTGATATTTTTGATGTTTTTGTAAAGCAAAATGTAAAAATAAAGTTAGCTATATTAATCTGGGTTTAAATCGACATTAATCATCTTTGAAGTAAGCATACATCTATTATATTTATTATACATATTGAAGGCTTTATTAGTACAGTTAACAATACAATGATTTTAGTTTTATTTTTGTTGTGATACTAATAGACTCAGATAATCTGGCTGCTGTACTGTCATCTTCATCTTGTGAAATCTGTCAAACAAGTGACTGTGGTGCGTTCATGTGCTTTTTCCGTACTCGAAAATTCGAGCTGCCTTTATGGGTAATTCACTCAAATGGTCACTACCAGTCGTACGTACCAGTCGTGAACTCCATAGGGTACTTTGTTAGTAGACCGAGCTTCTGACTAGTAAATACCTGACTAGTAAATACCATGATTTACGACAGGGAACGTACGTTCGATTGAATCTCGACTGAATTTTCCACATGGGAAGCTCGTAGTTTACAAGTGCGGAAGGAGCACGCAACGCAGCATTATGGTGCGTTCGTGTGTACTTCCCACCTCGTAAGGATCCCGAGTTCCCATGTCAAATAGTTACGTCGTTCCCAGTTAAATAATGCTCGTAATTACGAGTTGTGCACTCGGTGAATTGGGAATAGTTTCTGTTTTCGTCACGTGTACTTTCGACATGGGAAGCTCGTATCCTTACGAGGTGGGAAGTACACACGAACGCACCATTAGTCCCTTTTTATTCTCATGTAAACTCACTTGTTGTACATCACATGATAATACACCAGCGAGGTGAAACGATTGTTACTGACAATATTACAACTATCGTGGTTTTATAATTAGCCAACAGTTGGCTACAAACAGTAACATTCTGGGAATATTTTAGACAAATAACCAGTCATAATCATTTCTTCCTACTATGCCACAGTATCACATGGTCTGGTTAATCAAGAGATTGCCATAATTTTATAACAAAATTTTACAATTTATTAGGTTGTATTATATAATTCCTCTAATTTCGTTAAGTTTCTGTGTCCTAACACAGTCAGTACTGCAAAAACATTGGTTTTTGCAGTGTACCTAAAGATGTAATTGGTGTCAGAATTTGTGTTTTCATATTCATATTTGAGGATACCATATTTCCAAAAGTATTCAATACATATGCATATTTGTAATTTCAAACAAAGTTTGTATTATATGCTGATGGAATGTGCACTTTTTCTTTTCAACTTTCTTTTCAAATTTACTGTGTAGCAACAAGAACTATACTTAAGTACTGTTATCCACAACTTGTAATGTTATTTTTTTATTATAATTATGATGATTTCTTTTTTTAAGTGGTTATGGAAGTAGGGGTCCGCGTTGTGCGAGGCCCTGACTGGAAATGGGGTCACCAGGATGGACAAGAAGGTCATGTGGGCACAGTAGTAGAAATTGGTGAGGATTATCGATTTTTGATTGATTTGAATCTATAACTGTTAACAATTGAACATTACATTTGAAATATAATTTGCTATGGTGGAACTACTCTTTGTAACAAGGTCCCATCCCTCGGCATATGTAGTATACAGTTCTTAGTATACTAGTAGCATAAACAATGAAGGGTAAAAGAAATAATGGCAATTCATGATAGTTTCAGTTGGTTTCTGCCCACTTCGATGCATGTGCCCTTGGTCCCATAAAATTAATCAAGCAAATCATGTTTAACGTCTTCATTTCCTGTACGTTCCTTCACATCTTTTTCTGACTGCAGGTATCTGTGGCCTCTATAGCTTCATCTTCCTCTTTAAATTGTCTACCACTTCCGATTTTGGTGGTGGCTTTGAAATTATACAATAATTCTTGATCTTTCCAATAATATTTATCAAGGCAATTTTTGAATGTCTTTTAACTTGGCGATTTCACTATTTCTTCTGGCAATTTGTTCCAGGTCTTGTGGACCCTCTGAGTGAAACTATTTTCTGAGATCGATATTAGCTCTTTGCTGGTAAAGTTGCATACTATGGCACCTTATTATCTGGCAGTACACTGTACTATGTTTTTTAAGCTTGAGTATTTGTGGTACATCTTCATCATATTTTCTATGAAGGATTTTGATTAAGTAGATGGATATGTCAGTTTATTTAGATTTTGCTATTCTCTATCAATGCAGATGGTTTAATTTCATAATGAAATACAGTACAACTTCGTTTAACGGAATATCAATAATCAGATTAATCCCATCAACCAGACTTTCTGCTATAGTCCCATTTTTATTGGACGTACACATGGCTGATTGAGCATACAGTACTGTCACCGTATAAGGACCACAGTTTTTTCCATAAAAGTATTACCGTATTTTACGTTTCTGGAAATCACACATATTTCGCGTAGTTACTGAAATTTCTAACTGCATGTACCGAACTATCCGTATTTACGGGATGTTCCACCGTATTTCTGGAATTTCGCAGCATTTCCTGTTTTCCAAATTTCGCATATAAATCGCGAGAAAATCGCGTATTTCGCATAATCAACCTGCAAATTTGTCAGCGAACTAGCATCAAATGTAGACAGACATGATTTGAACCCCATGTCATCTCACTGTTGCGTAGATTCACATTGCTTTTTACAGGGTCGCCTAACCATTAGGCCAACTGTACAAGTGTCTGAAATGAGAAACTTTCAACCTATTTAATAGTGGATGAAGCAAACGTTACAGTGATGTCCGTGGGAACAGGCAATATAATAAATCTAGTGATGACGCTTGAAGCATATCACACTACATTATTGAGAACAGTAGACTGACACATTCAACACCCATATTTCTGAGCATATAATTCTGTTCTAATCCATTAAAGCCATTAAATCTCCCCGGACGAAGTCCGAAGGGGGATTTCTTGCTTTGCTTCTGTCTGTGCGTGCGTCCGTCCGAAATAAACAGGCTGATAACTCGAAGACTACTTGAGCTATTGACTTCCATATGTCTTGTTTGAAGAAAAAAGTACCTCTCAAAAAATTTTGTTTGTACTTTGGCCTACTTTTGACGAGCGTTACGTAATAAACCTTGTTAACACTACCGGGAGAAGTATTTGACCTACAGTCACTAAACTTCATATTTAGCTTCCTTGTACTACTCTCCAGAGCTTATTAGATTTTGGTATACTTTGGCCTACTTTTGATTAAGTTACGATGTCTTTTTAAAAACAAATTATTACGTAATTGTGTTTTTCTGTCTCCTGGGAACAGTTTATGACATATCATCACCAAACTTGACATTTGGTATGTCTATATCACTCTCCTCACGTGATTTGATATTGGTGTACTTTGGCCTACTTTTGATTTTTTTGGAATATTTGAGTAAAACCATTGTTACCACTGCACTGGGAAAAGTATTTCACCTATGGTCATTAAACTTTACAGTTAAGTACACTATTTAGTCTCCACAGTTGAATGGACGTTGGTGTACTTTGGCCTACTTTTGACGAACTTACGAGCGTTACGCAATAAAGTTTGTTACCACGCTACAGCAAGAAGTATTTGACCTATGGTCACCAAACTTCATATCTAACTTCATTGTACTACTCTCCAGAGCTGATTAGATTTTGGTGTACTTTGGCTACTTTTGATGAAGTTACGATGTGTTTTTAAAAATAAATTATTATGAATTTGTGTTTATCTGTCTCCTGGGAACAGTTTATGACTTATCATCACCAAACTTGACATTTGGTATGTCTATATCACTCTCCTCACGTTTTTTGATATTGGTGTACTTTGGCCCACTTTTAAAAGATTTATGAAATATTCGAATAAAACTATTGTTACCACTGCACTGGGATAAGTATTTCACCTATGGTCATTAAACTTTACAGTTAAGTTCACTATACTGGTCTCCACAGTTGAATTGACGTTTGTGTACTTTGGCCTACTTTTTACGAACTTATGAGCGTTACGTATTTTTAACCTTGTTACCACTCTACAGGGAGAAGTATTTAACCTATCGTCACCAAACTTCATATCTAGCTTCGTTGTACGACTCTCCAGAGCTGATTAGATTTTGGTGTACTTTTGTCTACTTTTGATGAAATCACGATGTGATTTAAAAACAAATTATTACAAATTTGTGTTCATCTGTCTCCTGGGAAGACTTTATGACCTATCATCACCAAATTTGACATTTTGTAGGACTATATCACTCTCCTCACGTGATTTGATATTTGAGTACTTTGGCCTACTTTTCAAAAATGGCCTGTTCGGGGAAATGGCCTGTTCAGGGAAGGGGAGATTTACGGCGTTCCCGACGACTACTTGTTTATAATCCATTCGTGATATGCTGTTACAAAAATGTTCATCACTCAAACAAAATGACCCGAGTTATGCAGTGGAAGACAGTGAAAGTTGAGTCTAACACTGTACCATAGAAAACATCGATTAAAATCAAACAGACCTGTATTTGTCCCATAGATTGCTACACTGTAACAAAAAATCTCCAGACTCCAAAGGTGCTTTTTCCGCACCGTTACTCGTGTCGTTTTTCTCAGAACCCATACAGAGCAACTTGCTTTGGTATAGGCAATTTTTGGACTTTGATGTCAATATACTTGGTTTCACTTCTTAAGCTTGCTCTACCTCAAATCTTATCTAAAAGGATTTCCCGGTCTTCTCACAGTTCTCTTGATGAAGCAAACTTGCAGTTAGTATGTGCCTCTTTCATAATAAGATGCACTTCCTTTATCACATATAAAACATATAATCAAATAAGTGTACACCAAAATATAGTGAATTTATTTGCACAAATACCGATAAAACTTTAGCCGTTGTTGTTTTTCCGCCGAATGGATTTGTGGGTAATTTATGACGCTTAGTCGTGAACGAACGGTCTAGCTCCCACTTGAACGAATGGCAACATAATATCCTATAACTTATAAACCACATTTCCAAAATTCTTGAAATTTGGCAGGATGATTTCAATGACATAGACCTTGTATATCCTTTAATCTGATAATTTGATAATGACTGGATCTTTTATAATCATCATTTTAATTTACTACACAAACACAACGTGACGTCACATTGTGACTCGCAAGCTCCGCCCCATAGGCCCGAAACAGCGTGCGGCACATTGCTAAGTCTAAGGCATCGTAAGTGAATTCAAGAAAATTATCATATTTATTTTGAAAACCCCTACTAGAATCATTCATACCATTCGAAACAGGAGCCAAACGAAGAGTGATTTGAAAAATCCGATGTCAAAAAATGAAGTTCATAAATAAATAAAAGCTAATTGTGTCATCGTTCACAACAACTTCTAGACTACTAATGATGACGAGACCGTTTGCACAATGTACTGCAGGTGCTTTGATCGTAAGGGTGTTAGGAAAAAATCGTGTGAAGTGGTCGCACATTTTCCTTAATATCTCCGATGATTTTCGACGTACAATAATTTAATTATTATATTCGTAATCTACAGTAATATGCGTTTCTAATCATACCAATTATGAAAACAAAGTGCGACATTTTGTTCCTAAATTTTGCCAGCCAATATGTGCTTTGTTCCGACGTTGTTAACACGGTTATACTTTGACATATAGCGTAATATGAAAAAAATCCAATAATCAATAGTATATGCTCGAATTGCATCATCCAATATACGTATCAGAATGAGAATTGAATGTATGTCACGCTGATGTGGTTTATATTTATTTAGCTTTAAAATTAAGTCAGTTTTGGCCCCAAATACGGCTGAAATAGACAGATTTTCATCATATGTGCCATGAAGCCGGTTTTACTTTGTAGTGCGCATGCGCGAATTACAGAGCGCGCATAATTCATGAGCTGCGAGTTCAAAAGGTCAAATCCTATGTCACATCGGGCAATTTCCATATGTAATTACTATATTTATAAATTATTAAAATATTTATTATAAAAAATCTGGAAGAACAAAAAATGAAAGAAGACACATTTTTTAATCTATTTATTAGTTTTCTACACTTATGCAAACGCCTGGCTGGAAGAAAAAATTCTTTGGCTGCTAGAAATAACTCCTTTAACATTTCATGTGGTTCATAAGGATTATAGCTATGAGTAAATGATTTTGGCGGAACACAGGTTGTTAGCACGTTTTACACGTTTCATTATCTTTCATTTGCAGCCAAGAACGTTTCAGAATGTTGCACTGTAAAATTCTTTTACAGGGGATTACCATCCAGGGTTTAAAATTACAGTACTGAAAATGACAGCCAAGGGGAGAGCTCACACTAAGGTGATTTATCAAAATGTTGCACTACCACACAATTAGAGATGCCGTGGCGTAGTGGATAGCAGGCAGGCTCATTGAATATCATGTCACTGGGCATGTGTTCGAACCCCTGGATCTATGAAATTTATGACGGCAGGGCGTTGATTAGGCACTCGCCACTCGCCCCTGGCTAGTGTGAATTTCTGTTGGCTAGTGTAAATTTAAAGTCACTCGCCAGTGTCGCCACAGTCGACGAGTATGATTACTTGATTCCAACACTTTAATAACTAAGGTTGGCTAGTTTGGATTGAACATGGTGAGTGTAAATTGAGAGTCACTCGCCACAGAAGGCGAGTGTTCTACTGAACGAGTCACATTCCCTGTGACGGTCATATTGTACTTGCTTCAGCAGTATGTACATCCGCTAGAACTGTATACACAGACAGGATCATGACAGAAATGTCAGTGTTTTCGGGTGTTGTCAGAAATATCAGAAATTACTATAGTTGAGCGAAATTTCGGCAATAAACGTGTTACGCTGTTTATGAGTATTTTGGTTCACTGATTAACAGTTATTACTGGAAGTTAAGCGTATAACGCGAAAACTGGTTGAGTTCAATGGAATTTTCTATAATTGCTGTGGTCCTTATACAGTGACAGTACTGTACATGTACTTGAACTATTAGCCTTCTTTTATTCATGAGGGTGGACGAAGATGTCCGGAATACAGCACACTCTGTATTGTAGCCTTGTTCAAAAAGGTGTTCTGCTCCATTTGGTGAGCTCGCACCACAACAGTACTGGTTGATTGAGACTATCGTCACAACCAATGCGTCATTTGTTGCTTCTAATGGCGTATGACCATCACGTTATTATGCAAAGAGAGAACGCATTAGTTTCATTTAATATTATTGCAAAATATAGCTGTATGTCTAATGCACAGGCCATAAAATGATTTTCAATCGAATTATCATCATAGAAATATTAGCTTATGATATAAAACATCAAACTAAAGTGATGGAAAAGTTGTTCTCCAAAGGACCATCCAGCGTCCCAAAGTGTCTGGTTAAACAAGGTTGTACTATATTCAGTAGCTCAACAATGGAAGTAATAACAGGAAATAGCTAGCATTCATGTGTCCAATTATGTAGGCATATCAGTTTATCAGTGATGCAACATCTGATAATTGCTTTTGCTCATCTCTATTATAAATCTATATAATTGGAACTACAATTTCAAATCGCAACAATTGTCTTATTGATAGGATCAGCTATTAGAATTTCTAAATATTCTTGTGTATTTATTCGCTAACATTATAATTACAAATATTGATATTTTGAATTGAATTATTGTCAATGAATTTTTACTATCAGGACTGACAATAATGACTCCTGAATGTCTTTATGTTATGCATGACATTGACATACATATTAATTTTAGATTGTTATGTATCATATTGTTTATATTTGCTATTTGGTGTTCAGTGTATTAAGGTATATCCATTAAAAATAAATAAATATTTTTACAGGCCAAGCCGGTAACAACAATACCCCTGACAAGACTGTTGTAGTACAGTGGGACTCTGGATTCCGCACTAACTATCGGGTTGGTTACCAGGGTGCATATGATCTCCGTGTATTCGACAATGCTACCATCGGTAATTTTCCTGCTATGCTGCATAGATAAATCCTTGTTAAATCATTAGATTTGAGTAACCCAATGAACTATTCATAAGCAAAATAAAGACCCATTTATATAATATTACATTCATGTATGATGTATTACAGATGTGTGTAATATTTTTTTTTAATGGTTTAGAAATTGCTACATAAATGTTATTTTCAGGAGTGAAACACCCAAACATAATTTGCGATGCTTGTAAGAAGCCAGAAATGTTTGGCATGAGGTGGAAATGTACCAAGTGCTATGATTTTGACTTGTGCCACCTTTGCTATATGTCTGGCAAACATGACCACAGTCACACATTCATGCGCTTCGAAAACGCCAACTGTGTGGGGTAAGCTTATTTCTATTTCTTCTTATCATCAGCATTCTTCACGGAAGAGTAATTTCTATGGAGCAATCAGTCTCCCAGTTAGTCACTCGTCTGCTTGTCCAGACTAGTAGAAATTGGGGAGGACTAGTGCTGAATTTAATTCACTTGTCCTCCATACGAGTAGCTGGGAAGACAAAACATTATTGAAAACATCTCAGGATGAGTAATTAGGGGGTAAGACTAGTACCTAGTACCAGGTGCAGTTGTAAGAATGGATACAATATATATTACCGCTGGCAACCCCGCTTGTCAGTACTCTAATAATGTTATATCCATCCCTGTCAAAGCTCAATGTATACAAGTTAACATTTTATTTAGATTTCTTGGTGAAAAATACTACTTTGTTATCCTCTCATGATATAAGTCAACACAAGTATAAATCATTGCCATATTATCATTGAGAAAAACATTGTATAGACCGGCAATAATGATGTGTATGGGTGAAATAGGTCCAAATATGAAGTTTCTGCCAAAGAATTATGTACCCGTAAATGCTTTGGCAGCAAAGTTTTTTTTTCCTGGTGTTATGAAATAAATTTGCAAAGTCTGATTGAAATTTACCAAGCTTAGCAAGCTACTTATTTTCAAACTAAGAAGTTGCATGAATTCTAAACAGTATACTCAGTATACTTGAAGAAAACACTATTTTCAGTGCAAAAGTTGGAAAGCGAGCAGGCTTGACAAGGATTGAGGCAAAGGGCGTATTCGCTGGAGCTAAAGTGCTGCGAGGTGTTGACTGGGACTGGGGTAACCAGGATGGTACGTGCATTGGAGTTTCTCAGCAATGTAATATTGGAAGAGATATAATTTTTTGTAAAATATTCAATATTGTTGTTAACTGGTATATAGCAAATGGATTCATTTTATGTCCTTATTTTCTTCTTTTGCTTATTCCAACCAAAAAATTAACTAAAATTAACTAAAAACGTGTATATATTTATTTAGATTTCGACACAAGAGTGCCCTTGTCAAAATCTAATCTGCTACATCATGACATGATAATGTCTTAATTCTTTGGTTTGAATAAGCAAAAGAAGAAAAATAAGGATATAAGATATATATATTTTGTAAAAAAATAGGACATTGAAATACTTCAAAAGCATCAATTGATAGTTGTTTTAAAACAATTGACCTTTTTCAGTGTTTGTAAACACAAGCACCTGTCGGAAGATGCGCACGCATATTTGACCCACAATATTGAGCACGTGGTGCGATTCGCCTTATAATTGTATAGAAACCAACCAAGAAACTCTCTAAGAAATACTCATTGATGTTATCCCAAACCGTGCTGTATCAATAACAAAGCCCTGAAGTCTGTGCATTGAAGCATTTTTTCTCAAATACGTGTCCGTGTCATAAATTGATTAATTTAATTTAAATAACAGACTTATCTGACCTGCCACTACACTTCCTGTTTGTTTTTTTTGCTGTAGACGTAGTACAATTCCGAATAAAATGTGAGCAACATCAATCAATCAATCAAATCCTAAATTTATCTTAAACAGGCCCTAATTATTCCTCATTCAGAGGGTGTGGCCTGGCTGCCCAGTCTGGATCTCAACGGTCCCCTCCAAGCCTTTTGGTCATTTGGATCTACCAAACTCATGGGGAATATTATTATTAGTATGTGGACGGTTCAAAAAAATTGAGACCGGTTAATCGGCGCTGCAAAGCCGAACCGTAACCGGTTAACCGCAAATTATCACTCACCAAAGTATTTCATTTCATTTTCAGGAAATGCATGAATGGTGCATGATCAAAGGATAACTTAAAACGTAGTACTGCAAATATGTTACATGTGTGAGTAGATCTAGTCAAAAGGAATGTGTTACATGTGTATGGAGTAGATCTAGTCTCATGTTTAGAAACGTCGAGCGAAACGATATATTGATTAGTATCCTGTATCTAAAAAATTAGCGGTTTATGCGTTTTGTGTTTTATCGTTCACCGGCAAGGAGGAAAATTATTGAACGTGACATATCATATCACGCAGAATTAATTAAATGTGTGGAATATATAGCTTGGTAATGAAAATAATCATCAAAATTAATAACCGGTTAGTCAATCTAAGAACCGGTTATGTATAGAAAATCGACCGTAGCCGGTTAACCGGTTAACCGTCCACATACTAATATATATAATATAATAATAATATGGAAATGAGAGAAGTATGCAAATATGTCTGTGTGTGTCACGATACATAATTATGAACATAGAGCAGAATAATACCATCTTCAAAATGTTTAATATACACGATGTTTTGTGAGACTGCTATCGTTTCTGAGTCCAATCTGCGTGCGCATATCGCGTCATACGTCACTTGAAATTGGTCAATACTCCATGCCAATATTTTGGTACTAAGTAAAAATGTAAGCATCTAAGTTTAAGTAAACAATATTGAATGTTCATTCCTTTGCCCTATTTTTTTGTCTATATCATATATAATTCTTATAATGGTACTTAAAATGTTCGAGTTAGAGAATCACATTCAGACAAATCAAATTACATGAAAACAGGTGGTGAGAACAAGCCTGGTCGAGTGGTGGACGTTCGTGGCTGGGACCAGGAGTCTGGTCGCAGTGTGGCCAACGTGACGTGGGCTGTAGGCACGACCAATGTGTACCGCATGGGCCACAAGGGCAAGGTGAGCAACACACAGTCGGCGCTAGATGATAAATTGTGATGTACTTCTAACCTATATACTTAAATTGATCTTGAAATTTCTGTTATACTGAAAAACGTGCAACAGTGAACCTATATTTCACTAATCTGGTTCTTTCAACTGTAATGGACGACTTGTATGCAAAATAGTACATTGTGATAATAGAATGATCATGATTATGGTCATATGTTTTTGTGTCAGACGTGCCTGAACTTTTACTCTCATGTGACCTGTTGTGATTTCAGGTGGACTTGAAGTATGTGGAGCCGGGAAGTGGTGGCTTTTACTATAAGGAGCATCTGCCAGTGTTAGGTGAGTACTGACCCAGTGACTGAGTAGCTTATAGCTTATATGCAGCAATTTTTACAAAGTTAATGAAGGATGATGTGAGCTGTATTATTGTTGTCGAACCAGTGTGCACGCCATGATTTTTGTGATAACATGAAAACTATTGAAATACATGTATATTTATCTTAGAAATATAATTGAATATGTTAAATAAAATAAAATTTGGAGTGCTTAATAGGCTGCCTCTTGTAGAATCCTGTGGGCATTCAAGAAAAGATGGAAGGGATCAATAAAACCAGTTCAATTCATGGATTGATTGACTAATTTTGAGATAAATCCAGTTTGACTTCTATCACTTAAAATGGATTTATCCGAAGAATACTCAATTCTAAAGGAAACCCCCGCATCATCAGTCATGTGATTTCACCCCGTGAGGTGATAGCATTGGCACACGACCATATAAATGCACGGGAAAGTGGCCTTTTTTGACATGATATTTCTGTACTTAAAGTTGCTAAAGCAGTGCACACCCATCTCATAGGTCACACCCATCCTGTATGTGTTTTAAAAAAAATATTTAGCATCCAAACAAGTACGAAATAATATTACTACTTTGAACACGATAGTTTTCCCGGTGCCAAAGTGTAAAAAGAAAATTTATAGTAAGATCTAATGTAAATAAACTTGTTCAGATTGCATATTATCACCACCTACGGGATGTGTGTGCACACGTTATTTCATAACAAAATGCATCATAGATCATGTAATTTTAATGAACCATGAAAATTGTGTTTATCTTACGAAAATACAAGTAAGTAGTATCCTTTTGACACCTTAAACGCTATTGGTGGCTCATTAAAAGCTGTGCTACGATGGTTTAAACAAAAAAATATACGGGATGGGTGTGAGGTGCTCTAGATTTTGTTAGTTGTGAATTAAAATACATATGTTGTATATATATCATTGTATAACACGCTGGACATGTTTTAGAGCAGAGGCTGCTAATGAAAGTTTCCTGGGGCTTTGAAATAGCCAACGTAAATACAGCAAATACAGTGCCTTGCCAAACAATCACGTGAACCAATGTACGCCAAATGCTGCTTTTCCTTTGTTAAGAAATGCGCTACACGTTCCAGACGTTATCTTGTTCACGTCAATTGCACACGTGTGTTTTCTTCTGTATGTTCAATACGGCACACGTGCATTTGTTGCTAGACCCGCACAGACAGGAAACGCAAGTGAGGGTTTTCTTGAGAATCAATCCATATAAAAAAGAAATCCAATGAACCTATTTACAATCACGTGGTCTACACCAGAGCCCTGCACGGGTAGGAAATTATAAAACTGCACTGAACCGTACCCGTGGTGTGTCTACCCGTACCCAACCCGTACCCGTGGTTTCAAAAACCTTACCCGGACCGTACCCGTACAACTACCTGTGTTTTACCCATGAGAGAAGTAAATCATAAAATGATAGAATTAAATCAGTACAGGCAGATCTTTTGGTTTTGAGCATTTATGTTTGCTCATAGTTGACGTACCTGACTTGCCTTTTTTGTAACACAGAACATGGTTGCATTGCTTGCATGCAACATAGTCCAGATCTTTATTTCCATCACACACTATTCAAAATGATTGCCAAACATTTGACTTTGCACTGCCATTTGATTTTAATTGTAGTTCTTTATTAATAATCGTTTGCTTCATAGTTTGGATATCCATTTTAACTATATTCTATATTTTAACCACTGCTATCCAATAGCATAGGAGAGATGTTGAAATAAATCTTGGCTTTGTCATATTTATAGGAAATTCTTGCACCAAAATAGTAAGTTAAATTCTGGGATGCATTCTCCCTAATTGAACAAGATATAAAACTTATCTGCACACAATGACTTCAAAGACAAAACAGCTGATAGTGAAAGAACATCTTCTCTATTGATAAAATTTGATATTTACTTTCATTCAACCCAATAACCATATCACTAACCCATCACTGTACTAATGACTGACCTAAAAGTTAGTGTTTATTTGAACAAAAGGTGCTTAATCAGCAAGGCTTACTTTACAAAGGGTTTGAAGCATGGCTCTGTAACTTATGCAAATACACAGTGACCAGTTATGTTTAAGGCTAACCTGATTGTCTTATTATGTATTAATGCTTTACAAAGTCCAATATGCATCTTATTCAAAATGATTTGAGTCTATATAACTCCATCAAGTTATTGCAATCATATGTTGTGAACATCAAGGGGAATTGTTTGGTATGTGTATAAATATTAATTATCTTTTGCAATAATGCCGTATGTTGAATTGCTTTTATTCATCTCAAATTGAAATAATTACCCTACATGTACTTGTGCTTAAATTCAATTACTATTAGTATTTGACAAAACATGCCGGATGAAATTGTAAATTTTGATATTATGTATTCCACAATTTTGTAAGCTAAGTGTTTCCGTCAAAAATATTCAAAAGATAACACAATTAGCCCATGTTGATATCATTTATCTGAAGCAAACATCTCTATGAGTGTGGATTTTTGTTGAGCATTAGTGATCCAACCAGGCAGAACTAAGTAACTACAATGTATCTATCTAGTAAAATGACGAAAATTACCAGGCAATTGTGACACAATTAACAATTGTGGCACAAGCTGTTTAATGAAGTTCTGTTTTAAAACAGGATATAGCCTGATATCAAGGATAATGATTATTCATGTATAATGAGAAATACTACCATTATAAGAAAATCCAACCATGGGTATATCACGGTTCAACACGGGTAGGGGCCATAAATCCTAGGAACCGTGACCAAACCGTACCCGGTAGAATAGTACCCGTAACCGAACCGTAACCGTGTACTTTTTTAAAAATGCTACCCATACCCAACCCGTACCCGTAGACTTTTGCGTTTGGGTACCCGAACCCGCACCGCGGACACAGGTAGGCCTACCCGAACCGACCCGACCCATTGCAGGGCTCTGGTCTACACTCTACACGGTCGCGCAAACTGAGAATCGAACATCAGTAGCACTGTCTACGCTGTTGACACAACAGCGAAACGTCTGCGGGGTAAAAACCATGATGGTTTTATGAAAGGAAATTATTTGATTATTTACAAACAGTAGTTGAAATGATGTGTGTGTGATTTTGCAGGCCAGATACCAGACCACAATGTGGTGCCGTATCTGACCACGCTGTCGCAGTTCAAGGTGGGCGACCGTGTGCGCGTCGACCTCGAAGTGGACATCCTGAAGGCCATGCAGGACGGGCACGGCGGCTGGAACCCGCGCATGGCAGAGGTAACGCCGCAGCCACATCTAGCAAATTTGGACACGAATTCGATGTTGAAATCGTCCAAGCTAAATTCAGTACTTGAACGACAGCAGGTCCTCTCATTACTGTTGTGTTCTAACGTCGTAACTGCTGGTGAAATGATAGTCGAAAAAAGATAATTTGAATGTTTGAATGTGAATTTCTAAAATTTATTTGGTAAGCACTCTTGAATTATCAATTTCCTTGTCAGAGCTAAAGTATCGAAAAATATGAAAACGTTTTATGATTATATGAAGCAAATTGTCTGTCATAAATGCAATACCAATAAGATGTAATTTTAACTTGCATTTGAAAATACTTAGCTAATAAATTTTAGAAATTCAAATTCAAATTATCTTTTTTGACCATCATTTTATAAGCAGTTACGACGTCAAAACAACAAAAACTACATGATCAACACAACAGTAATGTAAGGTGCATATTAGCGCCCTGTGTGGTAGACAGATTTGATAAATCAAGCCTTATTTGTACCAAGGTTATAGTCTGTCCAGTAAAGTTTTTTACAGTTTAAATGGCAGTTTTCAGGACCAAATATGGATACTGGCAGTCTGGCAAATTACAATATACCATAGTGACCCTTGAATCTACCTCATAAGATTGCATGACGATACACATATGCATGACGTATGTATAACATAAGGATACTGACGTATGGTACTGCACTTTGCAGGTTCTGTGAATACTACTCCAAAATAATCATGATATTTACGTTTATCAGTATATAAAACCCATTTTGGACTATTGTGTTGTCATCTCAGCAAGCCATCTTTGATTATGTACCAAACAAGGTAAATTTTATGAAAATCTGTTAAGATTGACGAAAGTTATGGGGAAATAGTTGGGTTACTGGACAAACTATAGCAATACAGACTTTCACGTTATCACTAAAACCATCAGAACACGAGGCTTGCTCGATTACAATACGCATATTGATGTGTTGTGCTGCAGTATGTGGGTCGTGTGGGAATGGTTCACCGCATCACAGACCGCGGGGACGTGCGTGTGCAGTACGAGGGCTGTATCAACAGGTGGACCTTCCACCCCGGCTCACTCACCAAGGTACATACTCAGTGCATCATGTAAACAGGGGCGGATCCAGCATTTTTAGTTAGGCAGGGCCAAACTATGGGAAGGGGTCTGGGGGCCGCTTAAAGGTTATGCTCAGTGGTCAAACAAGTATGCTTGTAAAGAAGCATTATTATGTGTTCTGTGCATTCTGAAAGTGTCTTTCATCTAAACATCATATCAAAGTATGTAAAGCAATTTAAATACCACGCAATAAGAGGCCGGTATATACTCAACAAAACACGTGAACGCGAAAAATGTCAACCGAATGATTTTCGTCAGACGTAACTCGCACGGTGCACGTAAGAAGCTGCCTATCTCGCCCATGTTAAATGAGACGTCTTTCGTTAGAAATGCACGGCACGTCTGGCGAAAATCATTCGATTATGCAACATCACGTGACTTTGTGTTTTATTTGACGAGACGGCATGGTATTTTTAAAGGTAAAAATAGTATTAAACGCGGAGAATATGAATATTATTTTCATCACACTTGCAATGGATAAGGCATCGTCTATTGATACTGAATTTTACAAAACAAATATGATTTTGGCTGAGCAATATCTTTAAGGCCCCCAGCGGGTCCAGGGCAAAGCCCTGGTGGGGGGGACCAGGGCCCCGGAAGCTACAGTGCATCGTGTTTTAGAGGTATATAGAGGAGTGTTCACAAACAATGAAAAGAAACAATTCATCTACTTTGATTGTATTCATTCATATCTAACAATGAACAACTTGATCTGATTTATACATCTTCTTAACTATTTATCCATCTAGGATAGTTCCTAGCATACACATATGTACGGAAATAATTTATATCAGCATCCAACAATAATAAACACATAGATCTGGTTCAGACATTTTAGAGCCTAGCATACATGTATGTGTTATCTCAATATCATATACATGTATTGACATAATTTATTTATCAACATGCAACGATGAAAACTATTTGATAAAGCATCAATCTAGGATAAATCCTAGCATACGTGTTATATCCAAATTATATATTGAAATACTTGATATCAACATCCTACAATGAATAACTTGATTTGGGTTATACATAAACTAAACTATCTAACAGGGTACTATCTAAGCAATACTTACAACTAGGATATTTCCTAACATATATACAGTATCTACTTAAATAATTGATATCACCATCGAACAAAAAATAACTGTCTGGTTTATATATTCTAAACTATTTGATAAGCATGATCTAGTATAGTTCCTAGCAAAACGTCTATGAGAGCTGCTATGTCATATAAAACTACCTGAATAGTCATGCATCACGTAATGGATTCAATAGCATCATTTGTAAAGGATATTTCCTAGCATACATGTCTATCACAAATGCTATGTCAATGTCAATATTTCTATGAGTAAATAAAAGAATCAGTGCATTAAAACGATCTTCTGTCATTGTACTTCTGAAGATGTTTTTCTCAAAACGGAGAAGAGAATTTGTCTTCTTTACTGAACTGGCTGTTAGTGATATACATGTAAGTAGTAACAAAGTTAATTTTTTTGTGATGTTTGGAAACATCAATGTACATACCCGGCCATCATTCAGAGTTTCTTGAATTGTTTCAGGTTTTTTTAGCCTGAGAATACCATTTCATTAGTTTTGTGAATGTGACGTGATGATTGACCCAAAACAAACACCACGTGAGCGCTAGGATAGTATATTGATCAAAATATTGTACTGGGTGTTGATTGTCAGTAGTTCGGGAGCCATTGGCTTTTTGGGGGGTTGTGCTATGCTACAATGATGTCACCTTCATTTAAATGTTGCTTTTTTTTGTTTTTGTTTTTTGTAAATTGAAATTATTATTGTTTTTTTTTTTTTTTTATTGGTTTTTTATTGTTAGGGGGGCGGGGCCCACGCCTCCTCTTAAATCCGCCCCTGGCAACCGCAGTCGCGTCGATATTCCAGATGATACAGCACTCAAATACATGTGGAATTGTGCTCAAACATTTTAAGAATGACATCCACCATTGATTTTATAATCGTGCATGGAAAGAACAATGAGAGAAAGCAGCATGAGAACAAAAATGCCAAATCACAGATATTTCGTAGGTTTTTGTGTGAACTTCACTCCAGATGACAGAATTATCAATTTTGTGAATGAAAATACTAAAAACACGTCCATGCTTTTGTAATGTCAATGAAACCAAGTTAATTTTCAAGGGACCAAAAAAGTTATTGTTTTACACAGGTGAAGCAGCATGCAGTGGGTGATTTTGTCCGTGTAAAGGACAACATTGAGGAGGTGAAGGAATTACAAAGAGGTCACGGGGAGTGGACAGACAACATGCTGGCTGTAAGTTGAACACTTGTAAATTCAGATTTGCGTCACTATCATCCATGCATTCATTTATCCTACCCAGGCAGATACATAATGATATAAAAAAACATTTAAAGAATTCGTTTTCTTCTGTTTTTAGTAAGATGAAATATAAGCCTAAAACTAGATAATGTACAACCTCCAATTGAGACCACCTCTCTATTGAGACCACCACCTCAATACCAGTTTTCGTGCTCCCAAAATTCATAAAGCGACCAAAATGAACCTTCTTATAATGACCACCTCTATTGAGACCACTTGAGGTCAGTCACACAGGTGATCTCAATCGAGAGGTCCAACTGTAACCCTGCTGCATTTGGCAGGCGCTGGGCAAGACGGGCCGGGTGATGAAGGTGTACAGTGACGGCGACCTGCGCATCACGCTGGCGGGCCAGACGTGGACGCTGAATCCGGCGTGCTGCTCCATCGTGCCGTACGGGCAGCAGACCGACAACAACACGCTGGGCGGGGCCGCTGCCGCCCAGCAGGACCAGGAGCGCCGCCAGGACCCCTCAGGTGGGTGGAGAGGAAAGGAGCAGTCAGGCTGAGCAGAGGTTTGAGTGAGAGACGACCTCTTGTAGGGTTTAGTCACGAATCCCTGTGTAATGTACCAGATAGAGAGGGAGAGAGGGACACATCTGGAGAGTGAGCTCGAGGGAAGGAGCAGTCAGGCTGAGAGGTTTGAGTGAGAGACGACCCCTTGTAGGATGTATTCACGAATCCCTACGTAATGTATCAAATTTGGTGCAAGTGCCTACGTTGATGAGTTAGTTGAAGTACGTCTATCGACTTTCTGCACATAGGCATGCCCCTCCCATCTCTATGTTCAATACTGATTCGTTCGATTTTTTATTACAATTCAAAGCGTGAACACAATTTTCTCTTTGGAGATTGGTTGAATACAGAATAAGAATTGATGTGAAATGTATACTGCTTGGAAGTTTTTACGGCAAATTTACGCAGAATGAATTTTAAAATGTTTACGAGTTCTCACAAGTGTTGTTGCTGCTGCTGCAGACACGCTGGCGGACATCCTGGAGTCGCTGCTGGAGGTGCAGGCGCCGTCCACCGAGCCCGACAAGCTGGTGCGCGAGGCCGCGCAAGGACACACCGACCTTGTCGCAGAGATCATCAGCAAACACCCAGACAAGGTGCCCGCACGCCTCTCTGTTTACAACCGCCACCCTCCCCCAATGTTTGCCTGTCAGTATAGCAAGAGTGATTGAACTTGACAACTGGGTTGTTTGCATATTTAATGAATAACATCTGGTATTGTGTGTGTGGGGGGGGGGGGGGGGGGGAGGGTCCAATTGTCCATCATTTTCGGCTATTATTTTGTAATAATTTTGTTTGCGAGAGTGATAAAGTTGCTGCAGTATAGACGGTGGTGGTGGTTGCAGGTGGACCAGAAGTCGTCGGGCAAGACGGCGCTGCAGGTGGCCAGCCACCAGGGCCACGTGGATCTGGTGCGCCTGCTGCTGGCGGCCGGCGCCAGTCTCCAGCTGCAGGACGAGGACGGCGACACCGCCCTGCACTACTCCGCCTTCGGGTGAGTTGACACCTATATCAGAGATAAAAAAACATAAAATTACGTTTTTGAGGTCTGTGAAATCATTACGTCCGGGATGGTGATTTATTACGGGATTGAAAGATCAGATACAAATAGATAATACTAAAAAGGAACAGCAATGAAGAAGACCGAAATATTTTACCACAACAAATACCGAATCTATTTTAGATATAATCGTTGTGCACACGTTTTACATACGTTATTCAATAGTCTTTGACGTAAAATCATATGAATGTTAAGTAGTACGACAATACACCACAGTGTGGTGTACGGATGTTTTTTATTCACCAGTAGGATATACAGAATTAGATTTATACATCATGTGGGATAAAAATATTGTTTTCCATGCTTCCATACGCATGCAATGGAAAAGGCAATGTCCATTGATACTGGGCTTTACAGAACAAATAATTCTTTTTGCTGAGCATTATCTTCAACCTTTAGGGAACGGGGCGTGTGTATGATTTAATATTTAACTCTTTGACAGTCGCCGTATTTTGGATGTGTGACATACATTCACATCACACAATGTCATTGATTTTCAGATTTTATTGTCGTTGACAGCTAACACGGAGGTAAGCGTGGAAGGAACATAGACTGAAAATATTTCTCTGTAAAATGTAGATTTCAACGATAATTATGAAATGGAAGCATTTATGAAGTTCACCAGTGTTTGGCGCATACGATATAGAATACACAAGGAAAGTGTCTGGAATGTGCGACTAGTCTACATGTCGCAATAGTGGGAGTTTTGGCAGCAAATGGACGATCACTCGATAATGGACACTCAGGCAAAGCAACAGGACTGAAATCTCTCATTTTGTGTATGAAACGTATGCCCGATATTAATATTGACAATTTCACCGGATGTAGAATGCCATTCTGCAGAGAATGGTAGGTTACATGTCCCAAAACACCTTGCTGTCATACCATAGCATCGGATCACCTCGGCCTGTCAAATGTCTATGTTTTGAATCGAGATATTAAACTTCGGGTGGGTTCTATGGCCATTTCTTTAAAAATGCAAAATATTATGAACTCTAAGTGTGAAAATAAGAATCTGCATCGCATATCATGTCTCCTGTGTAAGTATGATGACATTTGGAATCTTCAGTATACCTGTAGAACTCGCAGTATCTACGACAATAAAATCTGAAAATCAATGACATTGTGTGATGTGAATGTACGTCACACGTCCAAAATACGGCGACCTCAAAGAGTTAAAACATTGTCTAAAAAAGAAAATACAATAGAACCTCCAATTACCGTATATTCACGTATAAAAGATAAAAGTTACTTTTGGTGAAATTACCGTGCCAAAATAAAGTCAGCTTTGTTGATGGAAATAGAAATTCAGTTCAAACCTTTTAAGCCCATGTTCGATGTTAGGCCCAGGGGCCTTTGTACGTGAATAGACGGTAAGACCACTTTTCATGGTCCCAAACCTTCATAAAGCTACCAAAATGAGCCTCTTTACAAAAGACACCTGACAATGTGAGTTTCTCATTGTTAAAAAAGACCAAGCGTGTGATGGGGGTTGCCGGCGTGTTGCAGTAACCAGCCCGCGGTGATGGAGCTGCTGCTGGCGGCCGGCCCCGCAGGCGCCGTGGACGGCCTCAATGCCGGCGGCTGCTCCACGCTGCACGTCGCCGTCAACAAGCAGTTTGCCGCCTGCGTCCGCGTCCTGCTCGACCACCGCGCCGACGTCAACATCCAGGTAACCACGCCAACCACCGTGCCACAGTAACATCAACAGATGTTAACAATGACGGAAGCAGAATAGAGATTTTTGTTTACCTGCAAGAAAGTGAATGCACAGATACTCCCATAATTTTTGTGAGGTGCTGATACATGATGTCCTCTATCCAGCGAGGAAACTGTTCCTCACCTGATATCTAGTCAGCTTATAATAAGATTAAAGCATTGAAAGTGAGACCTGACGGCGCTGTGTTGTGCCGCTGCAGGACTCGTACGGGGACACGGCGCTGCACGACGCCATCGGCAAGGACAGCCGCGACATCGTGGAGCTGCTCACCGAGTACCCCGGCACCGACTTCACGCTGCGCAACAAGCGCGGCTTCAACGTCCTGCACCACGCAGCACTCAAGGGCAACAACCAGTGAGTACAGCAAAACCCCGCACTGTTCAAAATGCTGTACCCACATTTCTCGATGAGAGCAAGTGTTATCGGTGTAAGATAGAAATTCTGAGAAAAAGAATGTTCATCTGAAAAAATTACTCATGTTATTGCTCGCTCATGTGCGCAGCTGTTTTACAAATGTTCACGATTGATCGGTGCATTTTAACAGCTCTTGCTAGTTTTTAGACAGAACACATGCACCAAGCACCATACAGAATCATCTCCAGTACTCAAAAATGTTAGTAATTAATTTAAAACTCAGAATTACAGTAATTGTTTCTATTTTGTTTGATATATTGCCAAGCAGAAAAGGCAACGATGCTCAACAAATTTTACCTTGTGCTCTCTGTGTAAACCTGCTGAATGGAATGATTGATGTTTGTCGCAGTGCCACAGAGAAGATTCTGCACAAGACACGTCAGATCGTGGACAGTAAGAAAGACGACGGTTTTGCTGCGCTCCACCTCGCGGCTCTCAACGGGCACCATGATGTGGCACAAACACTCATCACGCTGGTCAGTAAACTAGACTCTCTGTAATGTAGTGCAGTTGATGTAGACGAAGATTCCTTGGTCTGATAAGTGACATTTCATTATTGTTGGATCACAAAATCGGTCACCAATTTGATTGGTCTGAATTCCAGGGTATCATTTTCAGTGTGTTTGGGTGGGGGTGAAACATAGATTATGTGCTACTAGGTGCAGCAGTTTAATAAAAATTTCCATCAAATGTGATTAGTTTTTTACTCTGCCACAACTAACTAGATGAGTGATTGGATAAAGAAGGTCCACCACTGACAGTGATAGAGGTACCGACAATTAACCACCATGTGCACCGTTGTTTCATTGCTGTAGGGCCGAGCAGACATCGAGATTCGCAACAACCGGAAGCAGACGCCGCTGCTGCTGGCCGTGTCCCAGGGCCACACCCGCCTCATTGAGCTGCTCGTTAACAACGGTGAGTAGCTCATCCGCAGTCACTCAGATCATGGCATCTCTTTTGGTTTGTGCTGCATAGACAACTAAGCAGTGACAGACGTGTATCTAAATGTTTGCTTGCACACATATGCGTACACGTTAAAACCAGAATTTGTCAATAACATACACAAAAACAGAATTGAAAGATAGTGCTCAGTTTAGTCAGTTATGACGGGTTTGCTGGGTTCTGTAAAAACAAGTATCAATAAAAGATGTCGGATCAGTTTTAATTGTAAGGAAAATTAAGATTTATAATTTTCATGGTTTTTATATATCATACTGTTAATTTTTTGAGAAAAACCCTTGCAAAAGTCACTTGAAAATTCAACAAACTAGACTCTGTAATGTAGTGCAGTTGATGTAGATGAAGATTGATTTCATAGGACATACCATGAATTACATGAATTCTACAATATTGTGTGTCCGTGCATAAGTAACGTCTGACGAAAATCATGCTTTTTATTTGTAATGTATGTGTGCTATTTGGCATCCTGTTATGGTCTATTCTCAAGAAATATGCATCAGGCATCACGTGATAACACACCTGCAAGGTGAAAACATTGTCACATGCCCATACAAATGCACTGAAATGGGGCCATTTTTTTGTGATATTACCTACTTTTGAAGTTGGTATACTTTGCTAGTTATGAATTAATTAAAGTTATGGCTTTACTAGTATATAACAAAAAGAAATCACCACATATATCATAAACAAACGTGTGAGCATTTAAACGTTAGACGTATTTGCTGTTTAATGTCTACATTGAATTTGTTTATGTCAAAATGGCACACGTTCATTTGTTTTCACCGTGTAAACAGAAAATGGAAGTGAGGGTTTTCTTCAATATCAAAAAGATAATTTATGTTTGATTAATTCTAGGTATATATCTACATTTCAACGTTTTAAAACTGCTATTGTATTACAATTGCCATATTGTAGATATTACACTTTACTTGTTTAAGCGTCTGTTTTTTCCCTGACAGAGGCCAATATTGATGTGGAGGATGAGGAAGGAGACACGTGTTTGCACCTGGCCGTGATGAGTAGACAACCCAACAACCCCATCAACTCCCCACCCCCATCACCAGACTCACACATTGCAAAGGTACGCAATTTGTTTCGCTCACATACCAGTTAAGGCTGAGTGATACTATTGGACATCTTATTCATGTCCTTCCTTTAGGAGGTGTTAAAAAGCCATGTGTCGACATTTGGAGCTGCTTCATAGATTTTGATGTCCTAACAAGTTGAACCATTACAATATTTCACTTATTTCCCCTTAAATTTGTCAAGAGCAATTTAGCATGATTTTATATTATTAGCGTGAACATGCTAAACGATTGCTCCACTCCCTGGAAGTGTGATAATAGTAAGCTAAACTGTCTACTTTTGAACTTCTTGTTTCTTAGAATTTCAAATATTTTAAACTGTTGTATCATGATTTTTATGGCTTAATTTTTTTTCTCCGTACGTTTGTTCTTGTTGGCTAAACACTTGTAATATCTCAATACTCTGTGCTTATGATGATAGATTCAGAAAAAGGTTGCCTGCCGGAGTGTAGAGGATCCGTCAGCATGTGAGGATATGGGGACCGTCATCGCCTGCTACCTCATAGAGAAAGGTGAGGAGGAGGCAGCAAAACATAACTACTCAATGCTGCTACATTTTGTCAAGACTCAATAGTACAAAGTACAATTTCTCACATTTTTTTGAGACACCGCTTCCAAAGTGATTGCTATTTTTAATTTCTTTATTTGTGTTTATACAGCTGAATCTTTCTAACCACTTAGCATGTTTTCTAAGCAGAAATGCTAATGTGACCCCTTGATCCAAATTTAAAATAGTGGGGCAGATGTTCAAACAAAGGCTTTTCATACTCAGAGTTTCTTTCATTGTACTTGTTGAAAAGGTAGCACATATTTCCATACATAAATGATGGTAATGTTATGTTTCAAACTTGAATAAAGAATAGAATTGCATAGCTCCAATTTTAGGTAAATCTTATAGAAGTCAATCAGATCTCTTCTGTTGAAATATTGATAAGTGACAATACGCATGACGTTATCTTTTGTAGGTGCAAAAACCAATCACAAGAACCACCAACATAAGACTGCCATGGACCTTGTCACCGATAAACGTATTGCCGAAATAACGCACAAGTTCATTAAGTTACGTGAACTTGAACTACGGGCAAAAAGGTACACAACATATTGATAACGCTGTTGTTGACATTAAAGGGTTTCTGTTATTGTTTTGGAGAAAATTAATTTGTAGATGATGGACTTGCATTGCCATAGATTTCTTCCAATAGCTCCAATACTTTTTACCAGAACAACTATTCTTTTTTATAAACAATTATATTATGTGCAAGTATCAGTTTTTGAAAACAGATTAATATACATGCAAGTATCCAGTCTTTGGAAATTAAGGTTGAACGTCGTGGTTCAGTTTTGGGGATGGCCTTTTACACGAGCAGATATCTACATTGACATCTCAATTGACCTCTTTCAGTGTTTGTAAACACGAGCACCTGTCGGAAGATGCGCGCGCAAGTTGGACTCAAAACATTGAACACGTGGCGCGATTTGTCTTATAATTTACAGAAACCGAACCAGAAAGTCCGACTTTTGAGGTGTATTCTCTGTAAGAAATACTCATCCATGTTATCCCAAACCGTGGTGTATCAATAACAAAGTCATAAAGTCTATCCATCTAAGCATTCTTTCTCAAGTACATGTCATAGATGGAATAATTTAGTTTAAATAACAGACTTATCTGACCTGCCAGTGCGGCTTTTAGCTAGATTTATAATAAATAACTTTTAGCTTACAGGTAGAATTTATACATGAAATTGGAGGCAAAATATGGACTTTATCAATGGAATATATACGTGAAAGACATGTATAATATTAACATACGCTCGATGGACAAGCAACATTTGAAAAAAATATCGGCCTTAGATGATCTAGACTTGTACATCTAATGTCGAATTGTGTGTTTATACAATGTCTTAAAAAGTACAATTTCTCACATTTTTTTTTTAGCAAAATATGGACACTGTGTTATTCAGCTGGAAGCAGCCTATAACTGCAAAGGCATGGACTTTATCAATGAATATATATGATCATGGACACAAGAAAGACATGTATATCAAGGATAACATACGTATCGCATACAGTTAGAAAGGACAAGTACCATTAACTCTTTGACGGTCGCTGTATTTTGGACGTGTGACGTACATTCACATCACACAATGTTATTGATTTTCAGATTTTATTGTCGTAGATACTGCGAGTTCCACAGGTATACTGAAGAGTCCGAATAGTATTATACTTACACCGGAGACATGAAATGCGATGCAGATTCTTATTTTCACACTTATAACTCATATTATTATACATTTTGAACGAAATATTAATCGTAACCACCCGAGATTTCGCTCCTCGATTCAAAACATTGCCATTTGACAGGCCTAGGTGATCTGATGTTATGGTATGAAAGCAAGGTGTTTTGTAACATATAACCTACCATTCTCTGCAGAATGGCATACTACATGCTGTTAAATTGATAATATTAATATCGGACATATGTTTCATTCACAAAATAAGAGATTACAGTCCTGTTGCCTTGCCAGCGTGTACATTGTCGAGTAATCGTGGTATTTGCTGCCAAATCTCCCGCTATTGCGACATGTAGACTAATAGCACATTCCTGACACTTTCCTTGTGTATTCTATATCGTGTCTGCCAAACACTGGTAGATATTATAAATGCTTCCATTTCATCATTATCGTTGAAATCTACATTTTACAGAGAAATATTTTCAGTCTATGTTCCTTCCATGCTTACCTCCATGTTAGCTGTCAATTTTAAGCCATCGGAACGCTTGTGATTGGCTGAAACAGTAGCCTTGCCCCAGCATGCGTGTTTTGCAATGCTGCTATGCTTGTTAAACGCTGTTGGCAGAGGCTACAGCCTCGGAAATGGGCGTAAACACACGAAATATAATGAAGGAATAAATTATTTTTGTGAGGTCAGGGTTCACCGCATGCTAATGAGATGTTTACAAACAGATAGGAAAATGGACGCCCGATCTTTTGACATAAAAGCCGATGGGGGTTTCTGACGACTAATAATTAGATTTAGTGGTCAAAGTTGAGTACCGAAAACTGGTATTTCATCTCTAAGTATGTCTTCTTTAAAAAAAATATATTATTTACTATAAAAAGTGGTTCATATCGTAATAAGGTGATGGCTAATGAATGGAGTAGGCTATTTTGATTCACCACGTGGTCTTGTACGATGCATGTTGCAAACACTTTGATAGACACGATGGTGTGAAGAACGTATGTTTTAGGCTTATTTTAAGGCATGCATTAAGGCATAAATGCCTTTCTGACCGGCAAAGGGTTAATGGATAATCTTGTCAAACGCACCGACTGTCAAAATCGGCCTTGGCTTGAGCTTGAGGCAAAACCACAACTTAGAAATCTGGACAAAGCTCATTAGATACAATTCCAAATAAAATGTGAGTTTCATATATTAAAACTAGAAAAGCATGCGAACATTTCTGTGTGTGTCACAATACATAATTATGAACATAGAGCACAATAATACCATCTTCAAAATGACTAATTTGCACGAAGTTTTGTGACACTGGTATATTTTCTGGGTCCAGGCTGCGCGCGCATATAGCGTGTGACGTCACTTGAAATTGGTCAATAGTGAGCATTGAAAATGAGTCCTCGATAACTGCCTTATTCAGCTCGCCTGCGGTGGCGGGGGGCAGCAGCCTGGACAGTGGTGAGCCGGCGGGATGCGGCGGCCCGGCACTGGTGGAGGCCGCGGCCGGCGATCCGGGCGACAGCGGGGCCGGGTGCTGTCAGATCTGCTGGGAGGCGGCGGCGGCGGTGACGCTGCAGCCGTGCGGACACACCGTGGTGTGCACCGAGTGCTGCCGCAAGCTCAAGAAATGCCTCGTGTGTCGCGAAACTATCGACAGGAAGATCGGCCCAGGTCAGTCAACGCTGCTGCTGCTGCTGCTGCTGCTGCTGCTGCTGCTGCTGCTGCTGCTGCTGCTGCTGCTTATGCTGCTGCTGCTTATGCTGCTGCTGCTTGCTTATGCTGTTGCTGCTTATGCTGTTGCTGCTTATGCTGCTGCACTATTTTAACTGTGAAAGGGATTAACCCATACTTTACCAGCCATTTCATTGGTTTAGCAGAAAAGAAACATCCACGAAGATCAACATTTTTACAATTTAACGTCCAAGATAAAACTTTTCCTGTAGCCTTTGTAAATTCGTATTTCTTAACAGAAATTTATGTATTCAGAATCGCACCGACATTCATATTCTTACAATTTAGCAATAGGATTATGGATTTATTTGTCTAGAATATCTTCCAAACATTGGGCTTATATCGCCATTGATACGAAATGACTAGCCAATGATGTCATTTTGAAAGCTGTAGTTTAGTCATTTCCTGTCATCGTACAATACTATTTTTACTTGTGGCCATAGAAAAAAGCATAAATCGAATAAAACTATACAGTATAATGCATACGTTGAAGGCACGCTCAACGAGTGTCTGCTTTGTTTTTATAATGAATAAGTTATATCATAACGTTCTCATGTATGATCAATCTCCCAGATTGACACTCACAAAAAATAGTTCATATCCTTCCGTGACGTCATCAACTGTGATCGAGGTCGTTCCCAAATGAAATATTTGGAAAGCAAGTAATGTTTCAGCGTCGTGTTTGATTTTGTTGAATTCAATGGGTCATAAAGCATCTGTGGAACTGATGAAATACATTTCTTAACAAGTTTGTACCATATTATTACGAAAACAAAAGTTGACATGAGAACGTTGTGTTTTTAATCTATTCTAAAGATAAATATAACCACTTTGCTGTAAGAGTTGTTTCAGAATAGTCGTATATATAATGTCCTAAAGATTGCATGTTTATAATGTAAATGTGTAAATGATATTATTGAAATCAACATGCATCAATAAACATTCTTTTCTATTGAAAGAGGATTACTGTTATATCTTAATAGGACACACTTTTTCGTTATCTGACTGGTATGACGTGCAAACACAGTTCAATTTGAACGCATATTTCGGTGAGGGTTCAATTGTGCAATGCAAATCTCCTGCTAGTACCGGATTTTAGGAGATAGGTCAGTTGGAAAAAGCATCCTCCTGAAAAAATAAAATTAAACAAAAAGAAAATCGACCTCTCGTAGAGAGTGCGTTGAAGGATATCCAATACAAAACAGACTTCCAACTGTTAATTTCATTTGTTCAAGGTGAAAAACGTCTGTAAACATGACCCGGTGATATTCCACACTTTGCAGTGAAATATCGAGTCATACACAGTGACGGTTGAATTGTTGTTCAGTAGATCATCAAACAATTTATGTAGCATCCGCTGCATGAATTCATGTTGAATAACTCATCATAATGATTATAATTGATTATTTGTAAAAATATACAGTTCGATTGGTTCTTACCACGCCATTTGCATATCCCATAATTTAGCTTGACCTCGTTTCTCATTGGTCGTACATGTACACAGGTGTACGTGGTCCGCTTGGCAAGCCTTTATCACACGCCGCAATATTGTAAACGCCGATTATGAAGCAGAGCGATGTAGACCACATTTCAATTAATTTGTGTCAATCCTTTATCTAAGCAGAAGTGCGTAGTTGTGGTATAGATATTTGATTCTAGACTGTATCTTTGTGGTTAATTCCTAATGACGTCATTAAAAAAATTCGTATCTCATCACCAACGAGAAGAGTAGGTATTTTCCTTCAAAATGGTAAAAGTGTGGGGTCAATTTTCATAGAAATGCGAGTATTTGGCAATGTAAATTTAGTCGCATGAAATGGTTTTGCAAGCTCAGGCATTACTCAACAAATTTGGGCAGTGATATCATGATAGTGCACGAGAAACAAATAGATATTTCTTCAATGTCCCTGCACGTTTTCAATTGTAGATGGCTCAGAACTAGGGACCAAGGCCACTCCAGGAAAGCCACCGCCCCACGAGACCCTGATTCGACTGCAGGCCAAAGTCCAGGAGTATGAGGACACTCTCAACTGCGGCATTTGTATGGAGCGCCCGAAGAGCATTGTTTTTGCCTGCGGTCACCAGACGTGCGAAAAGTGTTCAAAGACACTGCAGTACTGTCACATGTGCCGCAAACCTACACACACAAAGATCAAGATGTACAACTAGCTACGTCATCATAATTCTGAATTGTATTATATTAGATTTTTGATATATTTATTTGCAAGTCCACTTTGCACAACTCGGGTTTTGTGGGTGTTTTTGTGGGTGTTTTTTGTGCGAGGGACTGAAGTGGAGGGAAAACAAACTCTCCCATAACAACACAAACAAATGTGCCTAATCAAATGCTATTCGAAAAAAATGAAGCTGCAAAAGTCTTGTATACATGTATCTACGTTCATATGCGTAGAAAAGTTATTAATTCTATTTTAAAGAAATTATTTAAAAAATTGTGCGGAAAAGTTAAGATTTATCATAGAGACTGAAAGGAAATTATTTTATGGAAATATAAGGACTGTGTCGTTGCTATTAGAAGAGCCTCTTCTAAATAGTGGTTTGGCTGGATTGATTCAACACTATTTAGTTATTTGTTTTAGATTTAAACAAAAAGAAGCTAATTGCTATTGTTAACAAGTGTATCAGAAATTAATGTTATCAAAATGCAATATTTTAACTGTCATATCATATTTCATTTGGTGAAACCTCTGGAAAAGAGGAAGCAATCAATTATTGACACTATTACAAGACATACTGGTAGATAACAACATTTCTGGCCTCATGTTTGAAGGAGACATTTTATTGACTGATATTTCCTGACTCCTGCATGGGTGAGGATTTAAATTGACTTAGGAAAAAGTTAGATATTTTATCTAAAATATATTGAATGAAATGTTCCCAATAGTTTTGGTTTCTTAAATTTTGGATGCATTCTTGTGTGTGTTTTTTTCAGTGTCAAATTAGTATTGTAAATGTTGCAAACACAAATAACTGTACTGGTATGTTATTTGAATATTTATCAAATCAAAACAAGATGTGTGCTTTTTAAAATCAAAATTAAAGATAAAAGTAAAATAATTATTGATTTTAGTGAAACAATAAGATAACCATTTTAATTTTCTTATTTGTTAACTATATACTATTAAATGCAAAGTTCTGCAAGATTGGTTAGACATGTAGTAAATGAAGTTGCAAAAAATATTTTCCTTTCTTTAGAAATTGAAACCAGATGTTTTTTACTAATGTTTATATATTGTAATTGTCAGATGTCAGTATAATAAAATATTATTGAATTGAATTGAGTGTTGAAATGGCATCTGTTACTCTTACTGTTTACTCAATGTTTAAAACACCATTGTTAGAAATATAATAATCACATACTTCTTGTAAACACAGTATCACACTTCGACTGTTGAATTTATATTTTGTATTACATTTCTAAATGTTGTACTGCAATTTACAGTATGGTTTGTTCAAATTGTAACAAATTATGTTCGTATCTAATTTAATGGATGCAAAGTACAAAAATGTGTGTATGTTTAAAGCATGTCAACATTGAACAAGATGATAATATTTAACATGGGCCCTGGCATTGTTGTGATTGGGAACAGTAGGAAGGAGTAAATACGATATTTACTATACGAATATTATTGATATATAAATAGAATTGTAATATGCATATAGAATTCCCCCATACACCTGATGATACCCGGGCCTATGATATTTAATGCTAATTAATAATGGACAAATTTGCCACGCAAGTTTTCTCATGCAAGACTTGATGAAAGATAAATTGTGCTGTAGTTATTAGAATAGTTATCAAATTTAGTTTGATTCCTCAAACCGAATTACTAAGAAAAGATATATCTTTCTAACAAGCATTTCTTTCGAGCATTTTTATAGTTTTATGCTCAATTTTCTTGCCATAGCATGCAATAGTTTTGTACATTTGATTGTTATTTATATATCTATACTATGATGATTTGTAACTGATGATGTTTGGGTTGTTGTAGTATGCTAGAGATTATGTAGTTTGTGAACTTACATGACTTTTCTGTGACTTTTTGCGTTTAATATAGCAAACACTGTAATAGGATATGTATTTTAAAAGATTAGGAAATAGAAGTGGAAAAGCTATGTTTCACTGCATGCATTTTACATCTATTATGTATTTTTATGTTTTTCTAAAACTTGCTTATAGATATATTGAGTGATAATTCATTACTTTTAGTTATAAGAATCCGGTTGTAAACAGACGTGAAGTTTGTATACCTTATTGATTTACTTCATATTGTTTACTTTTTGGGTACACTTGTCTTTAATTGCAGTGAGTTTAGACTAGGCATTTGTGGACATTTCTCTGGACTATTTATATTGTATTGCATGCAATAGATTAAAACTAAAGTTTGTCCATTAGAACTGTGATTTTTGCAATCTGATATTCAGTGTGGAAGAATGGCTGTAGTGACTGTAATAAATCCACGGATTTTGTGAATAAATAGGTATTGTTTGTAAATTATTGTTATTGGAATATAAACCAAGTTAATTTTACATCATGATTTGTTTATTTTCGTTCAAATTGGTTGTACCTAATATGGTTTGTAGAGTGGATACAATCCACGGGCACCATCCTTATCTCTTCAGGCTTATTACTTATTGAAAATAAGCTCTTATTCAAAAGCAGAAATAATGCTGACAGATTTTCGAAGCTCTCGACCAATCAAATTTAATAACAGAGGCGAAATGTGCTCATTATTATCCCCCCCCCCCCCAAATCTCTGTTAAAAATAAAAAAATGGTTATCACCTCAATTTCATGTAACAGAAACTGATGACCCTCCCCCCAACAGTAACGCAATCATTGTCAGTTAACCCCAAATCCGATTTGATGGATGTGCAACCCATAATATAAAAAATACAGTAAATTATAGTACAGAATCTCTAAAGAAATTCTGTGAAAAAATTGATAGCCCCCCCTCAAAAGTGTGTGAAAAAACTGATAGCCCCCCTCCAAACAGTGTGATAAAAATTCATGGCCTGCCCTAAAATCCTCCAACCCCACCCTGTGTTAAATTCCGAATGGTCCCATAAATAAAACTAAAGAATCCAAGGCTCTACATTAAGCACGTTCCGCTTGTCGGGACAAGTAAAAATTGCTGTCGGACAAGTAAACTCTCACGGGCACTTGTCCGGCGGACAAGTAGCATCCATACATAATGTTCCCGATATGCTTATTAAACACACTTTTGTCTTATGCTATTGTTTTACACTATTTTGATCAAAATAATTATTTCTATACTTGCGATCTTCAGGGTTAACATGGTTAATAAACAAGCTAAAGCCAAGAGCTTAATTATTGTATAGCTTATGAGGCCCATGAGGTCTCTGAGAGGTGGATGTTTAGAGGTAAGAGGAGACGTAGATTCATGGGTCGATACATGTAATGTTTGTTCAAGAAGCTGATTTTGAGCTCTGATTTTGTGTAAAGTTTTAAAAAAATTCAACAGGATGTAGATATAAAATTGTTTGGTCATACTACTTATTACATAATGCATACTTAGTGGTCTATTTTTTTAGAAAATGTAGATTTTAAATATTCACTATTCAGAGGCATCATAAAATAGTTCCAAATTTATGCATTTTGTTTCATAATTTTTATGTTAGAATTACAACGTCAAATGCAGTTTTTATTTCCTAATTCAATTTCTTAATTCAGAAATGGAAAGGTACTGAATAATGCAAACATTTTTCGCAATTATAATATTATACACATATACAAGATATGTATACTTTTCCTCAATATTCGTAATATTTTGTGCGGACAAGTGAACTTAGACCTCTACTTGTCCGACGAACAAGCGGGCTGAGAGCATTTATGCTGGTCGATCTTACGTGATATCTAACAGTGGTATTGTCATTGACTCTATGTTACTGAAGAGGCTTCATATTGAAAAGTACATTAGAACAAGAAATTCCATAAAATATTCAGCTTTTAACATAAAAACAACAATAACAAACTTTTAAGGACCAGGTTTTCGTGTTTTCACACACAGCATTTTCGAGTTAATGTGTGTTACTTGACATGTATCATGTTATTAGACCTAGCACTTTTTATGAAAAATTATATGAAATACATATTTTAGCACAATGCAAACTGATAATATTCCATTTGCGTTGTGTCATGACACACAGTTTATTTTATTGTGCTTCGTCATGACAGTCAGTATAATAGTATTATGTTATTTTCACAGATGTATAAACATTCTGATATTGATATATTGCAAATCAAAGGCGACTGCATCAAATGGGCTTTGGAAAGAGATGTAGAGTTTAGAATGAAAATCTTTAATTTCTCATTCGTTGTGTTGTAAATGTCACAGTGGCACACCAAGCCACTTATATAAATGAAGACATAGATGCGACTGGCCGCCTTAGCGTTATTTGACCGCTTTTATGAAGGCGGCGGCCTGCGTAGGATGAGGTGTATGCATACACAACCATTTAGTTCACCACAGTTTAATGATATTCTCAATATTTGGCAATATCGGTAGTTTTCTTAACTGATATTTTTGTATTAAAATTATCAGTATTAATGGAAATAAAAGTGTTTGTGGGTGGTAAGATTTTTCATTGCCTACTAAAATATGCATAATAGTAATATTTATGTATAATAAATACATGTAGAGGTTACATGATTTTTCAGTTCATTAATTTTATAACTTTTAGTTATGATACTCAGTGGCTTAGTTAACAACCATGCAAGATGTATTTTGTGTATTAAGAAAATTCAATTCATTTGAACAGGCCTAAGAACAGGGGAATATTTGAACCATCACAATATATATAGGCGAGGAACATAAGTAGTCTATTTGTAGAGGGAAGTGTGAATTCTCTTGTAATGTACAAAACCTATGCTACATCCAGTGAAAATCATGCATCATGTAATTTTAAATGAACTAATGTTTTTAATTTACAAGACTGAATTGTATTTTCTCATAGATTTATTAGTACATATATATTTTGCATCAGAAATACATGTATAAATCATAATTTTCCTTCTGCTAATACAATATAGGCATAGTCCCAAGTCTTAATACTGTAAAACCTTTAAAACTTGCAGCCTGAAATATTCGCGATTGGCTATAACTGGGTGGTTTCACTGCTGATTAAAGGTTCAAGTAAATTTAAGTTCTTTAAAATTCTTGTATCCAAGGCCCTCCAAGCTTAATCACACTCATGCACCGCCTTTATCAAAGCCAACAGATTTCATTCAGACATTCTTTTTAGACCGACGTCAGTCACATCACAAAAAAATTAGTTATAAAAACTGTGTTGTCAATTCAAAGAATGTTTTTCTTTTTTTATATATATATATATTGGTGTGTGTGATAGTACTATATTAGACATGACATATAAAAAAAGTTAACAAAAAAACTTTGGACAACAATAGCTGCGGTTTGATGGCAAAACTGACAAAATCTGCCAACAGACTGTATATATAGGTCTAACAGTATTTTACAGTTTTTTTCTTCAAAAGAAATATTTTTATGACTGAGCTTTCTCCTTAAATGTTTAATGGTCTTTAAGAAGTACGCAACCATTCAATGTGAATATTTTGACAATAATTCTCAATCTAGATCTATGCCCTAGTAAGAAAAAATATTCCATCTAACAAGTGATAATACAGTACGGAGTACTAGTATGACACAAAATCCTTAGTTGAACCGTTCTCTATCCTTTCGCACAGGTAATTTCTTCCTCTTGCCAGGGGTAGGTTTAAAAGTGTGTTTTGTAGTGAAAAACATTTTCTCCAGTTCTTTCACAGTGGGTCCATCCTCCTTATATCTATACTTATCCTCTAACAAATACTGCACTTTAAGAACACTTTCTCCCTCCTGCATTTCAGCCTCCTTTCTTGGCAGTGGTTTAGAACATTCATATGGAAAAGGTTCCTCTGGGTGCCAACACATGTACATGCTCCCATCATTCGATAAAGCAACTGCTGGTTCTGACTTCGAAGATTTACTTGAATACAGACATTTTGAAAGTCTTATTGCAGGGCTTGCTACTTGCTTTGAGTTTTGAATGTATCCAACAAGGCTCACCAAAGCTAATCGACTCATCTCTACAGATACCTTAATTTCTTACACGATTGCTTGTTGACAATAAATGTTTTTACGACTATTTTGACATCAAAACAAAAACATTTATCCTGGATGTAACCTTGGCCTCATGCTGCACAATGGAAACTACGGTTATTTATACAAAAGATATTTTGGAAAGGCACCCTTAATTATCACTTTTAGTACCTAGATACTATTATTTTGATACTATGCACAAATAATTAGGGTTGCATCGTATAAATTCTAATGTTGTATCAAAAGATATGAGTTCTCAACCTGTTGAATTAAATGTTGTACAAATATTGCAAATTTTCAAATATAATCACAACGGTCCCTTTCTATCAGACTGTCCTGTTGGCAATAAACTTGCTCTGCATGAAAAAAAAAACCCACATACATCCTTCACACTATAGGTTTAAAATGGCATTTTTAATTCAAGCTTCACATCCATCCTATATGTATTGCAACACTTATGATATGTCAAATTACTTATCAAATGTATTGAGAACCATAAAGGTGTTTTCAAGCCTCTAGTGGAAATAAAAAAATAAACCAGTAATCTACCAGGACCTATTATAGGATAGATTTTTTAAAAAGTATATTCAAAATATTTTGAATTATACTAAAATGACAGTAAAAATGACGTTTTTATAACTGCATTTTTTAACATTTTCTTTGCACTTATACAGTTAGATTAATATAATTCTAGGATTTTAAGTTTAACTGGTATTTATTATTATGATGTGGATAGGAATAAATATACTTCATGATAAATTTATTAGAAATATTTCAACAATCTCTCATAATTCACTTTATAAACTAGAGAATTAATAATTATGTACACCGTAAATACAAAATGACAACACTTATATATATTCAATCATGACATTTCATGACCTTTAAGAATATAAACTCACCTCATGACTCTTAAACATAAATTTGCACAGTTGAGCATTTGAAACAAACTCAGAAAATCACATTGGTATTTTTTAACTGATTAAAATAAACATCCTGAATCAATAGAAATACAAAAATTTAAACAGACAATTTTGCTCCCATGGTGCATGCATATACAAAATACGCACATTAAAATAATTTAATGTATCCTGTCTATTTTTCACTTCAGAATTATTTAATCACACGTTTTGTGCGTTCATTTATTTTAAATATTCAAAAATATTACTTTCGCTTGCATAGAAACACCTTCAAAATACTGGTAAATTATAAAAATAAGACATGCAAATTACGCTATTAAAATTCATCAGGTTTTTGTACCATCCTATTAATAATCCATGAGCTTGTTGAGATTTTAATACCCAAGTGATAACTTTATATCAACACCTAAACATTCATCCAAATATTTATGAAGAAAAAAAACTGCCATCCTAAATTATGAATAAGTACATATACATACATTAGCACACCATTGTTTGCTGCAAGCCAGTTTGGATATCTATTTGCGTAATGTATATACTGTGCTGGAAGTTTGGAAATGGGACTTCACTTCCGCTTTTCTCGGAGTTTACAAAACTGTCTCTCATGTCTCACACAGTTTGCTTTTGCACTAAACCTCGCACCACACAAAAAACTGCACTCAAAAGGTCTCACACCCGTGTGGGTCACCATATGCTTCTGCAAATCATTATTTTTATGAAATCGTTTGGTGCAAACATCGCACTCAAAATTACGTGGAATTGCACCTGTGTGTCTCTGCGTGTGCGTAAAATGCAGTTGGTACGTTTTGAACTTCATCGGACAGAATTCGCAAGCAAAAGGCAAGTGCTTTCTGGCCTCTATCTCCTTTTGCTTGTTTTTACACACGTTTAAATGCTTTTGGGAATAGAGTTTGTTGTAAGGGCATTTACACTTAGGACAGATGACATAAACACCTGGCTTTGTGCCACGCTCTGCGGCAACAAAAACATCCTCCTCATCTCCCCCGGCCCCAGTCCCATCACCAGCGTCATTTACTTCCGATCTCGTTACAATAGAGGCTTTAGCTCTTACAAGTGGCTTTGCATGGAAATAATCAACAATCTCATCTCCTGGTTCCGACTTTAATCGAATATCGACAATTTTGCCTTGGTTGCTATTGTCACTTTGGTTGCTACTTTCAGCTTTATCATTAACTACATTTTCAGACCCATCACCAATACACTCATCTTCAGCATATATATTTCCACTGCTGCCATCCGTTTCTTCCTTTTCACAATCCTCCAGCTTAATATGTATCATCTGCATATCCTCATCTTCTAAATCCATGATACTTTGTAATGTTACGATCTCCACAAAGCCGTCATTTACACTGATCTCATTCCTATTCACACATTCTTCACCTGTCTCCTTATTATTTTCATCACTCATATTTTCATTTATAAGATCATCATCATCATCATCACTTGCATCTCTCTTATTTTCATCTTCATTTCTAGGAGAAACTTGTTCACCCACCAGACTATCACCATCTCCTTCTGACCCTCCATCGGTTTGCATTATCACCTCATAGTTTTCCAGCAAAATCTCTTCATCTTCGGCTTCTTTGTCCTTGTCTTCAACACTATAGAAACTTTCAATGCCATCATCTTCCTCAAGCTCATCATCATCATCAACATCTTTCTTCTTCCGTCTTCTTGAAGACCTCCGAGGTATTTGTTCACTTTCATCTTTTCCTGTTTCTTTTGCAATCATTTCATCCTTAGATTTATTCACAGTGTCGCCAATTTCAGCCTTGGGCCATTTTTTCCCTGTGCACCTAGGAATGAATTACACCTAGATTAAAATGAGATGAGACAGCTACCTTTTGGTCAGCAGGTGCAAAGTGACAACACACTGTAAAATGTTACAAAATATTCCATGAAAAAATCTTATACCTAAGAAAAATACACTTGATTTAAATATTTTATTTATCTCTCTTAAATTTAGTGTAGTTGACATATTATTTTATCAAACAGATAGGAAGTAGGTTCAGGCGCTGACCTTGAAGGTTATCATGAGCCCTTACCTTATTACAACATTATTTATATATCAACTTTTACTGGTTTACATTATAGTAGTAGTACAAGTTAGTTAAAATATTGTCAATACAGTCTAATCGTATGATAAGATATAGATATAAAAATACACTTAGAAGATACACTTCATGGTATTAGAGACAGTTTCCAGAACGTCGTACATAAACAAGTGTGTGCTTCAAATGGATTTGTTGCCTATCTGTAAAATGAGCCGCTGTAACAGAGAACGAGCAGACGACTAACCTCGTGAGCTGGTGGCGCCGTAAGTAGCCCACGTCGACACGGCGCTCACAGCACTCACACGTCACCTTGCCATCCACCACCGAGGCTGGGGTCACGACCTGCTCCAGACGCACGCCGCGACAGTACCTGCAAAAACACACCTGTTAACAAAACAGACAGAAGCTGTGCAGTAAAAATGTTGTTTAGTGCATGGTTCAAAGGAGACAGGGTGTGGCAAGAGTGTCGAATGAGGTAAAAGAGGAACCGTAAGGCAAAAACAGCAAAATAGAGTGAGATATGGGATCTTCAGTTAGTCATATGAGGCAACAAATGCAAAAAAAATCGAATGTCAAAAGTCACTAAGTACACAATGCCCCAGTCTGTGATGCAAAGTGTCATAATCTTCATACTGGTGTTCAAAATAATATAGATCATAGATGTACCAAAGTTGTCTTTTTAACCATGTTCATTTAATTGATTCACTTACTTTTGCCTGTGCTTCTGCATGAAGATCTCGGACACTGGCTTCCCACACTCGGTGCATTGGATCTGTTTACCCATCTTAGAGCCCTGCATACAACAAAATATCGTTAAACAAGAAAGCATAAGCATGTGTTACAAATAGTGATAAGAGAGTAAAAATCAAACATATAGAAAGTTTATGTATTTCACATTATAAGTTGGTGTGTCTGACCTTGAACTTGGTGAACTCTGGGTCATCGCGAGCGGACGCATGCAGCTTGAGATGGTCCTTCATGTAGGCACCGGACACCTAGTGAATAAACTGTCACCAGTCAACATGAGATAAAACATTGAGGCACAATAGTTCTTAGTCTATCACACGGGCCTCTTGCTTGGCAGTGCAACCACAGAATTTCATGGGTTTCATACGCCCAAAGACTCGCTTGGGACATGCTAAAAAGCCCATAAATATGAAATTTTGGAGTGACCAAGCGGGTAGTATCTGCCGGTTTGCTGATTAAATAATTGATCTACTTTATCAGGTGATGAGCTAAAAGCTGTAACAGTCTCACTTGTGCCACCATTAGCACGAGTGATTTGGTCAAGATTCCTGAAGATGAATCAGTCCTACCCTAGGGTGGCATTCCCAAGAGCTTGCTTTATGTTGGGTAAAAATAGCAAACACATGGTCACCAGCATAAAGTAATGTATTCTGGTTTTATGTCACTGCACAGTGCTACTGCACATAAATCTATCGGTTGTGATATCATCTATTGTAAATAGTCACATGGTATGTCACATTGCACCACTTGTCATTACGGCCTCTGGCGGCCCATTAGACAACAATAAAACTTTGGCGTTCTGAAGGTGAAGGCATTCTTCCCGAGAGCGCGTGCTCACCTTCTTGCGGCACACGGGGCACTCCTGCTTGACCTTGTGGCTGGCGAGTCCGGCGGTGACGGTCGGGCGCACGCCGCGGTTGTGCATGACGAGGTGCGGCGCGAGGCACGCGGCGACCACGTGCACGCCGCAGTCCGCGCACCGCACGGTCTCGACACCCACAGCAGCAGCCGCGGTCTCCGCCTTACCTGCAGGCGAACACAACGTCTCCGCGTCATCGTACATTCAATGTTATGTTTAGTACTTTTGAAAGGTAATTTCGGGGACAGGCTTGTAAAGTTATTTGAAAGGGCGTGGAATCGAACTCACGGTCTCCTGTTCATACCAGACCAGTCATTATGTGTAGGACAGGCGCACTAGACCACTGTGCTAATCTTTCTTACAGCTGATAGACTTGTTCATACTTGGCCAGTATCGATTGCGCAATGCCTATTAGGCCTGTTGCCGCCAATGATACTATTTTTAACCTTTATGCAGCCTTGATCCTTTTAGCCTCTTTGTCACTGAATCTCTCTATCACGTCGAGTGCACTTGCAACCTGACAGAACGTCGCCGTGCCCTGGCCCACTTCTTTTACACTTTTATCAAATATTTGTTATTTCTCAAATAAAGACAACCATAATCATATACAAAAAAACCCTGATTTAGGAAGTTTCACCCCATTTCTGTGACAATATGATGTACAATGCGAAAGAACCATAGTGATTTGCCCCTAGTTTTGCTGAGTGGGAAGCTATGACAGTATTGTGAAAACAGCAGAGCTTGAGGTGCCTGTATTGAGCGGGCCGTACCGCGGCATGTCTTGGCGTGGCGTCTGGCTGCGGCGTGCGTGGCGAGCATCTGGCCACAGCCGCGGCGAGGGCAGCGCCGCGCGACGTCACCATGGTGATCCTCCTGCTGGTGCCGCGTCAGCTCCGCCTGAACAACACAACGCGCTCAGCAAACATGGCACATGACTGCTAGTGTGAATTTTTCAATTCTAGTCAGGGCGCCACCCAGGTCACTCTGAGTATCTGATGTTAAGCAAATTGACCTCTGAAATGTTTCGCCTGAGAGTGGATTAACATAATTTATGTGACCTGTTTAAATACTGCAACCTGATTGGTTGAACCCACCACATCCATCTGATACTTAATATTTATCACCAGCCTGTGATGATCATAGATTAACAGCCTGTGATTGGTCAGAATTTTCAATGTCAGAGGTCTCTTCAGGACATCTGATTCTCAGAGTGCACACAGGTTAACCCTGACCAGAAAGTTAGTTTTTTTATTGTTGATTTTGTCACCTTAGGACCTCTTCATTGCATATCTGGCGGTTATCAAGCATGTATCCTTGAGCATTTTTGAGAAATTCAAGATGGCGTCCAAGATGGCTGCCCTTTTAAGTAATTTATCAATAAAGAATCTGATAAAATTTTAATAAAATGTGGTTAGATTACTTTAATTCGGATTATGACAGAAGTGTAATATAAAAAAATGTAGAATCTGCTCGCCCCCACTCACCTGAGTTGTGAAGCGGTCCTCGCACAGATCACACGCCAGCTCCGTCACCATGGCGACCGTGGCGCCCTCCTCCGCATGGTGCTCATCCAGGTGATGGAAAAGCTGCTCCGCAAACCTAATGACACAGTCATCCTGGTCAGTAGCAGTGGAGGAATGCTCAATATTCTGACACTAACAATTGAAGAATTTTGTTTTTGAGCATTGCTTTTTTTATCATACAAAAGAAATAAACTTACAAAACTAAGATTTTGTGGGGTCTGGATTTGGAAATGATAACGAGAGGAACGGTTATACCGTATTTCTGTGTTTTGTAGCCTTGGCGTTTATTGTTTTCAAAAAATGTATAGGCGTTTAAATGAGAGGGGCGTCTATTTGAAGGAGGCGTTAATTAACACAAAATTATTTGATCACCTTCAGTTAGACATACCTGAGGAAGCCACAGTAATGTACTCAAGAAACTTCAAATAAACGCCGCCACTTGCTTCCACGTGTATAATTACAGGGATTGGTGTGTGATCCCACTGCTAACGTAATAAACCTTATTTCCTTTTGGTAATCATACAGATATTCATAAATCGTGTATATAGTCATATCCACGATGGTCTCAGCTTTAAAATGATATGTTAACTGTCAAAATCGGACTAATAATTACGAAGTTACAAGCAAACAACCACATCGTAGGTAATAAACATATTAATCAACTTGGCGCCGGCGGCAATCTCTTTGATAAGCGCCGTCCTTGAATAGGCATTAATATGTGGGAGGCGTTTATACGAGGGAGGCGTTTATTGATTTAACATTGTGTCTAACCCGACGTCTATTTGAGGGGAGGCTACAATTTGGGCAGAGGCGACAAAACGCGGAAATATGGTACTATAATTATATTATGTAATTTTTGTGGAAAAAATTGTATCCATCTACTTTTTAAAACCTTACAAGGTAAGTTTTACACATGTAATTCTAGGAACTTACAAAAAAAAATAGAGTAAAATTTGAGTCAACGATTTAGCATGAATATATTTTGTGTCATAGACACATCCTCAGCACAAATGACAAAATTTTCATTGTTGAAGTACATCTAATACTATAATGCATACGTACATATAAAAGAAATACTGTAACAGCAGCAACACATTAGTGATGTACATACGCCACTAATCATTGAAAACAGAGCTACACATCGATGCTTCCCCCACAATAAGGGCCGTGGCGTTCACCATTTAGCTCGGCAGTCGTACCTGAATCCAGTTGCGCATGCGGTGCAGGGTGCGTGGGGCCCCGCCGGGTGCTCAGTCGCCACGTGGTTGTACAGGTAGTGAGAGTTGAAGAACGTATGCGGACACTGGGGGCAACGCACACTGCCACCTGCAGCAGCAAATCATTCAATTCAGAGGGTGTGGCTGGCTGCCCAGTCTACATCCCCTCCAAGCCTTTCAGTCTCCACAATCTATCAGACATCTTCCCCAAATGTGTACATTAATTTGTCGTTCCCGTTGTAGAAAAACATGTAGAACCACACGTTGCTGGATTCATGTTGCACTTTTTATTGCTAATCATAATGCTACACTTGCACATTGCACTACATATGCACAAGTTTATAGGTACTATTGAAATCTTTCCATTGGCCATCTTATAAATTCATTCTAACGGGTAGGGACCTTATGTTTTTTGTGAGTATGATTTTTTTATACTGAAATATATAGATATTTCCAAAATACTGAAAATCGATAACGGTTCACATCTGTGAAAAAGGCCGCGCACCTGAGCACGTGTGTGCGTCGCGGTCGCGCCTCAGCAGGAACGTCTCTGGGCAGAAGTCGCACTCGAGCGGGCGCGAGACGCAGCCGGCCGCGTGCGACCGCAGCTCGTCCTCGAACAGGAAGTCGCGCAGGCAGCCGTCACACTGCAGCGGCGACGAATCCACAGCATCGCCGTCGGCAACGGCAACGGCTTCCACGGCAACCACACCGTCTTCGTCATCGGTAACTCTGTGAGTAGAAATGATGGTGGGCGAAAGATGAGGACTTGAAGATGCAAATGTACGCAAAAGATTCATCGGATTTTTCATCTGTTAAGATGAATGATGCATCATGTTCATGGGGGTGCTAGAAGTAAAACTACGGAGCCATTCTTGATCCATGCTAATTTGAAAATAAGGCTGGTTATAGAAATGATGACAAACTCGAAGGTTTTACAACCACATAATTTAAGTTTTCAGTCAAATGCTGTTTTTTCTTTACTTTAAGATAAGATAAGATATTTTTATTGCAGGATACCAAAAATTACAATGAAAAGTAATAATGATATACCATAGAAACTAAAATAAAATTATAAACAAATAACACTCATTGAAACCATGATTGCCTCCACGGCGATAGTCTCGGTTTCAATTATAGTACATCATTAAGTATAATGTCAACTGTACACACTTTGGCTGCTGTGTCGTTCCCTCAGCCTCTCCCTCTTCCTCTGCCTGAATGTGGCGGATGGAAAGCCCCACTGCTGTCTCCATCTCGCCAGCTTCACCCTTCACAATAATAAGTACACTAAATTATACATCTCACATTTTTATACAAACACAATCATGGTCTTCCATAGCAAGCAATTCATGGCTTCCGAGAGAAAAATATTCCACAAAAACTACCAGAAAATCCATACTGGGATACATGTATATGTTTAGTGAGGAAAACCCACCATAGCATGAATGGAAATGTTAATCAAATGTCTAAATTGATTGCTAATCTCTAATCAACTAATTTTTTGTCATGAAAAATCACTGAAGTTATTAACATGGAAGGCATAGTTTTACATTGTGATTCTCCTATTTTGATACATGATTAATGCATGTGATCAAAGACTAATATGAGTCTAGAAAATACCATCCCCGTTTTAATGGTCAAAATCATTCTTGAGTGTAAATTATGACGAAAACTTCCCTATATTTTACATAAACATTATTGAACAGCTCAACAAAGACCGACCTGTGGACATTGTGGAGCGTCATCATCCCGTGCTGCTGCCATCTCTCCATCGCTTAGCTCATTATTGTGCTCATTCTGCGCTAGATCTTCTTCATCCAGATCATCAAAATCCACAATCACTTCCACTGCCCCGCAGTCTTCCTCTATCTCCTCCTCGTCATACACTTCTTGTAAAATGCTCGCTTTCTTTTCTTCCAAAGCGTTCTCATCTGAATAGAAGCGTACATTCAAATGTTGGATTTCAGTTCAGATAAATAAGAGCAGCTGAACGACCAATTGATAAAATTCATAAACAACTGGTAATAACTCATCACAAAATATCGCTTTAATTTACCAGATAGTAAACATAAAACTGCAGTTATACTGGGGAGCATCTTGTAGAGTATATATAAACTTACACTCATTCTCTTAAGATTTGAAAATATACTGCAACAGGACTAAATTCAAATACATCATATTGGGCTATTTTTACTCAAAATCAAGATTTACAGCAGGGCGTTTAGTAGCGTTTATACGACCGTTGAGCCCTCACATAAAAGGTCTAGATTTACACCAACATCCTTCAGTCCCGTCCAGTTCAAATTTCACCAGCACCTGCTAATATCACGTCATAACTTTCTAGGTTTAGCTTTGGACCCGTTGCTACCTTCTATGTGGCACCTACATGTTAATTAGGTACAGGTAACAACTCACTGGGTTGAAAGGGTGTGAGAGTGATTGTGTTAGTGATTAGCATTGTACGCTGAACATGCTGTCGTTGCAAATATGTGAGAATGGATCAGTTGATCAACAAGTGTGCCAATGACCTGGTGTAAAATGTAGAGTCGTGAGAGGAAGACTTGGATCATGTCTATAAACCACTACATTCACATTATTTATTTACATTCATCCTTCATCCCTGTCCTGTTCAAATTTCTCCAGCACCTGCTAATAATAACAGCTCGCAGCTTGGAATAATGGTATCATTCTGGTCTCACGACCTGGGGGTCGTGAGTTCGAGTCCCGCCAGGGCCATTTGATATACTCAAAAGGAAGCTTAGGGTTGTAAAACCTGTCTTCAGCTATATCTATCATTGGTAGAAATATGCTTGCTTAAAAAGACGTGTGTGAGAGAGAGAAGTTTGAAAATGCTAATACTACGTGCTAACTTTCTAGTTTTGTTGCTACCTTCGACGTCCTCGAGTCTGCGCCGGCGCCCGGCGTGGAGCTCCTCCCGGCGCCCGTCATCACTGTCAGCGCGGCGCCGCTTACGCAGGATCACGGTGCTGCTCTTCCCGGCTCCTCTCGACAGCGACTTGGTCACACCATCCTTCAGGTCCAGTTGACGCCTACATTTCATACATTTCTAATTACTTTTATCCTAAAAATCAGATGTTTGTGCTCCGAAAATGACCCAGTGTGATGTGTTTTGCATGCACTTGCCATTTACTGAATAACATTTCTATATTTCTAATTGCTTTAATACTAAAAATCAGATCCCTTTGCATCGCATCCCCCAGCCAATGGTCCTCATTGTGCCCAAAAAACATGGAGATGGACAGCCACTGAGCTGCCATAGGGAGTGCTACGCTAGGTCGGTGTATGTCAATCTCCATGTGAACATTGCCACTCGGCGACCGTGCAAAAAATGATACAGTTGATAAAATGGACTTCAGAACTCAAACCTGATAACCACAATTATCAAAGTATTGATTCAACAATTATTAATCCGTAGTTGAAATTCTCCCAAAAGACTCGCACATCGCACACTTATTGGTAAAGTGAAAAAGTTGAATAGTTGTTGTCCAAAATTCCTCATCATGTCTCACCTATCGAAGTACGCGTCCTTGGTGACCGGGATCTTGTGCTCACTGAGCATGTGTTCTAGCAGCTGGCACTTGTACTGGGCATGGTACTGGGAGCAATACTCGCACACATAGCCGCCCGCTAGTGCGCTCATATATTGCTGGTGGCGTATACAGTTCTTCTTGTTGTTGAACGACTGAAATCATAGTAAGGAAGTATTAAAGCTAAGATGTATAGTGGCACCTGCCACACTAATTCCATCCAACCTGCTTCTAGAAAATCCTTGATATGCTACTCGAGGGTCCGCTACGTGAAAAAATGTCTTACTAGCCATTATAATGAAACATGAGCTGAATAGTGAATAGCATAGGGAAACAACAGCCAATGTATTCCACACAGCTTTACTCTTTTGGTTTTGAAATAATGTTGTCGTGTGAACAAGCCTTAAAAGGTGTTCAACATCACGCTTACATTGTACATATTGTGAATATCACAAACAAGCCAAATAGGACATTTCCATATGTCAGTGACATTGTAAAACATAACAGACATGGTTCAAAATATTGTCGGAACTAATTTGCGAGACATGCTGTGTATAAACTAATCATACGTTCATTGGTAGTGTATTGGTTCACTGGGTTTGATACTTACGTATTTTATACTTATATTAGCTTCTGGGTACAAATTCGGTCACTTTGGAACTAGAAATCGAGTCGTCAACATCATTGTCATGATGCAATAAAGTATACTAAATTTACATGATTGTTTTGGAGCATACAACCTCAACCTCAGCACAGATTCCTAAAAATATTCTACACCAACATAGCCAATAGAAATAGATAAAAATGAGTCAATTAATTCCAATATATCTATGTATAAACATCACTCAAGATGATTATGACACACTTCAGTGAACACTGCTACATGTACTATAAAAAAGAATCATTAACACTCTAAGTTAAGTATTTCAACTTCAAATTAATACATAATTTTCTTCCTTGTGGTAATGTGTTAAATAAGTGGCAAAAGAATATATCAAAATATTGTGATTTATGTAATGAAATCGTAAGTTTAAGACATATGTTGTATGATTGTTCACATATAAAGCAAATCTGGCTAAATATTTCAAATATTATTGATTGTAATATTAACTGGAAATTAATTGTATGTGGCTTTATAAACTACGAATTAACTGATAAAATAATTGCATATAATTTTATTTTCTCTGTAATATCATATTCTATTTTTAAAGAAAATTCAAAGTGCAAATTTAATGGAAAAAGATTAGAAATTGAAAATATAATGTTTAGCATTAAAAGAATGATATACATGTATACTTATTATATAACCTTGGAAATGTTAAATACAAATTTATTATCTATCTATTTGAAAAAATTATTAAGTAATTTTGATGAAGTTTAGTAGTAATGACTCTGTCATATTGTGGAAAAATAATTTGTCATTTTGTAGAAATTATTAATATTTATACTGTGCTTGTATTTATAATCGTATATATAATATTATTATTTAAGTATGAATAAAAAATAATTAAAAAAAATAAATAAAAAAATTAACACTCTCCGTTGAAATAACACAGCTTTCATTATGTCGATTGGTCTAATGTGTCTGCCTTAAATGCTAGGTGAACAGGTGCCACAGTGGAAGTGGTCCAGGGTTCAAGTCCCGGCAGAGGCTATATGATATAGCCCTATAGACTTGGAGAAAGAATCCTCCAATGTCAGTAAAAATGAGCGTTGAAGCCACCTAGTGTACCTGGTTGCACCAGTTGCAGCTGTAGCTCCGGCCGCCGGTTGCCATGGTGATGCTCCCGCTGCTGGTGATGTCAGCGATCTCGGCAGAGGCTGGGTTTGGTGGTCGACCCACCGGCCGCCGCTGCCGGGGCTCTTCTGTGGGACCTGGGGACTCCGGTTCTGGGGGCCACACACGCACATAGTGCTCCTATAACAGGTGAGGACATGCATTGTGAGCGGAAAGACATCATATATTGTATATCCGCATAGGAAATAAAAGGCTAATATTTTTGCGCTGGTTTCAAATGTTCACAGCTCGACGAATAGGTTATTTTGGGGAGTTCTCAATATTAACATAGTTAGGGTCAAACATTTTTTGTCTGGACCGGCTACATTCTGATGTTTTTATGTACCAGCCTGGTTCTGGTATGGTCTTAACTGGTATCTTGTATACATCCTACTGTTCGATATCTGTACCGATTTCTATTTTCTATTAACGATGTTTGTTTTGAATCAAAATAAATCTATAAATTAACGTCATATTCAAATTTTGGGACAACAGCTCTCCATTTTCAAACTATCAACAGCAAAATAATAATCTACATTTTAGACATTGTCACATACTGAATACAAAAAGAATTTATCATTGTTGGCAATATCAACCTATTCCATGTTAATACCTACAACACTCATGTTAACCCATCCGCCAGCCAGCCAGACAGCCACACAATCAGTCAGACAGACTCACCTCCTCCAGGTGGTTGTTGAGTTGGCACTGAATGTCAAGTTTGAACATGATACTGATAAGTATTTCCACGGATACAGATAAAATAAATTGGAGTGCTGGCGTTGGTTTTAAAAAACAGTCACAGCAGAAAGTAGGCCAAAGCTCAATTTCTAAAGCATTGTTAGCTCTGAAATAGTACAACGAAGCTATATATGAAGTTTGGTGACCATAGGTCAAATATAACATGTATAGAGCTTTATTGCTTGCAATTACTGAGAATATTTGTCTGATAAAATAGAAAAATAATATATCAACATTAAAAAAATAAATTCTACTTTTGTTTTCATTTATTATGATAAACAAGATACATTTTATTTGAAAATCAATAGCTCAAGGCTCTTCTCAAAGTGAGGCCTGTTTATTTTGGTGGTTTACAGACAGACAAACATACTTCATGAACCAATGACTGTCACAGCAGCATTTATGTGAAGAAGTTAATAATTTAATTTTACCATTGGTTTTCACAATACTGCATACATTAAGGGAATTTATCATTGGGGACATCAACCTACCATGTTAAAATAGGTGCAAACTAAATGTTAACCCATCATCCATATGGACACTTATCCACATGTTGACCTGAAAGACCTTGTCCAGGTGGTTGTTGAGTTGGCACTGAAATGACATCACGTAAATCTCTATGAGACAAACATTGTTCTTTTCACTGTTGAATAAAATATGCTAAACAGTCACAGCATTCTCCCATTTAATCATAGCTCAAATTCTATACAGCATTGTTCATCGAAATACCTATGCTGAATTACCTGGCTTCAGGCTTAAAAGTAGCTGCTGAGCCAAAACACGTTAGGCAACTTGTCAATTACTGAGAATATTTGTCTGATAAAATAGAAAAATAATACATCAACATTAAAAAAAAAAATAACGAAGAGTAACTGTTGTTGAGTTACCAGGGAGACTGAGTTTACAACTTTGTCGGGCAATCGGGCGGGTTTGATAAGAAATTCATTCAAATGTGAAAAAGCATCGTAGATCACCAATTGCTAGAACCGGCCATTCACATAAACCATGAATTTTATGTTTGATGTGAAATTTGGTGACCTCTATAATGGGGGAGCTCATGTCATACGTAAATTCATGGATTGTGTGCATGGCCGAACAGTGCGATTGATGCTTTATGCATGACAATGCGGCTGAGGTTCACCTGAGCGCCGCCGTCTCCGAGGGTTCCTTCCGACCGCACCAGCCGCAGGAGAACGTCGTGCCACTGATGATGATGGCTGCCGGTGCCTCAGTCACCACAGTAACAGCATCGCTGTGCTCAGACACGCGGTGATGCTGCAGCGAACACTTCCAGGAAAACACAGCCTGGTTCACGGAAAAATGCTGATCATCTGATCGCTTCACACATTTTGTGCTTGATTGTTTTTCATTTGCCTCATTGCTACTAAAAGTTCATTACATTCATTTCTTTTATTTATTATTTTTTTTATTTCACAAAAGTACAGCCCACAATAGTTTTATTACACACTAACTGACTGAACAAAGTTTTTCCAGCATGGGGGTTGTTTCTGTGAATAATGATTTCTTTGCTACTGAGAAAAACACTTTGAAATCCCCAAAACTGCATCACAGCAACAACAGATACATATGCCTATCAGTCTGTATGTTTTTGTAATGTGAGGTTTTGCTGACTTACCTTACAAATAGGGCAAATAAATGTGCCCTTCATGCTCATGGCCCTGTGGTTGGTGTAGGCCCGCTGTGTGTGGAACTCCCCCCCACACCGCTCACACGTATGGGGGGCTGGCAGCGGGGAAACCTCGTCTTCTGGACGCGCCTCCGGGGCCTTCTGCAAAGGAAGTCATCGCACAGACATGCATCAAACACTCAACTAGGCATACATGGTAATTAAAATCTAATGATTAAATCAAGGGATGATTTGAAATAAAAGCTTTCCAAACTCTTGATAAAAATGCAAGAAGTCAAAAATGAAGATCAGCACCAATTGTGTTTATACTGCTGTTTGTTCATTTCACATACCTTATGTTTCTCGACATAGTGCTTCTTCAGCTGACATCCATATTTAAACTGCTTTTTACAGTATGAACAAGTGTAACATGTTTTATTAGTATGCAGCTTCTTATGCTGTTCAAGATTCTCATTGGTGAAAAACAGACTCTTGCACCAATCACACACAATTGACGACGACGATGCAGCTTGCGAATCCATCATTGATACCTCGAGTCGTTTGGCCAGGTTATTCCGCCACTTTTTCTGTTTGTGAACATCTTCGAGGTGATTAAACAACTGACACTGATAGCGGAAAGTCTCCGTGCATGAGCAGCATTCGTACGAGGCCTTTTGCGAGTGCACCACTTGATGACGCTTTCGATGCTCCGCTCGAGTGAACACCATCTGGCACCACGGACACACAAACTCATCATCCTCGTAAAATTCATCGATCGGGTATGCATCATTGTTATCCCTATGACAAGTCAGATGTTCTTTGAATTGTGCGACGTCATCAAACAAGCTGTTTTTCTCACATTCGTAAGGACAGCTCAATTTGAGACCGTGTCCACTCATGTGCTTGATCAGGTCTTTTGCTGTCAAAAATTCCTGTTCACAAGAGCCAATGTAGCATCTATACACAGTACTGTTCCCAGCACTTGCTTTGTGCTTATCCATATTGTGCTGGTATGTGTGCGAAAGTAACTTTCTCGGGCTTGAAAATGCCAGCTTGCAGAGTTTACAACAAAAGGGAACCTCATCTACATTGATCTGCCAGAACTTTAGCTTGAATTGAGCACCATTGTTTTTCAAAAGCACCTCCTTTGACTTGAACTCAACACCATTCTCTATGAAAGAGTCCTTCTCACGATCGTCATCTTTCATACCATCTTCAATGACTTGATAATATATCTGTTCAAGATCCTTGTCAGAAGTCTCTAAATTGTCTTTATTTGATTCACCGTCATCTTTCTTATTCTTAGAATTATTCCAACCAACAAACTTAACAAACACTTCATTCTCAGAAACAACGTTTTTCTTCACCCCTCTTTTTGAGTCTTTCTGGTTTTTAACTTTTGGGGGTTGAAATTCTGCAGTATTAAGTTTGTGTGCAGTAAGGAAAGCCTGCTCATCCACTTCCTCTATAACCACTTCCTGTTTAATATTGACAAGTTGGTCTACTGCATCTTGTAGAGAAATGGCATCTTCTGGTTGTAACTGGTTCTCTCCAGGATATTCCACTCTCAGCTCATTGCTGCTGCTTACTTCGGCTGAAAATGGCAGAATGACATGCAGGTGAGATCGATGACACTCTATATGCTGAAACAAAACATAAGACATCAATATTCATACATCAACGTAAACAGACATTTCCAAAAGATTTATCGTCATGTTCCTTCGTCCAACATAATAACATGAAATTGAAATTAAGTTTCTTTTCCTGATATCATCATTGTAAAAGCAATGTACGAAAGATGAAATTATACAACTTCAGGTATGTTACAATTTCCCATAAAAAGAAAGAAAACATCAAAGGACATGTTGTAGTTAATGGGTTGATCTGAGACCCACGTCCCAAAAATAGTTGCTGTATTCAAACGTTACCAACCGGTGCCAATATTCTGTCCTGCTTCGTCCACAACTTGATAGTAAAATTCCTCATCTGCAATATGGAAAATATCCAAATGTACCAGTATACAGTACTTTAAAATGTGAAGACATTTATGTACAGTGAAAATGCTCAACAACGGGACCCAATTTGCAGTCACAAATCCTTCCTTTGTAGAGGGTTTCCTTTGATTACTACATCATTTACTTACATTATTATAAGTTAATGCATGAGAAAAGTTTCCTTTATTCAGAGTTTCCTTTGTCTACTCTTCCTTTGTTGAGGATATTCACTGTATATCAAAATTTTCAAATTATGTAGCGATTGACAGGTTTTACATCAGTTGATTCTAGAAGAGCTATTCCAGAGAATAATATTTTGTAACTTGTTTGCATTGAGTTACAATTCACTTGAACACAAATATGCCCTACTTGCTACAAATGGACAAGTATGAGCGATGAATATAGTAATAAAGTCCATCAAATGCCTCTTCAAGGCAAGTAGAAGGTGCAGCTTTAGATGCAGATATATTATGAGCATGACAAAAAGGAATGTTGATAAGCTTGTGGGTTTTAAGCTTGAACCTTGATCAATCTTTGGGTTTTTACAAATGAGCAGGCATGTACAATATCTGAAAAGATGATTAATTCTCTTTTTTTTTGTACAATGTTTTCTTTCTATGCTATAAGTTCTAAATGTAATGAATTTCCAAAATGTTTTGAGTTTTAAGACTTTACAAAATTACTCAAATAGATCAATTCTTTAAGAATGGATAATGTGAGGCTATAATATATGAGTCTGTGCGTTCTAATTGGGTGGCCACTCACCGGAGCCGCCGCCAGCGGGGTGCACGGTGCTCACGGAGTAGGACTGACCATCGTCCAGCACAAACTGACCATCCTCAGTTTCGTACGCCAGCATCAACCTGCAGACACAAATGAAAATCGAGATTCAATACTGCGTGAGTGCCTTGTTCTTGTATAATGTATTATGCTGTAGAACTCATCGGATAAGAAAAATGAATAAAAATCTGGTTTGGTGAATCGGGTACCCGGGTTCACAATTTTGCACTCATGACGATGCTACTATAGAGAAGACATCATAAATTTCTGCCTCACCCGTCGTCTGCTGCAGCTGCGAGGTCACTGACCTCCACAATCTCCACACCGCTACCGCCGGCGCCATCTTCTGGCAACCTGCAACAACAGCCAATGACTTAATATTTCTTATGATCATTAAACAGTGCACTTCTAATATTTCAACATTGTATAATTTGAGCTATTTTTCATCTTACTTTCACTACCATTAACCTTCCCATGTTTTATTGACAGCTGATGGCTCAAATATATGTTGTGTATATATGAAGCAAGAGAATTTCATTGGTGCAATTACAAGAAAACCGTTTTTACTGGCATTACAAAATGCATCACTTCTCCAGAAGTAAACACACGTGTAGATATGCGGCGTGTGCTGAGAACAGTCTTTCACACTCACTGTGTGACAGCGGCGGCGGCGGCACGAGACACGTCCACTTCCACCAGTTCGATTGGTGGCTGGCCGCCTTCCCTGTTTACAAGCTCATCATCCGTGACCACTTCAGCATTAGCAGCCAGCTGATCCCCGGTAACTTGAGGCTGACAAACTGTCTGGTCAGTGGTGGAGTCAGGATCCCAGGTAGGGTCAGTCACTAGCTGATCCCTCTCGGGTTGTGCTCCTGCTGCTAAGGATTCGGCGATCAAACCAGACCCGGTAGCAGCATATTCACTGGGCTCCTATTGTACACAATAACACACATGGTATATGATTATAATCAGGATTTATGATGAAATGTTAAGTGCACGCTATAATAAATTAAGTCTACTCACATAAACAAAGTTGAATTTGATCTTTCTTTAAGAAGGATTGTAAGTGAATTACAGAATTCTAGTGAATCAGTTCATATTTGTATGCCCATGACATGTATGTATCCGACCTCACTGACTGGCACACGCCAAGAATGTGTGCACAATTCTTCAAATCTGATATTTACTTCATGATACTTCATTTGTGATCTATTAAGGCATCATTGCTGAGTGGAAGGGGGTCAGAAAATAATTACGACTAATGACAGGTGGTGGTTGAGGGTCATCAAATGGGTGGGGTGGGGGGTATCACTCAAAAGATGACACACAATGACAAGAAGGGGGCGGGGTCACAAACGCCCCAAATTGAGATGTGATTTGCGAATACTCCCTGGGTGGCCTGACCTCAGTGACATCAGTGACCTGGTACTGACCTCAGTGACCTAGTACTGACCTTGGTAACCTGGTACTGACCTCAGTGACCTCGGTGACCTGGTAGTGCTGGGCCTCTGCCTCCAGCACGATCTGCTCGTCATCAGGCACAGCCTCCAGTGTGAGTCCGTCTGCCTCCAGACCGTCCGCAGGCATCTCCTCTATGGTCTCCTCCTACAGAGGGACTTTTTGATGTAAATGCCCTCGCGACGACTGAACAATGCAAAAACTAAATAATGGGAACTTTTCTATACTAATACATTAGCATATAATGATGTAAGTAGATTATGTAGTAAACAACGGAAACCCTCTACAATGATAAGATTTGTGATTGCAAATTGGATTCCGTTGTTGAGGATATTCACTGTGATGTGTGGTTTATAATCGTCAATTCTAATTGATTCTGTCAGTTCTCTGTGGCAAGCACATTCTTACATCCTACATTGACATAGCTGAAGACAATTTTGCATTTTACTATATCAAGTAGGCCTCACCATATCCCTTGCCCAGACAACCACAAAAGTTAGTGGGCTAACCAGTTTGTGAAATCTTGTTGCCCACTGGGAAATCAACTCAAACATGTGAATATTATGAGTAAATCCATGGGAACATTCTACAACAGTACGATTTCTATTTGTTCTGTCCAAATAATTGTAACGTTGTTGACGACGTAAATATCAGTTGGGCAGTCAAGAATCTGGAATCTGGCAGCCCACTGTGTAACCATATGGAAAAAACATTGTCGAGCCGTGTCAATTGAGCATCGGGACTCAAACCCATAAATCTAGAGCTTGTTTCATTCTCGACACATTTTATAGCAAACTTTTGCCATCAATACAAGCAAGTAAATAATTGCTATAGCAAACTGAACAGCAATATATTTGCGATTTGCTTGATTTTGCACATCACAGATGGTCTCATTGTTGGTTATTACTTCTTTTTCTATGGCTGGGGACTTAATTTCGAATTTAAAATTTAAAATAGACTTTGAAGAATAATTTCAATTAGTTTATTAAAAGATTTTTTCCGATGTTTCACCACGTATGTAAGTGTCCTCAACAGAGAAATACAATTTTGTATATAATTAATCAAGAAAAACAGCAGTATATTTCTCAACAATGTTGGAGTGAGTACTCACGAGTTGTCCGTCGCTAACAGCCGCGTTGTCATCGTCATGTTTACCCGCTGTGACGATCTCGTAGGTGATGTTGGTGTTGGGGTCGGTGTACATCATCGCAGGGTCCTGCAACACACACGAAAACACTCACTTCCTTTTCTGTGAACACGAATGCACGTGTGGCGTATTGACGTAAAGAAGAAAACATCAGAAACGTGCCATATTTCTTAACAATGGAAAAGCAGTGGTTTGGCTTATAGGGATTCACGCATGCTTTGTGATTGTTTGGCAATAGCACACATTACGCTGTAGAAAAAGAACGTCAGCATTGTAAAGCCTCAGAAAACGTTTATTAGCAGCCTTTGCTCCAAAACCTGTCCAATATGTTATACAATTATAAATATGAACTGAGTTTTGATTTATAACTAACAAAATAAAAGAAACATTCCATATAAAATGGCCAAGCTCCCGTGCATTTGTATATGCAGTTTTTGGCGCACATGACAATATTTTCACCTCCTTGGTGTGTGATCACGTGACGTATGACACGTGGGTTTCCTTGAGAATATCATATACTGTGAACATGCAATTGTCAATGCCCCAAATCAATAGATACTATTAAAATCACTGCGTCAACAAACTGAACAATGGAGCATACTCCATCCATGTGGACTACAAAAACAACATATTTTATTGAATCAAAAACCTTACATCACATTACACGTGGATTTTCTAATGTCAAACAATCGTATCATTTTCAAAAAGTAATAATACTAGCTTCCGACTGACCTCGCGGTGATTCTGATGAGACTTTTTGAGCTGCACCGACATGACTGCGCGAGACACCTGTAATTCGTCCCCTGCTTTTCTCTCTATCTCTGCAAACTCCTTGTCAACTATGGTCATTTCTCCATACTGAAGCAGACAATAACAATCCTTTATATAGTAATATGGTTTAGTCATTAGTAGAGTAGTATGCTCATAATTCAATGCTGTCAGGATTGAAATTGGTACTGACAAACTGCCAATCGCCAATGTCGTTTCACATTTATCATTTATTCTAAATTGATGCACGAGTCAAGCAACTGGTGTTTTGAAATCTTTAGCCCACTACATGTATGTAACCTTAGCAACAATGCAGCCTAAAGAGAAACTGAACGCTATAATGAAAGCAATCTGAGCGTTCACGCGAAATTCTCCGTGATAATAGCTGCTGCTCTAAATTGCTTTGCCGTGAGTACTGATCACACGCTTAACCCGGTGATTTCAAAAACAGTCCATGTGTGGATTAAATGGGTGCCTACAGTCACGGGCACATGCATCGTAGAGGGTAGAAGCCGACTGAGACTAATCAGTGACCATGTTCTTTCTTTTCCCCCTTCATTGTTTACCTACCACAATAGTACTATTGCTATTGGCTTCTACCCTCCACGATACATGTGCGGGTGCTAACAGTAGCGTTCTCAGCGTGCTCACCTCGCGGGGGCGGCCGCTGCCCGCCCCCTCCCCGCCGCCCGCCTCTCCCCGCGGATCGCCGTCCTCGCCCTCGTCGTCGAGGGTGATGCCCCCCAGCCCGGTCAGGATGGACGAGCTCTGGCCCACGGAGCGCGCCAGCAGCTCGGGCATGAGCACCACGCCCCCCGTCTGGGTGACCACGTGCGCCAGTGAGTCGCCCGCGCCCAGCCTGCAGAATGGGAGAATACAACATACAGTAGAACCTCTCTATTAGGACCATCTTTGGGCTCAGTGTTAGATGGTCTCATTGGAGAGGTGGTCTCTATAGAGAGGTTCATTTTGGCAGCTTTATGAAGGTTTGCAACCGTAAAAAGTGGTCTTTTTATAGAGGTGGTTTCAATAGAGAGGTGGTCTTAATTGGCGGTTCCACTGACACTGTACAGTACAAGTTACGAATTAGAGTACTCCATTCGCAGTTTGAGATTTTTTTCGCAATTTACATATCTGATTGGCAATCTACTTTGCATGGTTGCAGGTGATTGCATATCATTCGCGTAATTGCATATCTTTTGCAAATAATTGATAATTCACAAAGATTTGCAAAGTAAATTTGCAACGGTTCATGATCCTCTGCAAAATTCGCTTAGTTCTTGGAAATTCTTGAATTTGCAAATTAACCGTGATTGCAAAGAAGAAATTGCGGTTTCGTGGTGTGAAACTGCAAATTTTCCCGGTTCAATTTGCGGTTTGGGGCAAAGGCCCATGCATTGACTATGTTATGAGTAAATTACCCGGTACTCTTTTATATAAGACAAGTAACTCAGAATTTTTACATGTCGTGATAAAACACATACCCATCTGAAACAATAGGACGAGTCCTTATCAGTGACCCTGTTAACCCAGCCCTCTTCTCAAGTAGCACTCACTTGGGGAATCCCTCCTCGTGGACGGCCCTGCGGACGCGGATCTCATGGTCAACCACGTCGTCTGCCATCCCACGCATGTCCACATCATCCTCAATCCCCACGTCGCCCATTGCAGCCTCCGGATCGAGGCTGAAGTGACTCGTCCACTTGGTCTTCTTCAGCGGCACGTACTGGTAATACTGCTTGGTCACCTTCTTGCCATGGTTGCGCTTCAGATGATACGCCATGCAGCCATAGTTCACAAAGCTGAAAATAATCGTTTTGGATTGTCTACAAAACCATTTCCCATGTAATGACTTTTTCAGCCATACACAGTCCACAAACATGGTTACAGGCACAGCAACATCGTATGCATAAATTGTTAAAAGAGAATTGTTCTTCAAAATTGGAAGGTTGACCAAAATAGACTCGTGAGGAGATTAAAGAGATGCAGAAGTAGAAGCCCATTTATTTTTGCTCGTGATAAAAAGATGCAATAGCAAATGCAATTCAGAAGAAAGTGCAAACGAAAAGTGGGTATGTGACCATTATTCTATTCAGAACCTCCATTAAAAGCCTATACTCACTAGAAAGCTCAATGAAAACAGATCTGTTCAAATGTCATCACTACAAAAAAAAGAGCTATCAAGTTACGGAAAATCCCCCCACCCCACCCCCTTAAACTCAACATAAAATTCCACTGGAATTTCATATGAATGTAAAGTGTATACTGACTTGGAGTTGCAGATTTTGCAGGTGTAGGGTTTCATCTGTGTGTGCTGGCGTTCATGAACCCGCAGGGCGTGGGAAAACGTGAAGCGGCGCTGGCACATACCTGGCAAAATCATGCCACAATCAACGGAATCAACAAACCGTCTCAATACCAGAATTATTGATTTATCTCATAGTTGTTAGTTACAAAAAATGCTCCCACAGCAATTTTTTTTCATTTCTTTTATTAATTCATTTCAGAAAATACATAAAGTAAATTCCATTAAAAAATAAATATATATATAAATAGTAATATTTACAATAAAATAGAAAAACAGAAGAAAAAAAAACATCAGCAGGAACATCACATATAAATCTCATAAAATAATGACAGTTAAACCAGCGTACCACACTTGAACGGTCGAGCCCCCATGTGGCTGTTGAGATGCGCCTTCAGGTGGTTCTTGAGCAGGAAGCTCTTGCCACAGATCTGGCACTTGAAGCGCTTGTCGCCGGAGTGGGCACGCATGTGGAGCGCCAGCCCGTGGCGCCAGCCGAACGCCTTGCCACACAGGTTACACTTGAACGGCTTCTCTCCCGTGTGGGTGCGCAGGTGGAACTTGGCGTACCACTCACTCCTGGCGAACAACAAACAAAAAAACGATTGAAATCAATGGAACATCTATTTGGGTTACAATAGCAGGGCTGCCAACCCCTTATTTGTCATATCTGTACTCAGGATGCAACAAACTGGTATTTTAGCCGTCAACATCTGTATTCAGTGGCAGAACTGCAACAGGTCTGTACAAATACTGAGTGTAAAAAAGAAATCCATAGGAGCAGAACTTTTTATGTATTTCTGGTGTAATGTAACAATTATTCCGGGCTTTTTATCACAAGCACACATATCATTGTTGCGATGCAGTGTCTGTGCTTATACTTCACAAAGGACTCATTGATGAAAATGACACAAAATGGTGAAATCTGTAATTTGAAGGTATAATTAGTAGTTGGGTATTTTGTGTCCGAAATCTGTATCAATACTGACAAATCTGCATTACTTGGCAGCCCTGTAGTAGTTTGATTTCACAATAGAAATTAAATGAGTCTGTATAAATCTGCCGGCAAACCTGAAATGTTTGCTGCAGATGTTGCAAGCAAAGGTGTTCAGAACGGTATTATCCTCATTCAACCAGCCTATCGCATAGAATGCAATACTTGGGCTGGTTGATCCAGGCTACAAGCAATATATGAGAAAAAACATGGCTCCGTATTTATCACAATTCTGTGTTGGAGAGGGCAGTCTAGAGAAGGAGCCGTCTTTAGCAGGCTCTGCCGCGCCTGTGTAATATGCCAACTAACCTGAAGCGTTTGCCGCAGATGTTGCAGGCGAATGCGACGTCTGGCGCGCTGTGCGTCTTGACGTGCATGCTGTAGCTCATCTCACTGTAGAACTTGCGCTGGCACGTGTCGCACGTGAAAATCTCGCGGATGCCGTGCACTGCCGCCATGTGCCAGTGCAGGTTGTTGTCGTCGGGCATCGTCGCTCCGCACGCTGTGGAGGGGAGAGACAGCAATATCCAATGCGTTTTTTAAAGGCTTCATTTGAGGTGGGTTTTTTTAAAGCGTGGTTAGTTTTAGTTTTGTGAAGGTGACAGTAATATCCAATTCTTTTTTTTAATTGGTTTAAGCATATTCATTTGATTTACAAAGTACAACAAAGAGATTGGGCAACAGTTAAAAATGCGATTAACGCCCTCTCTCTTTTTTTTAGTTTGATTCAACTCATTCATCAAATATTCTATACAAGAAAAGTTTCTTTTACTGATAAACAAGTCGTGTCAAAGTTTTAAAATCAAAGCTTCAATTGTTGCTCCACACACATCCATTAAAAGAGTTCAAGGATTAAAGGTGTGGTTATTTTAAGATCACTGGTGCATCTTGTCCTCGCAAAATACTACTCTTAACAAATAGCAGTCACTTTGTGAAGGTGACTTTGATGCAGTTTCAGATTATTCACTGCACCATGTAGAAAACATAAGAAACTTACAAGGACACATGATGGGAGCTTCGCCTTCATGGGTCTCGATGTGTCTTCTCAAGGCCGCCGGAGCTGAAAGCACACACCATCAATCAAATTTCATATTTAATCCTTTTTTTTATGCCTCAACCATGGCCACATGTATCGCAGAGGGTAGAAACCAACTGAGACTAATGATTGCCCATTCTTTCTTTTCCCCTTCATCGTTTACTTATATATATTATTCTAAAAGTAAACAATAAAGGGGAAAAGAAAGAATGGTCAATCATTGGTCTCAGTTGGTTTCTACACTCTACGATGCATGTCCCCATAGCCAACCCCTCCCCCCGCCTTACATAAAGATTAAAAATTGGTTGAGACATTTAGAGAACAAAGATGCTTACTTTTGAAGCACCTGTTGCAGCGCACACACATGGCCTTGTTGACATGGATGGTCATGTGACGCTGCAGCGCCGTCGACGACACAAACACCTGCCACAAGCAGACGACAAACAATAGACAAGCATCTAAAAATGGGGGGACAGTTTAAATTTTGAACTCGGTAGACACAAGTAAAGTTTTGCCATACAAAAACTACACCTGGACTACTTACCGATTCTGTCACATTTCACTTAAATCCTACGATTTCAGTATGTGAACTGGATATATAATAAATAACATTAAAACTGCCAAGTTTGGATTTAAAAAAACAACAAATCCTAAAAAAGTGTCCTCTTTCCCAACAAGAGAGATCATTGGACAAAATACACTCATTATCGTATGAATCTTATTATAAAATCAGTTTCACCATTTACTGAGTGTTGAAGGTAGGAAGAAGCCGTACCTTGTCACAGAAGGCGCAGGACTGCGGCTCGGACTGTGAAGTGACGTACTTGCTGCTGTTCACCTGGTGGGCCTTGGAGCAGTGCTGCCGGTAACTCTTCACACTGTAACACGCAACCTCTAGTACTTCAATAATACTAATACTATTTATCGTTATAATTTGCCTGGTTACGCAAGTACAACCATAATACATCTAGTAGGTCATGAGCGCTGTGTCTTTTAAAATGGATTTACATTTCTCAATTCCCAAGAAAGATTACAGCATAGGTTGATTTTGTTAATCACTTAGTGTCATTCAACCACCAAACATGCTAGGATGTAATGGACCCTTTACACCCAGGTGCATGGATGACATACCTAAGAAAACGAAGATTAATACCTGAAAATGTTTGCATGTAACATAATTCACGAGAAAAAGACAGCATTTGGCACGTAGAAAATTCACTTAAAATCTGATGTCATTTATTGTCATTTATTCGCTCACAAGGTAATGAGCCTTACTTTAGAATCAATATAATATGGATGATGCATGAATCGGATCGCTAACCAATGAATTACATAAAATCCCATACGTGGTGAAGGTTTTGTTGCATGTGTCACACTCGTATGGCCGGTCTCCCTCCACACTGTGGGTGCGGGTCACATGACACGTGAGGTCGCCGGCGTTTAAAAACTTGCGATCACAGTAGATGCATGGATACTTGCCAACTTCTTCAATATGAGCACGAATTCTGAAGAAAAACACATTAATGAATTTTAAACTTTACATACTTTGTACATGAGTAGCATACATTTGGGCAATTTGTTACTTTTAGTCACCTTTTTTCTTTAAAATATATATCCACCAAAATTCTAAGATCCTATCCTCTATGGTGCTACCATTATCTGTTGTGCTAAAGATCTTGTTTCATTGAAGTTCTCTTGGCCAACAGGCTCTTGGTCATTGACAGATCTCGAATTCATAGTTTAACTAGTTTAGTTACTAATTATGTGTTACATCAATCTATAAACCCAAAAATTACACATTTGTGTCACTAATAAAAATCATATGTTTATAAATAACTTACCTGTGTGCCTTCAAAGCCTTTTCAGTTGGGTATTTCTTGTCACAAATATCACAACCGTAGTCACCAACATTTTTCACAAAGGCCATGTTGTGTTTACTAGCCATGTGTTTTTCCATGAACAAATGACAGCTGTAAGATTTGGCATTGGGACAGATCTGAAGAAAAAAATCTAGCCTGTTATAATTGTGTGTGTGGAAATGGGACAAAAAAGATTAACCAACAAATGATAGGCATAGTAACATTTCACTTGGCTCCTAAAATTAAAATAAACAAACTAATTACGATTTATATCTAGATATTCCATATAAGTGACCCTCATGCCGTAATTGTGGCGACCATCCAAAAAGACTAACACCCTTAAATGATGCTCAGCCAATATATTTGTTATGTAAAGCCCTGTATAAATGGATAATGCCTTTTCCATTGCAAGTGTAAGAAAAAATGCTCCACATTTAATATTCATTACACCTTTCAAATACCATGCCGTCTTATTAACTAGAACACAAGGTAACATGAGGTTGCATTTATCGAATGATTTTCGCCAGATGTACATGTACCGTGCATTTCTAACGGCAGACGACCCATTTAACATTGGCCGGATAGGCGACGTTTTACGTGTGCAGTGAAGTTACATCTGACAAAAATCATTCGGTTTACATTTCTGCCTTCATGTTTATACAAGCCTTTTATTGTGTGGTATTTAAATTGCTCTACATACTTCAAAACACTGTTTAAATGAAAGAAACTTTCAGAAAACACAGAACACATCATACAAATGTATTATTTCTCTACAAGCATACTTGTTTGGCCACTGAGCACATATCTTTAAGAGCAAAATAGACAGAAAACCCATTCCATGAAGCTTGCCCCTCCTGACCTGGCACTTGTATGGCTCCTTGATGATGCCGTGGACCTGAAGCTGGTGAAGCTTGAGCCTGAATGGAGAGAGACAGACGAAGGAGCATAGGCCGCAGGTGAAGGAGAGGTCAGCCACACTCAGCCCAGAGTGAGCCTTGCGACGGTGTTCATTCACGTGCTTCAGATCCTAAAATCGACCATCAGGTTAGAAATCTATCGAGTTTCCTCGTCAATGTGAAATTTTTACTCGAGCTACATATTGCTATCTTATCTTGACAAAAACAAATACATTTCAAGTTTGTCAAATTATTGTCTGTCAAATAGTAGCTGTGTTCAAAATCCCATTTGGGAAAGTATTTATTCACGTTAAAAGTAAGTTGATAGTATTCTATCTCATCAGAACTCTTACATGTAAAACCAATTATAACAGGTGAGTGTTACTATTAACACACACATTCTAGACCATCTTTTACATACCTTATACCTATTCTCGCAGAAGAGACATGGGAACGGCTGGTCAGGATCGTCGTCGCCCTCCATCGTGTGCTTGCCTTCGATATATGTTCTTTTATTATGCTTTTCCACATGATGAGCAGTTAATGTAGCCAGCTTCACAAAAACCACACCACATTCAGTGCACTCAAACCTATTAGCATTTGAACGCAAATATTCCTTTGTGATGAAGCAATATTTTCTCCCTTCATATGACGTCATATTGAGAGGATCCTGATTGAGCAATCCGGCGGTAAGATTTTCTGTCGTGCCATTCAAGACGACCTCCTCCATTTTTTCTGTTTTGATTTGCGTGTTAGTGACATCTGTACCCAGCTGCCTCTCATTTGTATTTTCAGTATTTGCTGGAATATCACAGACTTTCTTATACGCTTGATAGTTATTTCGTTTAGTTTCATTCCTGTGATATTTCTTTTCTAATTTGTGCTCTAATTTCAAGTGATTAATTTCAGCTCTCTGGTTGGGTAACTCAATGCCACAAAATTCACACAGCTTTGCATTCTGCTTTTCCACACATTCTATTTCATGCTTTGCTTGCTGCGTTTTGCTGATGAACACTTTAGCACAATATGAACATGGTAATGCATTTACACCATGCTTTGTTGCAATGTGACGCTGCAAAATGTGCTTATCTTTGTAGGACTTGCAACAGTATTCGCACATGAATGGTTTATCAGTAGAATGAGTTTTCTTGTGAACCATCAATCTGTGAGCAGAATCACAGGACTTCCCACAATAGTCACAAACCCATCTCTTTTTATCCTTGTGAACTTCACGATGCCGTGTCAAACCAGAAGCATGAGAGAAACTTTGGCCACACACTGAACACTCAAATTTCTTGTGGTGCTTCTTTATGTGTGTGTTCAAACCGGACATGCTGGAAAAGCTATTACCACAGACCATACACACATATGGCTTAAATTCCTTTTCAACTTTTACTGACATATTCGCCATACCATCAGCGTCTTCAGTTTCTTCTTTTCGATCCATCTTAACTTGTACCTAAAACATATTGTTTTAAAATCATGATCACCTGTTATTTGCATAAGCAACTACTACAATTTCTGCTGAGCTAAAGGAAGTAATCTATCACAGGGCTATTAAGGGCAAAAGGATCTGACATGAACTTGAAGGCTTATTCTAAAAGTTTCCCTATGATCCAAATCTTGCTCATTGTTTTGCAAATGTGACATCATTTATAGCACATGGCTTACACATGGCATTATTTGAGTGCACATGCTCTGCAGTTCAAATGTAGCACTTACGCTGTGGAAACGAAAATGAAGTACAAGGCTGCATCAATATTGTCATAAGAGTTGGCTATTTTGCTTTTTTATGACTCAGTGCCTATATCTAAATATATAAAGTTTAAATTTTAGTACTATTGCTACAGTTGTAAAATGTACCTTCTTGATGATTTATTCCATGTTTTGTGTTTCATCCAATAAATTCTATAGAATAGGGTCCTTACAAGAATAAAACTCAAACCTGGGTACTCGAGCACCCAATTTAACCCAACGGAAAGTCTGGTAACAGATCATCCAAACATAAACTTGCATCAGTACTCCCTACTTTTGTTATGCCAACATTACGGCTAACACCAGGCTACTTAAAGTCGTAAGATCACTTTACCTTACAACTGTCGTTAATTTTTTAGAGACAAAGCCGATAACCTTGTTTAATGGTAGTACTGCTTATTCAAACAAAAACTTCTAACCAGTCTGGGTACAACCACCATACATGAAAAATGCAACAAGTTTCGGGTTAAACTTAGCCTTCAAACTTTTATTGTCTAATGGGCCAGAGGCCTACTATTCTAGTAGGCAAACAATGAAGGGAAAAAGAATAGACACTCATGCAATGTGTGCAATGTGACATACCATGTGACTATTTACAATAAAAAATATCACAACCAATAAATTTGTGTGCAGTAGGACTGTGCAGTGACATAAAACCATTACTTTATGCTAGTGACCATGTGTTTGCTATTTTTACCCAACATAAAGGTCCAATCCACCTAGCAACACTACTTCTAAAAGCATCCAATGAGTTAGACTCAATATTAAACACTTAATGGTAAATCATTCCATAGACGTATTGTGCGGTAAAAATAGCTATACTTAAAAGCATCAGAATGTAAAATTTTGAATCTATTATATCTATGTACATGCCTGTGGGACAAGTTTTAATACATGCGAAGGAAAGGAAATGTTTATTATTTAATTATATACAGTCTGTAGATGTACAGTAGGCTTCCATCCTCGCTCCCTCTCTAGAGATAAGCAATAGGAATATCAGGGCCACGAATAGAAGAAAAATATAAGAAAAATATAAAGGAAAGGAAATGTTTATTATTTAATTATATATAGCCTGTAGATGTACAGTAGGCTTCCATCCTCGCTCCCTCTCTAGAGATAAGCAATAAGAATATCAGGGCCACGAATAGAAGAAAAATATAACGATCTTAGAAGGTAGAGCAGTGCACACCCATCCCGTAGGTCACACCCATCCCGTAGGTTTTTTTGAAAAAATATTTAGCATCAAAACAAGTACCAAATAATATTACTACTTTGAACACGATAGTTTTCCCGGTGCCAAAGTTTAAAAAGAAAATTTCTAGTAAGATCTAATGTAAATAAACATGTTCAAATCGCATATTATCACCACCTACGGGATGTGTGTGCACACGTTATTTCATAACAAAATGCTTCATAGATCATGTAGTTTTAATGAACCATGAAAATTGTGTTTATCTTACGAAAATACAAGTAAGTAGCTTCCTTTTGACACCTTAAACGTTATTGTTGGTTGATTAAAAGCTGTGCTACGATGGTTTAAAAAAAATATATATATACGGGATGGGCGTGAGGTGCTCTAACTAAATATTTGTTCAGTAAATGTTAAATAAATGGTTTGGGGGTCCCAATAACATGAGCACTTCCAATAACTTGGACACGTCGTCTACCACTAATTCCGTGTTAATCATTAATGAATGGATATCCACATAAATCTATATATTTTATTCTACACATGGCTTTCAACAAATGTAGAATAAATATAAAATAGTGCATACTTTGACGATTTATTTCAAAAAAATATTTTTATTCGCCATTTTGTTTTCGTACAACACACAGGACAAAAAAAACCCGCTATAACAGTACAAGAGTGGGGTAGGGAAGGGCTTTTTTTTTAGTGAAAATAAAATATTTAAACCTGAAGCAGCAGCGCCGCCAGGGTCTGGGTCCCATGAAGATACCAATGACGAATGATAATGAGCCACCAGACGTTGAAGGTGTTACGGTTTGGGGTTTGGGGTTTAATAAAACAATTCCACCTTTACTGACCTGCTTATGGACAGAAATTGTGGTGTACAAGCCATGATGTAACTCAATGGAGAAAGAAAATAAAATTCTGTACCTTATTCAAGATCCACCATAGACTTTACATCAATGCTCCATCACATGTTCATCTTTCTCCCTTAAGAAACAGAAGAACTCACCCCATGTCATATCTTGAAATATCATCATCCACAGACTATTACAAGAAATCCTTTTACCCCTCTTCAATAATACTATGGAACAGTGTAGGAGGAGAGCCACACCTCTGCACGTAAAATAACTCACCTGCTAGTTTGAAAACTATAGCTAGTGTGATCCCCTCACCCCTGAGGCTCAGTTGGCTACCTAGCCTGCCTCTGGAGAGGTACATGTACAAACACCACGTGGCCTCCCACTGACGCAATGAGCACTTGCTCTCTGCCGGTCATGAACTAGAACTAGAATTGCTACTTTCCTCTTCATGCACACACACCATTTTTCGGAGGATATAGTCATCAACATAAGTTTTATTAAAGTAAAAAAGGTACTAAATATTTATTTTCTACAAATTTCGCTCCAGCAGAGCTTCTTCAGGTATAAATAAGCAATTAAGTACGTCATACGTGTTACTCCATGGCTATTATTTATACCTGAAGAAGCTATGATGGAGCAAAAATTTGCAGAAAATAAATATTTTGTACTTATTTGACTTTATTTAAACTTATGTTGTATTTTATTATGGTACGAGCAGCACTAGAACATTTTGTAATAATATAGTCATCAACTGAGATGTTTTCCTCGTCTATGTTACACAGATACGGATACAGAATGTGAAAGAAAAATTAAGTTAAAAAAAATGGCGTAGGGGACTAGCTGTTTAATCAACTAGGACGGCAAAAGAGAGGACTGTTAGTACACTAGTGTGTAGAAAGAGGGAACTGTTAGTCCAATAGGATGAGCGATGGATGTCAGCTTGAATGGGAAAAGCGAGGTATGTTAGTCAGTTAGGATGGATGATCTGGGGACTATTAGCTAGGACGGGGGAAAAGGTGGATGTTAGGCATATCGGATTAAGAAAGATGGGGCTGTTAAACTATCTCTGCTGTTAGTCAGTTCGAATGAGAAAGACGGGATTGTTAGACCACACAGGGACGGGAGAAAGGGGGATGTTAATCCACTAGGATGGGAAAGAAGAGCTGTTATTTAGCTAGGAAAAGGAAAGAGGGGTGTGTTCGTTATATTTTCCCCTCTTTTGAATTCGCCATATACCTGTACATCTCTTTGATCCCATATCAGATCTTTACATATAGCTTTTAATTGACTATTTCTTGTGTCAGAATAGCGAACAACTTTGGCTCAGCTGTACTGAGTATACTCAATCTATATCATTTTCTAAGCTCTCGGTGCATGATCAACTCAGTGCCGTGTTTGCTACTAATATAAGGGTTGCTACTGACATTTGCTTCGCGGCCTCGCAATATTAATATATACAGAAATATACGGATGTACTACAATTTCAAGGTAAACAGATTGGTTAAATAATCCCGCTACAAATTTGCTAGCGTGAAGCCTAAAAAGCCAAAACGAGGCAACGGGAAAATTTCACCATATTTGTTTATTGTCGGACTCTTGTTAGGACTCTTGTATCATTAGGAACTTCTTTACAGATCATATTTCTCATTTTCGTTATGTGCATTTAATAATTCTATTTAGTTGATATATTTCGGAAACGTATTTCTCTTCCAACCCATTCCGATCATAATTTTATAAATAATTCTGGTGCTACGATCTAATGAGGAAAAAGCAGCCATTTAAGGCTTTTTGTTTGGAATTCCTTATGTTTGTGATCCTTAATGTGCAGTATTGAAATATATGCTTGACAAGGTATTGAATCAGTGTACTATTATGCATGTGATGAAACGTTTTGGATACTTTACGTACGCACTCAACCACTATTATGTGGTATAATTTTGAACAAATTTCAACTTTTGGTTTTTCTTTCAAAATATTGTCAAAAAAAATTCCTGATTAAATATATTAAGTCATATCCCTATTTGATAATATCACCGCGCAATGAAAAAAATAATAAACAACAAAAAGAAAAATGGTGGGATGCAGGCATACACAGATATTTATATTTATTTAATGAACACGAGTGTCAACGACAGTTTTATTAATGAACTGTACTTTGGGATCAATTAGCTAGCTATTGTTCTCATTCTAGACTGCCGACAACAATCCATGAATGAACCTTATTTCTATCATGTGGTTTTATACATTTATCAATCAAGTATGATAGAAATTTTGGTTTAAACATATTTTATTGAACCACATGTACAATTTGGATAATGCAATAGCTATAATAAACTGCATATAAATTTTGACATGATACAATGCATTTGCTATCAATATCAACATAGGCATTCAATATATCTTCAATATATCAATAATATAAAACAAAATGTTTAAAACACGATGATTGGAATAACATTCATTCATGAATTTCCGTTCGGCAGTCTTGGTGATTTTTTACGAGCAGAGGAGTGACTCCAGCACACGTAATTCATTTTAACAAAGCTTCCAAACCTAATACACTAGGTGTTGGTAACATCTCTATTATTTAGTTTAGTTGAGAGTAATGACACGCTGTGTTGAATCGGCAAACCCTGCTTTTTCATTGTGTGTACAAGTTAAAAGTTGTTTTCTAAATTCTAATAATGGGGAAAGAACGACAGATGTGAAAAAGCACACGTCAAGTTGAAAAAGTCAGGAGTTACTATGGAGCTATGATTTAAATTCTATTGCTTGTAGTGTATGAAAAATCATTGTGTCATCATATAGGATGCATGATAGGGCTAAGATAATAATTATTCAGATAAACTTCCTTTTTCCAATGAATGTCGTATGTATTCATATATAATTCCTTTTTCCATTTTATGCAACATGGGATGAGGAAAAGCATACTATGTTTTAAAACAACATTGTCATAATTCATGGTAATTTTCTTTGGTATCATATTTTCTGATTTATTTTTAGTGCAAATGCCAGCTATGACAGATATCACCATTGATCCATTCCACCGAGATGATGATGCTGAGCTGTCAAAGCCGTCTGACAATCCATGGATGGTCGACTCCAGCACACAAGGTTCTTACCAAAGTCCAAAATCTACATTATTTTGAAAAATGTTACTAGTTTGTTTCAATCAAAAACGTTTCCTTGTGTTGTCTTTCCAATAATAACATTGCCACCTTTTTAATCACAGTTTAGATTGAATGTTTTGAAATGTTTGTAAAACTAGTTGAAACTATGTACATTGTTGTAGAGATTTTTAATAATGTAAATGAAATATTAACTCATGTTTGTCTTTGCGATCCTATGTAGTATGTAGCCATCAATTCTAAGATCCTGTCCATCCCCTACTTTTGGAAACATGGATTGATTGATATCAGATATGTTCTTGTTTTTTCAGATCTTGTCTCGGACATGAATTCTCAAGGGTTTACTCTACCAGACTTTTCCACTGGACAAATTGGTAATTAGCAGAAACATATTCTCACTTGTCGCACAGTTTAAATTACTACATTCATTACTGGTTGGTGGTGATCAGTCTTACTGATCACCACCAACCAGCATTGAATAGGATAGCATTTGACAGTTTATTCCCAGACTAGAAGTTGCACTGTAAATATATGTAATAATCTAAATTGGATAATACTGTAGGTAGATTTATTTAGAGAAATACTAGTTGTAATGTAGTGTCTGGGCTCGCGCGTCAGTTTGTTTTGTCGCCATGGGCAAGAGATTTTAAGAATGGGTGAGAGATTTTGATTACTCTTTCGCCAATGTGGCGAATCATTTTCATTCAATAAAAATTTGTAAAAAACTAATTTTGTCCGCTAAATCGAGATTAAATGTCAGAACGCCGTTCGCCATCAATCATTCTAGTTGACAACATTTCGGAACGCCGTTCGCGGATAGACTGTTACACTGACCCCTTTTCTGCGCCGCACGCTTGCTGAAATATTGTTATTACTCGTGCAGCGGAGCAGAGCGAGGCAGTGTAACAGTCTACGTTAGCGCTATCACAACAAAGATGGCGCTGCCCATTACACGTGAAAATATGCGGAACTTACTTGAATAAAACTGGTATTTTTCATATTTATATATTATCATTTGTATCGTGAAAGTATTGTGCCATTGACTGCCATATCGACACTTTCATCGTGAGTAAATAAAACGTGATTCAATGATGCATTGGTTTATAGTTTCACATCTAGTCTAGCAACCGGCGAGCATGTTTTTAGAACGATCTCAATATTATTGCAAATACCATGGATTAAACGATCGTTGGTTTTTTTTTAATAAAAAGGAATTAAGGCTGGTAGACTAGGTTAGTTTTTAATTATAAGTGCAGCCGTTTGAATCTCACAATGTAATGATAAAATATGAACGAAAATACAAGTATATTCAAACACCCCTCCCTCCCCACTCCCCCCGGCATGACACCTGACAACATGGGCGGCCCGATGGCGGAGCTCCGAGAGGTTTCGAAAGGAGACGTCCATAGGTCTCCTTCGTCCAGTCCCACCGGCCACCCTCAGAAAAAATTGTTTTAAAATTAAGAAAATATAGTGTATATGTGTTATCAAAAGTTGGTATATATTGGCCAATGTACTTCATTGGTTGATGCAAAGCAGTCATCAGCAAGGTCTTTACCTCAAGTTTTGAAAGTTATATAACCTTCATCGTTCTCGCCTGAGAGTCGGAAAATCAAACACAATTTGATCAGATGTCATTAAGATATTTAAAGGAGAAATATTGTCAAAGTAACTAAAAGTAATGATGTTTGTGTTATCATTACCATGTTAATTAATTTACATAGGTTTTTGCTTGGCTTAAAAAGAAATTCAATTGGCTAAAGAATAATTTAGTTCTTTAGCCAATTGGCTAAAAAAAATCAATTGGCTAAAAAAAAAAGTCGTCGTTTAGCCAATTGGCTAAATTTGAGATGGGTCTAGCGCTAGCCCAGATTATTGTACCAGTAGTTAGTGTGAAAAGGCACCTATGAAGAGTGCGAAATATATTATGTTTAAGAAATTTTAATTGTAATTTGATATTTAGCTAATTAGACATTCGAACAACAAAGATAAAACAATTTAGACTGATAAATCCTTTTCACTTATAATGTATGAATATATTTGGTTGTGAATTCTAGAATTGTTCCGTTCTTTAATTTATTTTGTAGCTTCATTCCCAAGCCCTGTCCATGGTGCAATCGGACCAGAGCTACCACCGATGGACTTCTGCGATACAAAAGGTACAGCTTTCAGTTACTGTTAGCAACTGACAGCTAGTTTTATCAGTTCGCAAAATGAATATATATCTTTTGATATACCTGCCATAGTACGTTCAATTACATGTAATTGCAATTTGGCTTGACCTTCTTCGCATATTGCATGACCGTTTTCTATGCATTTTATTAACTGAATTACTCTTGCAGAAAAAGGTTGTACATATGTATTCTTTGAGATAAAGCAATATGTGATGATTTCCTGTAGTAGACTTATGGGCACTTATTTGATTAGGCTATTATGCTTTGGTTGTTTTTACAGATGACAAGGCAGTGGCAGGAGTGTGTGGCCTCTACAACCTGGGCAATACGTGCTTCATGTCCGCCGGCCTGCACTGTCTGATCAGCAACCCGCGACTGGTGCAGTACTTCCTGGAAGACTTTGAAGTAAACGACACTGTGAAAGAGACGCTCGCAGGAAAGTTTGCTGCAGTTTTAGAAAAGGTAAAATTATCGCAGCAAAAAATGAATCTTATATGTGCTCTTCATCTTTGTATACTGTGTGTTTTTCATGATTTTTATTTAGTAGTATTGATTGAAACTTTGTTTTATAGTAATAGCTATTTTTGTTTAAACACAGAAATAATTTCATTTGAAAAATAAAGCAAGTATTCAATGTGGTAACGAGAGCTGTCTTCGTAAAAGTATGATAATATGAGAACTCCACGTTTAACTTGAATATGACTAGTTGTTATCCGTGTGTATTGCCCTTGTAGGTTTGGAGTGGCCAGTTTTCGGTGCTTCATCCTAGAGAATTCAAGGAGGCCCTCAGTATTTATCATCCACAGTTCAAAGACTACAGACAGGTGAGGAGCTCGGTTCAGTAACTTCTGCTCACTGACTCAACTTCAATCAATCGAATCCTGAGTTTATTTGATCAGGCCCTTAGTAAGTATTCTTCATTCAGAGCATGTGGCCGGGCTGCCCAGTCTACGTTACATTTTTTAAAATTCTTTGAGATGTGTTACATGACTATTTCTATATTTAGTAATCAGATATTTGGATAGTAGTTTATGAAGTTATCGCTTACTATAGACTCATACTGACCCCTTGCATAAAATTGTAGACCTGGTTCTTAACTATAGTTGTTCTACGTTTGTGTTTCATTTGAAACTACCGTATTACATTCATCATGACCTAAGCAGAAATTTAGTAAATTCAACTATGACGCAGACGTTAAACAGCAGATAAAAGTCAAACGTTTAAACATTCACATGTTTGTTTATAATATAGGTCGTGATTTTTTGTTTGGTATATACGATTAAAGCGATTGTAAACTTTCACATCAGCAAGGTGTGCTCCAAATTTGTCTAATAACTTTAAGAATAGAAACATCATGTCAAGAAACGACCAATTTCCCATGCATTTGCATTCGCACGTGACAATGTTTTCACCTCGGTGGTGTGTGATCACGTGACGTGTGACGCGTGGCTTGACTGGAGAATTCATGGTCTTACTGCGAGTACCAGCCGCGTTTGACAAAGTACATTTGTAATCCTCTAATGGTTTTTATGATGACTTTCAGCATGACTGTCAGGAGTTTCTGGCTCTACTTCTGGACACTCTCCATGAGCAATTGAACAAGTGTGTGACATCAGCTGGCCACAGTGACCTTATTACCTCACCGCATGACGAGCACTTCCTGTCTCAGGTACCCGATACATCTATGTTATTGAGTAGATTAGAAAACTTACACAAAGTAATGCTTATTTACATTGTGGTCCTTATCATGTGGTCCTTATCAACATATCCTATATCATACCTTATTTCGTTGTCTTATTTCATCTTCAAAATTTATTTCTCTTTGTGCAAAACTGATCATTATTGTCGTTATTTTGATGTGGAGTTCCGAGTTCAGTCAATATGATGTTGTATGTGGACGGTTAACCGGATAACCGGCTACGGTCGATTTTCTAAGCATAACCGGTCCCTACATTGACAAACCGGTTATTGATTTTGATGATTATTTTCATGCCCAAGCTATATATATCCATACATTTCATTAATTTTGCATGATTTAACATTTACCTTGCTGGTGAACGTCAAAGACAAAATGCATAAACTGTGATTTTTTTTCAAACGCTAATTGATACAGGGTGTCCAATCAATATATCCTAGTTGCAGTATTGTTTTGCTTTACGTTTCTTGACTCACACACGTGGCACATTCGGTTAATCGGTTACGGTTCGGTTACATAGAGCCGATTAACCCGTCTCAATTTTCTCGAACCGTCCACAAACTAATATGATGCAACGAATTAAAAATCTTGCATCCCACAGGACATAACAAATATTCATAGTTTGTTATGGTTATGTATACCAGGACTCATTTCATTGGTCCTGAGACCCATTGTTTCAAAATATGTGAATTCTTAGCGACTCATTGTTGGCAACTTCTAGATTAATTGTATAATGAAGCTCAAGACAATGTGCTGAAAACTGCTAATGCTTGATGTACGGTGAGGTGCTCAGTTCCGTGGGCACATGCATCGTAGAGGGCAGAAATCAAGAGATTGATGAATGGCTATTCTTTTCCCCTTCATTATTTACTTATGTACTGGAGTCGTCCTCTAGTATAAATAATAATATTCTTCGCTCTCTTTCTCTCTTCTATGGCAAGCAATATCTACAAGCAAACTTGGGAAAAACACATTAGAAAACTAGTATAAACAATGAAGCGGAAAAGAAAGAATGACAATTCATCTATCTCAGTTGGTTTGTGTCCTCTACGATGCATGTACCCATGCTCAGTTCTGTAAATTCTGTGTGCTTCCAGGCCCCGCTGTGCTCCCCACCCTCGTCCCCCAGCATTACCTCGCCAGCGACCAGCATTTCCCCTGCTGCTGGTCCGACCGCTGCCGCCGACCCCAGCAGACACGACCTGCACCTCATGACCAGCTCTGGCTTCGTGCTGCAGCCGAGTACCGAGCAGCTCAAATTCAGCTCCTCCGCGTCCATGTCGCCACCGCTAGCCTCGTCTTCAACGTCAAAATACGCCGTTCTAGCCTCGACGACAGGCGGTGATCAGGCGCCCAATGTGTCGCCCAGCCTGTCGCATCACTCAGACTCCGAGTCCAACCAGTCAGTGCCTTCAGACTGCAGCAGCGTGGACTCTCAGAAAGGCGACGGTCTCGGCTCGCACCGCATGCAGCCGATTCCTGAGGAAATGAAGCGCGTCGCTCAGGCCGGCGTTACGTCCACATCCCAATGCTATGCTGCGTCGTCATCGTCGCCGGTGGCAACATCTATGTCCAATCAGGAAGGAGCCGCGAAGTCATCAGTGGCGGAGGCGTCATCAAGTGGACTTAATTTTGTTAGCGCCTCTTCCTCGGCTGTGGCACCAAGCGGGAATGACTTTGACATGGTGAATGATGGTCCCGCCGACTTGAGTGGTAATAGCGATGATGTGATGGATGGAATTGAGGAGGAAGACGAGACTGGGAGAGGAGGGGGTAATAAACAACTGCTGAACAATGTTGGTGCTAGTAGGAAAGTGGTAAACGAAGCAAAGGGCGGCGGTGGGGGCGGGGACGTCCGGACGCTGCCCACCATCGAGGACTTGTACATGAAGGACACCAAGGTGCTGAACACAAACGTGCTGGCAGACGCAGACGAGGACGAAGTCACAATGGACAGCGAAAAGTACCACAAGGTCAGGCAAACAGCAGTTAGACTAGAATCTGTTGTGGGTAGCCAGGGCAGGTATGCTCCATTGATATTCAAAATGGGGGGTGGGGGGGTCTTAATGTTTTGTAAACCATGGGGGTCTTATATATGGTTCATGCCAGAATAGAGGGTCTTGTTTTTTTGCCCTGGCAAAAGTGTGGGTCTTTGCTTTGAGATTTAGGGAAATTAGGGCGTCTTTGGGGTTTGATTGCCAAGAAATAGGCCGTCTTAGATATTTTGTCATCTAAAAATCCAGGGGTCTTTCTTGCTGAGCATATATATCTAACCCAACTGTGAATTACTAAACACTCCCCCCGGGCTTAATATATACAATATTGTTAATGCAGAATGCGTGTTTGAGCAGGTGGACAACCACGTGCGTGTGTCTGCGGCTGGGGAGGAGGAGCTGGCAGCCGGGCAGCTGGAGGAGGCGGCCCACGCCCAGGACACCGCCGGCCTCGCCCAGCTCATGCTCGAGGTACAACCCCAACTCATTAATAGTCTCTCTACTTCCTTTTGTAGTCCCAGCGATTGAAACTGCTGTTTTTAAGACTGAGGGGAGCCCAAGTGTTAATAGTAGTAATGCTTGAGGTGAAGAGGTCAATACAGGAGAACCTCTCTATTAGGACAACTTTTGGGACTAGTGTTAGGTGGTCTCAATCGAGATGTGGTCTCTACACGGAGGTTCATTCTGGTAGCTTTATGCAGGTTTGGAACTGTGAAAAGTGGTGTAATTATATAGGTGGTCTCAATGGAGAGGTGGTTGCAATTGGAGGTTTAACTGTATACAACCCATGCTGTTTTTATGACTGAGGGGAGCCCAAGTGCTAATAGTAATAGCGTTCGGAAGTGATAAACGTTTTTCATTAGTGTGTCTCTGATTCTTGCGGATTTCTCAAATCAACTGTTCATTTGAACATGATGCAATTTTATTATAATTCTGCATTTTTGTGTATCTTGAAATGATGTCCATAATCGTGGGTTTGGCTTTTAGATTTGTACAAGTTCTTCTGTGAATGCATTAAATGTATATGTAGGCAAGTGTTTATAGCATTAATAACTGGTTAACATTTTCAGGCAGCGGCAAAACAAATCAAGCCTCTAAAAGAGACAAATCTGCTAGCCAATCAGAAGGACAAGTTTGCAGATGACTCACTGTACAACAAAACAATGCTCTTCTCGGAAATCTCAGGTGTGTAGTACTAGCAGATCCTTTTTTTTTTTGAAAAGGATCTTGTGAGTTTGGTACGCGCAATCAATAGCGGATATATTATATGTCAAAGTCCCAATAAAATTAAAATACATGTATTTTTAGTAGAAAAAGGGGGCATGCCCCTCTGGATCTTCCTAGATTGTTTGTATTCACCTATCATAATTATTATTATTTGATGTTGAAATGTAAGAGGTAACTTTTAACTTCGTGTAAGAAAAAAAGTAAATTCTTTATTCCATTGTTACCTTGTGGTAACCATTTTAACAGATGTTGGATACATGATAATTGATGTGGTGTTTGTATGAATAAATATTACATCTAGGCTCTAGTGCTTTACTATTCCATGTTTAAGCACATTATTGCTATTTTGAATAGATTCAAAACAATTCCGAATTGGATTTTTTTCTACATACTACAAAATGTAGCTAAGATATATTTTGAAGCAAATCTGAAAGTTTGAGGAGCCAATTATTTTTATGTATTTTTTATATCATGTGATGTCTGATGTTGTCAGACAATCACTGTACATTGGTTGGATGAAACCGTCTTCAAAAGATGAGAGAAAAATTTTAGCTTCCGAAAAGTTAGTAGGATTGACACTCAAAATAAGTATTAGTTAATCAGTCATCGGTTTCTCATTAGATATTCAAATTTGTTTACATAATAATACATGAGTAACATGTTTTCAGGAAATGATGACTACAACATCAACAACATCAAGCGTGTGAAGATCGACGAAGAAGAGAAGAATCTGAGGATGCAGCAGCGACTCAAGGTAAACAAATGTCGTAGTTTGTAGTCAAGATCCAAGTATTTTGCTCTCACAACTTTACGAAGAAGAAGCTGTTTAGAAATCAGGAAAATCCTCGCCATAGAGCACATTGTAGGTTCCTATAGGTATCTTAAATTATTCTCTTTGAGTTGACAAGAGTTGCCAATTTTCTCCAATATTGACACGTATAAGTTTTAAAGCATTTTTTCCCTGCAAAATTAGCGATATATGACCTGTCAAACTAACTTCAATATTTTGTTGCTGTGTTCTCTACGTAGGAGAACAAGCTGGAGAACACGTCTGCTGTGTGTGGTGGACCGTCCGGAGGCGCCGCCCTGGTGGTCGGTGCAGGCAGCGGGGAGGCTGGCGGCTCTGGGGACCGCTCTGGGGGGGGCTCTGGGGGCACCAAGGACCAGGCGGTCCCCGGCAGTGGAGGAGGAGGAGGCTGCTCGAGCAACAACGAGGAGGCCGCACTCACACGGTATTCTGCAGGGTGTTTGCTGCAAGTCCTAAAATGTCTTATTTTGTTTATGGGGAAAATAATAGCTTTTAAATAGTTTGGTTTTGATTGAAGTAGTCTTCAAATGTTTTAATTTCTATATTTTATTGTTCATAGTTATTGTAATTCTTTCTTTTTTTTATATGTTTATTTATATTGTCTTTGATAAAAATGATTAACTCCAGACAAATAGACTCCTGCGTATTCATCCGGCGAGGTCGCCGGGCCAATACACCACAGGTTATTGGCACGGCGTGGAGGATGAATAACCATAGTGTAAAAACAATCACCTGTTGCAACTCTTATTACAAGACAGACAGAGTAGCCTTGATCGCGCATGTTTTGGTAGGTACGGGCGGGAGGCGGACCGGGCGTGGCAAGGCTACCTGGAGGCCAACAGCAGCATCGTGGTGGACACCTTCCAGGGACAGTTCAAGTCCACGGTAAACTTGACAACAAACCAGCTTCCTAGCTCCAAACCAAAGGCTAATGTGCTGACAGTAAGTTCATGGAGCAACATTTTCTTAGGCTTGTTTACAATGACTGTCTGACTCTGTCACAGAGACTGAAAGAATGGCATCAGAATAATAAAAATTGCATGTAGGTCTGGCAAAAAAATTGCGTTTCATTCTTATTGTTCTTATTTTGATATTTATTACCAATTTTTAGTTATGATAGAAAATGTTACTCCATGAACTTGCTGTCGGCACATTAGGTCGTCATATTATCACTTTGTTGTGTACTTAACAGTAACTAACCATAGCAGTTGAGAGCTTTGATCATAATAAGCTGTTTATCTGCCAAATTCCCAGTTATATTATGACTTTAAAGGGATCAAATACAAGTATTCTTTTTCAAACCCAAAATATGCAAATGAGCTGTTTTGATTGGCTGCAGACACCAAATATACATTGATAAACAGTTCAGTAGACTGGGGTGTTGCCTGTAAGTTTTCCCTTTAGTGTGAGCTGTCAACCAAGTATTGGTTATTTGTGGAAGAATGCAATTGAAATGTAGCTTTAAAATAGCAGTAGACAATTTAATTGTTTTCCTTGTCTTCATCTCCGATATTCATATGATAATCAACAAAAGTAGAACCTCTCTATTAAGAACACCTGTAGGACTGACCTGAAGTAGTCTCAATAGAGGTGGTCTTCATAATGAGGTTCATTTTGGTCACTTTAGGAACATTTGGGAGCATGAAAAATGGTTTTTATTTGTGCATGTAGGTCGTCTGCCAGGAGTGCCACCACATGTCGGTGACGTTCGAGCCGTTTATGTACCTGTCCGTGCCTCTACCACACGCCATGGAGAGACAGATATGTAAGTAAGGGCCCGATCATAAATAACGATACCCATTTGGGGTTAACCCCCCCCCCCCCAAAGTTAACCCCCACCACCACCACCACCACCACCACCACCACCACCACGGTAAAGCCAAAGTCCTCTACATAGTCATTGCATTTTTGGGGATAAAAGTGTTAGAACTACTATAAAATACTGGTCTGTGCATGAGAACGTTATGTGGAAAAAAAAATTAAAAAAATATTTTTGTCAAACATGATATTCTCAGATGAAAACTAGATGTAATGGTGACTTAAAAATTTCATGGTTTATGCATCAAAAACAAGTTGTCTTTCACTGTTGTTTCACCATTGCGTGTGCTGTAGGCGTGCTGTTTGTGCCGTGTGACTCGCGCACCCCGATCCGCTACCTGCTCACCCTGCACAAGACGGACCGCGTCCACCACCTCAAAGCTTCCCTCCTCACCTGCATCGGCGAGGAGAGCGCTGACATCATCGCAGCCGAGGTCCTTGACAACCACATCTCACGCATACTGGTGGGTACTGGCGCACTCAGCGCAGGATTAGGGGTTTTTGATTCATTCAGGATCTAAAAACATGTACAATCGAGTGATATCATTCACCATAAGATATTTGAAATCATGGGCACATGCACCTTAGAGGGCAGCAAAAATCAACTGAGAATGATGAATTGCCTTTTTTTTTACCCCTTTATTGTTTACTTATAAATACAGAAATATCATGTCAAACCCAGGTTTAAAACACATGCCCCTGCATTTGTATGTGAATGTTGAACGTGGCAATGTTTTCACCTCGTTGATGTGTTGTCACGTGACGTTAGGACTCATGGATTTAGTTGAGAATAGAATAAGTCTAAGTCTGGAACCTAACGACCAATGACCTGAGTGTTACAACGCGCCAACATTTTAGTCAAACCTGTCAGACACCTTCCTCACCAATGAAAGCAATAAATTATATGTAATAGATAGAAAAAAATTGATTGTTGATGGCACTAACAGAGCTTTACTCTCTGTGCAGGAGGACAACATGATGTTGCAGTTCATCAACGACAGCAGTCGGGAGATATACGCCTTTGAGATGCTGCCTCCGCCCGAACTAGACGACCCCAAACCCGCGTCCCAGGCTCCGTCGCCCGCTCCCATGGCAACAGGTAAACATGAGTTATTGAATCATGAATTCGGGCACGAACAATGATAATTAATCTTTCTATAGGATAAAGGATATCAAATATTTAGCTATTCGTATCTAATTTCCTTCATATAAAACACCCAATCAGAATGCAAGTCCTTCGCCTATCTGCAATCGCATATCTTAGACTGACTCTTAATAGGCTGCAGTTTAAATATCATACCAAGAAACTATCATCTCGCTCAGCTGAGACATTTAGACTGTTTCTGATCACAATGATCACAAATCTCCATAATCTTTTTAAATGCTATTCTTGGCCTCGACAAAGGGTAAATGACAGTGTTCTGCAGGGTTAGGATTAGGTGGAAAAGTGCTACTCATCAGCAGGACAAGTAACCTTCAAATATCTACTCATCCTGTAAAACAATGTACACATCCTCCTTGCACAAACTCTACACCTGTATGCCAAATTGACCAGAATTGCTACTCGTCAAAAGGAACGAGTTGTTAAAACTTCTTACTCGTCCTCCACAAGTTTTTACCAGTCAATACGAGCGGACAAGTGGCTAATCCTGACCGTGGTTCCCCGTGGCGTTTCAGCGCTGACGGTGGCGACCCCCAACAACCTGGTGACGTCGAGCACTGACGCCCCCCCCGGACGCCGACTAGTATGTCGCTTTTTCGCCCATTTTCCAACTCCGTGCTGTCCCCCCAACAATGAGGCATCCACCTGCCGCCCCGCCGCCACGGGCGGCGGCCGGGCAAAAAATTTACAGACGCACTCAGCGACAGCTTCATTGACAACAGGTAAAGGAGAACTTCTCTATTTGGACCACTGATGGGACCAGTGTTATTTGGTCTCAATAGAGAGGTGGTCTCTATACAGAGATTCATTTTGGTAGCTTTATGAAGGTTTGGAACTGTGAAAAGTGGTCTTATTATAGAGGTGGTCTTAATTGGAGGTTCTACTCTACGTTAGGGCTTAGTACTCATTGGCCAGTGATCTTTCTAAGTCACCGTACCTTCAATGAATCGCAGAAATAGTGCCTAAATACCATGTATATATATTGTCGCTGTGGCCAAGTGGATAGAGTTGGATTCGTAACCAGAAGGTTAGGAGTACGATTCCCCACAGGTGACTAGAATAGAACTTGCAAAATACTTAAGTACACTCTGTAATAAGATTATCACAACTAAGTAGCCTACATCATTTCCAATTTACATACAGTAATTGTTCTCATTGTTGTTGTGTTTTACTACTTATTCTGTGTATTTGGAGACAGTAAAATTTTGTTTAATTTAGTTTATTCCAGGAATAAACTAAATTAAACAAAATTTTATTGTCTCCAAATACACAGAATAAGTAGTAAAAAACAACAACAATGAGACCATCTGTGTCGTCTAAAATTAAACAAATTGCAAATGTAATTGTTCTCAACAACGGAACCATAATTTGCAGTCTCAAATCCTTCCATTATAGAGAATTTCTGTTGTTTACTCTATAACTTACCTTATTTAATAGGTAATGCAGCAGCACGAGAAAATTTTCCACTTTTCAGTTTTTCCGTTGCTCACTCTTCCGTTGTTGAGGACATTCACTGTGTTTGCAGTGAATTGCGACTGTAAACAAGCGTGTAACTATTTCCAGCAACGTGTGGAACAGCAGCAGCCAGTGTAACAGCCAGAAGTGTGACAACAACCTGCCGTGGCAGCTACGCGAGGCTGACAGCAGCAGCAGCAGCGTCGTTGCCATGGACAACGCCGGCACTGCCGACCCCGGCGCCAGGAGGAAAGTGAGCTGTCAGACGGACAGCGCGGTGGTGGAAAGCTCGACGGGCGGAGGTGGCAACGGGGAGAGCGTGGCGGACACACAGCAGGTGAGAGCCCTGTTTACAACACTACTTTATGCATAGCAAAATTACTTAAACCTTTTGACCTCTGACCTGACCAGAACTGTATGAGCAGCATAACCGTTTGACCTCTGACCCTCTGACCCAGCACTGTATAGCAGCATAACCTATTGACCTTTGACCTCCCCAGAACTGTACGAGCAGCATAACCGTTTGACCTCTAACCTCTGACCGAGCACTGTAGAGCAGCGTAACCTATTGACCTCTGACCCCTCAGGACTGTACGAGCAGCGTTGCTGACGACTCTGGGGCGCCGGCCGCGGACCAGTGGAAGAGCTGCGCCATCTGCCTGGAGGAAATGGTGGACTCGGACCTGATGGTGCACGTGTCGTGTGGGGGGACACTGTGTCCCGCCTGTCTCGAGGTGAGGCCACTCTACAGCGCTGTACTTAATGAAGAGTTGTCAGAAATAGTACAGATTTCAGATTCATAATACCGAATACGGATTGTACCATGGAGGGACCTATATGATTATTTCATCCATTTTTTTTCAGATGTCTGTCAAGCATTTTGGTGCTACAGCCTTTCAATGCCCGGTAAGTTGTATTTTTATGATACATATAGAACATCTTAGCCTGGAATCCCTGATCGAGAGTCATCAGCAGACGGGATTTTGTTGCGTGGATGGCACCTGATCGTTCCATGCAACAAAACGCGAGCTTTGTTATCGCTTGGAACGTGTCATTTCCTGTTCACACAACAAAACAATTGATCAGGAATTCCTAACTTATGTTATGAATGCATATTTCTTCAATTTTGAAACAATTTAAAACTTTAATTTCATGAGTATTTTACAGTGTTCATTGTCTGTAGAGGACTTACTGTTATGAGTGCATTGTGTGTGTTTTTCTCAGGTGTGCTCTACGTTTGTGAATCCCACCGAAGAATTCATCATGATGGACGGAATGGCTGATTACAAGCCCAAAACAAGGTCAGTGGTAGTGCTCTGTTTTATTGACTGAAGTCATTCACCCCCTTACCCTTGTCCTGAAGTTGCTCAACCATAAAGGCCTCATTCTTTGTCGTATTGTCCATTTCACAGTGCAGCCTGGCTGACTCAGGATGGTCGTTATGGCTGGTATCGGACAGTGATAATATTCCCTTGAAAAACTGGAAATTAGAGCAAAATGAATTATGGTACAAACTCTATTAACCCATAGTCAGACCCATGGGGCGAGGGCAAAAGGGACGTGCCCCCCCCCCCCCAACCTTCTCACTTCAAATGTTTCATTTTCATAGTGTTTTGGCAGCTGCCAAGCCTTTACACTGACAAAACCCATGAAATTCCCCTCTCCCTGGCTCCTAAAACTTGTTCTCCCAGTGGTTAATCCCATTCCCCCCATATGTTCAAGCTGCTATATGTGGCGGTGTCACTATGAACCCTCTATTCCCTGCATGCTGCGTTCCAAGGAGCTCCTTTAACCCCCTGTTCCCCCCTTCATCATTACAACAACCTGTATTAACCCCCTGTGTCCCCCGCAGACTGCTGTGTGTGGCGGTGGTGCAGCGTTACGACGAGGCCCTCTCTGGCGGGGAGGTGCGGCGGCAGCTGTTCGGCCACCCCAACATCCTGTACCTGCCCAGCAACATCTCAGGCGAGGCACTCTACGAGAACGTGGACCGCGTCGTCCCTGTGCTCGCTAACTACTCAATCGTGCTCACTGACGGACAGGTACGACGGGCGCTTCTGGGTTATTAGGATAAGGATAAGTTTGAGTGGAATATTTTTAAATATCTATCGGAACCACCTGTCGGTGAGACTTTTGTTGATTTCTCATCAACTTCATCGGGTCAAATGAAATCCTCAGTAGGTCACACTTTTCAATTAAATAGGTTAGCTTAAGATAATGCTCAGCCAAAAATAATATTTGTTCTGTTAAGCCAAGTATCAATGAATAATGCCTTTTCCATTGCAAGTGTAAGGAAAATAATATTTATATTTCCACATTTAATATTTGTAGAATTATTATACCTTTAAAAGTACCATGTCCTCTTGCTAACTAAAACGCAAGGTCACGTTATGTTACATCATCGAATGATTTTCGCCAGACGTGCTGTGGATTTCTGACGGCAGACGTCACATTTAACATGGGAGAGATCGGGCGCTTCTTACGTGCACCGTGTAGTTATGTCTTACAAAAATCATTCGGTTTACATTTCTTGCATTCACGTGTTTTGATGGGTTTATCCTGGCCTCTTATTGCACAGTATTTAAATTGCTCTACATACTTTAATACACTGTTAAAATGAAAGACACTTTCAGAATACACAGACCACATCATATTGCTTCTATGCAAGCATATTTGTTTGGCCACTGAGCATAACCTGTAAACTGTTTTATTAAATTGCTTAATTGCTTCTTCCAATGTAAAAACAATGGTGATTGGAAATGATCCAGTCATCCCTGCCAAATTGAGATATCTAGTTTGTATCCTGCTGTCTCCGCTGCTGCAGGGCTACCACTGCTCGCGGTGCCTGTTCCCGTCGCACTGCGCGGGCTGCGAGGTCCCGCGGGACGGGGCGGTCAGTCTCCAGCCCAACGACCACCTGACCGTCACCTACACGTCCGCAGCGCTCACCCCACACCAGGTCCGATAGGGCTTAATCGCCATTAACATTGATCTCATATTAGTTGTTTATAAAATGATGTATATTTAGTATAATAGTATATAAGAACCAGCGTTTTTTTTTTTTTTTTTTTTTATTTATTTGTTTTAAAGAATACAGGAATTACTTACCATATAAAGATGTATAGTAATATTTACAACAAAAACAACGGCAGTAAAACTTTTTTTAGATAGAGCCATTGAATTTTTTATATAATTTGAGTTAAATGATGCACTTAAAACTCACTGTCCTTGTATGTCTTGGATATTTTCCATGTCCATCTTGTGAGGCTTCTTTCTGTCACTATCTGTCACTAGGTGGCAGCAAGTGACAGTAAAAGAAAAAATTAGTGAATGTATTTACCTAATGTTTGCTGTTTGCGCTAGCTGGCGTGAACCTTTATTTATAATGTAGGTAGTGACTTCTTTGTGTAATGTACATTTATAGAGCCACAGTAAACTTCTACCAACAAGGTCTTCTCCAAATATTGCCAGTATGTTACACATTATTGGGCTCTAATTGAATTTGAATTCATGACTAACTAAATATAGCAACTTTAAGTCCAAAAATATCACGACAAAAGCGGCGCACATGACAATGTTTTCACCTCGTTGTGTGTGATCATGTGACGTGTGATGCGTGGGTTTAGTTGAGAATTTACCACCTGTTGTGTGTTGTGTGTAGCTGGCGGAGGCTGTGGCCGGGGCGGTGGACGAGCATCACTCGATGGCCGCGCGACGCCCGCAGGACGAACCGCTCACTCTTTACGACTGCTTCGCCGCGTTCACACAGAGGTGAGGAGGCGACCAGGGGAACAGTGGACATGACGTAAAAACTGAGACAACCAGTGTGTGCAATTGGAAAAAAAAATTAAATAAATTGGGTGGGATTGGCACTATAAGATTGAGACATGAGTCATTGGATGATGTTTTTATGAGGTGATGTAGGGTTTGAGACTTTTTTACCTCTGTCTACTGGAAAGAGTACACAGTGCAGTACTTTGTTATCACACTGCTTTCATTGTTGAACGATAAAAAAAGAAATGATATTTTCATGTAAAAAAGAAATGATATTTTACATAGTGATACATCTAATAAGCACATATTAACAGTCCTAACATCCATGGACTCTACAAGAAAAATCACATCAGTAAGACAAATGTCTCAAGTAATTACATGAAAATATTTTACCTACTAATACATTTGCACCATTTATCTCAAGTACTGATAGCTGCACACCTGCAAATCCTCGCTCGTCTTCAAACCAAAACTAAGTAATCTAGTAACGCGTTGGTTTGCCGGCGAGTGCATCTAAATAATTATGTATACCTACCAAATAACCTCGTTCCTTCATGATCTCCCATTAACACATACACCTGATTATTTACTCTGAGCGGTCGAGGTAAATGAATCCAACAATATCGATTTTTGTTATTAAATGGAACCAACGATATAAAGAACACTATGCGTTTTCGTGTTTACACACAGCATCAGTTTGTAACACCATAAAATTGATGAAATATACTCTGTAGTATATTTGAATATAAACAATAAAAGATTGAAAAGGAGGCTGTTGCCTTGAAACTAGCATCAAGAGGAATAAAAACTTTTCAATACTTTAGAGCGTTTATCAATGTTGCATGGTAAGAAGAAAGAAGATATATATATTTAATATGAGACCACATGCAGTTTACCATATAATCGCTATATTAGGTAATAAAATATTGACTTTTGCACGTTTGCATGTTGTTTCAGCGAGGTTCTGGATGAGCACAACCCGTGGTACTGCCCCATGTGCCGTAAGAACCAGTGCGCCAACAAGACCATGACCGTGTGGCGCTACCCAAACACCCTCGTCGTCTACCTCAAACGGTGGGTGGGGTTAAAGCTACACAACTACGCCATGACTTGACACTATTTATTATTAGGACCTTATTATTACATGACTTACTCATACTAGCAACTTGATGTTTGCATTATGTACAATATTAACAGGTGGTAGCAAATATACCAATGTGTGTAGATCAATGCTTGTGGTTTCAAATGATTAACACAAAGCTGTGTGAGTGAGATGATTATACCAATAATCTGGTGATTAAGTTACGGTTATCCACTGTGTGGTTACTTTCAACTCCCACAGTAGGAACATACCTTCCATTCCAATACTTTGTTCAAACAAAACATAGGTTGGTGAACTACATCATGGGGTTCTCTCAGAGTGTTTAACTATTGTGTGAAAATAAGCTTTTTGAATCCTACAACTTCCCACTTGTGTATTGGATTCGAAAACAGTGTCAGGATCTCACAACTAATTTATTCCAGGAGCTGATAAGAGCCTCGATCAATCGCAATATACTCACAAACTTGCTTTCAACGCAGTATTCTGCGACGTTTCGGGGAACGTTGTTTCCACTTCAACAGTGCTCAGATTCATTGCGCACGTCATAAAAGATGTTAAAGTGTGTGTTTGTGGCAGGTTTGTGTTCCACGAGTTGGCGAGCACCAAGATTGACAGCAAGGTGGCGTTCCCGGTGACCCGGCTGGACGTGTCCGACTACATCTCGGGCCCCACCAACGACAACCTCATGTACGACCTCGTCGCATGCGTCAACCACTTCGGAGGTACGTCTCGCCTCCGCTGGGAGGTCTCTGGGATATCTTTTTTGATATCAGTAGTTCTTTTTACTAGCAAAAGGCAAATGGATTCATAGTTTTTTGGTATTTTATTTGTTTTCGCCTGCGTCAATCACTTTGGAGGTACTATAAGGGTAATGGTATGTTAAAGTGTTAAGATCACCTTATCCTTGCACGAGTGGTATCATTGTCTGCACAAGTGAGCGCCAGCGGACTAATGGATGTGCATTGTTGTACTAGGTGTGAGTGCGGGCCACTACACAGCGTACTCGAAGCACGCGGTGACGGGCGAGTGGTTCTACTACAATGACGAGACGAGCTGCCGCCAGCAGCCGCGAGACGACGACTTCGCCAACGCCTACATCCTCTTCTACCAGCGCCACGGTCAGTGATGGGAATCACAACACACCCAAATTAGATCTTAAATTGGCCAATGGCCATCATTCGCTCATCCATCGAATTTTCAAAATCTTTTTTTTTTAATTGTTTCTGTTATCATTTCCAATCACGTGGATTAAAAAGTAAAAAACAAATATTAATTCAATATTTTGACCTGAACATGCTTAGCACAGAGTAGAGATTCAATCAAATCCTACATTTTGTTGAGCCTTGATTAGTCCTCATTCAGAGGCTGTGGCCTGGCTGCCTAGTCTACATCTCAACCGTCTTCTAGACCTCTACTGGGGTTCTCTTTAGTTTAGTGATAGCCTCACTGTTGGCAAAAGATTTGAATGTATCCTGTATCCAATATTTGTTTGAATGAATTTTGTAAGTAGTAGAGCTTTTCAATTTGAAATTTCAAATGCATCTGCAATATCCCTGTCCTTATAATCACGTTAAAATATTGCATCTTACATCATGTGCATCTATAGGTTTCAATGTTGCTTTTGTAGGTACTAAAGTCGACCTCTCTATACCAGCTACGCTACGCTTCAGTGACCCCGTAGTCACAACTGCCCACTCAAGCATGGAGGTCACCGGCGGGGTCGTTGCCGAGGAAACCACAACAAACATCTCTCACCTGCTGAGCGACCTGGACACGGAGACTCCCGTCGTTACCGACGGCGACGAGGACGACAGCAGGTGTCATGCAGGTGTCAGGGAATTAGGTCAGGGCGAAAACAAAGACATTGCTCTCGGAGAGTTCGTCGATGATGGAGGATTCGAGTTCTATTCATGAATTTACGTACAGGTGGTGATGAAGATGCAGATTTTGTGATGTTGACTGCTAATAATGGAAATCTGTGAATGAACGTTATTCCATGATGTGGTTTTAAACATTTCCCATTGATACATTGAAGATATATTGAATGTCTATGTTGATGTTGATGGCAAATATGTTACCGGTACATTAGATGTCTAAATTTGTATGTTTGATTGATAAATGTTTAAAACCACATGATCGGAATAACATTCATTCACAAATTTCCATTTAGCTGTCTACTTCATACTCTGGACATTTATTTAGATTTTAAAATTCTTATTTTTTTTTGCCCATTTTTACTTCAAGTAACAAATGTTAAGCTTTATATGACACGTTTAGTCAATAATTATGTTCTCCCAGTATCGAACATTATAACATTGTAATAGAAATTAAATTGATAGAATCATTATAAAACATGTACAAGAATTATGTATATGAAAATTGCCCATCAAAATGGGCATGTCATGCTATTTCAATTGATGTTTAACATTTATTTTATTAATTTTCACGACTTATACAGTGTGCTGAGAATGATCAGCTGTGCCTGAAATTTGTTAATACGTTTTTATCGTCGTGTGTATTGAAGTAAAGAACTACTCAGCAGTATTTAAATTGAATGATTATAGAAGCTTGGGATATCACTGGTTGAAATTGACTCGTTTTCACTGATTATGCTGTAAATGTGCTGTAACTCTGGTAGTTTGTTGACCAAAATCATGCAATTTATTTTGCATGTGAACTTGATGCATTCAAATAGCTGTGTATATGATATTGCTGAAAACACAGCAAGACCATTGTTTCAAAGCATGCTCAGTCGATATTTGTTGAAATCAGGTAATGAATACCTCGGAGAGGTGCACACTCGCCAATGACTGTTGCTGGATTACAATGTTTTGCACTCCATGCACATGACATATCCGTGATGATGTCGCGCCTGTAGTAAAGTTTCTTTTTATGTTGATTATGTGATTTTGTATTTTACCGAGTATTAGTCAATATAACATAGGCATTTTGTAAGGTATATGACAAATTTTATTTGTCCAATCATGAGGCAAGTGTTTTCTCTTTGAATGTATTTGAGTGTCGTTGTTTATGTATTGTGTAGTAATGAAAATCTCCCCGGTAGATGACATTTATTTGTGATGTGACCATGTTGTAAGAGGACTGAGCAGAAGCCTTACATTAAATGAGCATTGCAAGTGGTTGTTTTTTTGTCCAAAATACTGTGTAACTATATTACGATCATGAAAAGTCACTGTAGATATCAAGTCGTCAACATCTAATATCAAATGACAATTTTTAAGACTTCAGTTTGTGTAATTGAAAACATTGGCTTTTTTATTGTACGCATATATAATAGTAGATGTCGTGTTTAGAAATGAATGTACAAGACCAAGAAAATTGAACATTGTCAGGTTAAAATGTGTTAAATCTATTTAATATGAAGCGTGATTCATTAATTGATAGAGTGAATGCTTACAAGGCCATATTGAAGATGACATATTTTTCCAAGTGATTGCAAATATATGTGTGTAATGTTAGGTTTTTATTAACTCGTCCATTGATTTTATTTTTAGGTAGCCATACTCAAAGTTTCTATTTTGTGAGTGTGCGCAATGCTGTATGTGAAATATTACCGTTTTATATTATTTACAGATTATAATTTTATCAAAATTCTATCATTGTAAGTTGAATTGTCTCAAAATTGCTATATGAAAGTACTTAAGGTCTTTGAGCATATAATAGGACCCACATAAATTCAGTGTTTCTGCTTGTGTAGTAAATCATGCTGTAGAAGACGTGACAAATACAATGTGTGGCAAAAACGCATTTTTGTATTACATGTGTGTATTTAGTTGAAGTTCAACCATTAATGGCTAGTGGTAATTAAGGGATGAATGACCGCTTGTTAAACAATGACAAATTTTGCCATTGACATTAGAGTATTCTTTCTCCAAGTCTATCGGGCTATATCCTCTGCCGGGACTCGAACCCTAAATGATGAATTGATAAACTTATTTCTTTAAACATGAATTTATTTAGATATTGTTATACCTATTGTCTTTGATATAGATCATTATTGTTTGTTCTCACTTTATCATACTGGCTCAGAACTCAAACGGCATGTTTTTCCACATATTTTCATAGTAATAGATGTTCATGATAGTCTAATTCATCTTATATGTTAATTATAGAACGGATTAATTCAATACATGTCAACAATTCAGAGGAAAATGCTGATCTCAATTTCACGTGCGCTCAATAATTACGCATTAGACCAACGCTAGAATATAAGTTGTATTCAGTTTATGCAGTTCAGAAATTTGTTCAGGTAAAAGAAATTGCCAATTGTGTATAAACATAAACTTTAAAAAAAATTGTATTGATTGATGGATGTGTCACTGAATTGGCAGTGTGTATTGTTTGAGCATTGTCATGTATCTGTGATGTTTATGCTAGTATTTTTAAATGCTTATTTTTAGAATTATGACCATAAAATTTAAGGTGTTATCAAGCAGTTGAATTTGAAAACAATATAGGCTATCACAGAAATATTGTATACTTTGGAAGTGAAAAAATTGTCACTTGAAACTGTGATTAGAAACTACTTGTCAAACACTGTATTAAATGGAATTTGCTATTTATCATTAATAAATGTTTGAAAAATCTTAACACTTATTTGATATTTCTAAATCAAATGTTATTGGGAAACAATTTAAAGTCCATAAAACATATGAAAACACGCATGCAAGTTATAGATTGTGTTAAATTGTTGTTAATCTTCATTTGAAAAAAGTAGTACCTAGGCATTACAATTATTAGTAACAATTTTGATGGAATATTGATATGATTATGGGGGACATGCTTTAGTCAGGTCTCCACTTATTATTCCATATTAATGCAACAGACATTGCAATGTATGGTTTCTTACATGTAAGCTCTATGCATAGTTTTATAAGCAATAATGGAGCAGAGCAAAATTGATAAGCAGACCATCATAATCCCTAAACGTGAATTGATGTTGATTGTAATTTTCAAAACTTGGACCTCATTCTAGATCAATACACTGCTGAAGTTGATCATTAAACAAAATTGGACTCGAGTAATTTGGCAGCAAACGCCATTTTCTTCTTACCGAGCTACCATAACTATAGTTAACAACTACATTTATATTGGGACAAGGAACACAAAAATAAGAGTACAGGTAGCAGTAAGAATTGGATGGTATCTACAACCTGTTGTCTAAAAATAACCAGCTGAAAATGACCATGAACTGACCAGTTTTCCGTGAGTAATAATTTTATCCTTTTTTGTTATTTGATTTGATATATTTTGTTTATCACAGGTATCGCATATTAAGATATCAAATAAATCTTTATATATAAATGAAGAAGGGATTATTTGTGCCCATAAGGCTTTTTTACCAGAAGACGTACATGCTCCAAATGATGTGTGTACAATCAGGACAACTTAGTGGTCGATTTTATCTATATTTCAAACCAAATCTATTTTTTGTTACTAATAAAATAGAAGAATAAAGTATCTTAAAGCAACCATGTGACAAACAAGGAGCACTACAAAGATCACATTTATAAAAATGGAATGTTATTAAAATATATATATAAATCCTTAAAATATATAGAATTAATATAAGCAGAGAACAACAAACATTAATACAATTTATTTTGTAAAAGTATATCACAGACTTTGCATGTAACAGAACAAACCACATAGTAAGATTTTCCACATATATATATATCTGCAAAATATGTAAACAATATTGCACAAACATAATATACAAAATTTAATTAACACTATTTCTAAAAAATAACTTTAAAACGTGAAAAAAATATTTAAAAAAAAATGTATCAAACAATTATTTCTGGCAAATGGTTAAAGTTGCAATACCTATACATTGTTCAATATAGAGCATTTTCAAGCAGTTTTAAATTTTCTACTATTTTTACTATGCATAATTAATTTACATTACATAAGCTACACTGAACACAAACTGATCATGTACACATCTTGGTTATACCACACTTTTTCTTTGTTGTGTGAAATGTCACACATTCAAATCTTTTTTAATAAAGAGTTTCAGTACAGTACAGCAATCATTAGTTTTGAAGACTGATAAAATAAAAAAGTAAATTCCATTTAATATAAAATAAAATCCTCCAATATACCATATATAACCAACCGAGTACATATTCTTATAGTACTCATGTAACCCATCCCCAATTTTCTTTTTTTTTTTTTAAATCTAGACTACTGAAATCCCATTAATGTAAAATGACTTTTTCCAGCATAAAAGCATAGCATATTTAGAAAATCATACATGGTAAATTGATTTAATGTACCTCTAATCATGAGTAGAACATGGATGCATTTTTATTTCTTTTTCTTAAATACTTTAACTAGAAAAAAATCCAACATCATAGTTGAGCATTTTCAAGTGTTAATTTCAAAAGCAAAACGAAATTGTTTTGACAAGGAGACGGTTTGGAAATTCCTCAACTGTAATAATATAATCAAGTATATAATATTAATAAAATTTTATATTTTTAATGAATAATCTTTAAACAAAAATCAAGAGAAACAAAAATGGAGGAACAAAAATTGCCAATACAAGTAAGGTATATTACATTACAGCTTTTGCTTTTCTCTTGCAGATTTACTATGCCTCTTTTTAAACATGTTTTTTCTCTTTTCCTGTATTGAATATACTTTCTTTGTTGTCATTATTTTTTTAGAAGAAATTATAGGAGTTTGTTTTGTATCATTACGTAGTTTCCATTGTTTTTCTTTCATAACCTGTTGATGAAATCTTTTTTCATGATTGATTGAATTGTTATTCATCATAAGTTTATTCCTTGAAAACATTTTAGTGACAAACTCACTTGGAATGTGTTTCACTAATGAAATCTCTGTTCCATTTTTAAGGTTTTTAGTCACTTTGTTTTTCTCTATTGTAGTTGGTACTTTACTTTTCATGTCATTATTTACTGTCAAAATTGAGCTGTATACTTTCAATTGCTCTTCAAAAATTTCTTCCAATTTGTTGTATATAGCCAAATCAGCATGGATATAGCGAAGTACTTCAGTATTGTTCAGCAATTTTTCTCTCAGATCTAGATATTCCTTTATAAGCTTACCATCCAGACCCTGATCTATGTCGTCTGCCACTAATGAGCTTGGTGTTCCTTTCAACAGATAATGAGGTAGATAATGTTTTGATACATTACAACCTGTAAAATTTTGCCCAAATACATGCTCGAACAAGGCCATTGATTCAGCAAACCTTTCTACCAGCCCTATAACACTAAACCAACTACTGAGGTTTTCCAAAATATTTTGCAGGTAGATTTGCCTTTCTTTAGACGAAAATATAAAAGCAGACTTTGGGTCTTGAAGGCACAGTTCATCATCTCCTACTAGTTTACAGTGTCTTGAATAGTATAAAAGTTTCTTGAAAAATCCACTACCTTGACTTCGAATGAACCTAGGAAGATCCATACTGGAAACATTGAGCTTGTCAAAGTGACAAAAGGCATGCGAACTATCGTGTTTACACTGGTAAAAAACCTGCAGAACTCTATCCACTGGATGAGATATCATAGCAAAGTAATTACATGGACGGCTTACACCCTCACAAACCCCAAAACTTACTCCACCAAACAGAACTTGATATTTGTCTTTCTTTTTCACTGGTAATGATTCCCATTCTTGTCTGTAATATTGATTAAGAGGGGAGTCAATTTTTGTCAGGTGATCAGCATCTGCCAAAGATTTGACGCAATCTCTCGTTGCATAGCCACCCCATTCATGCTGATAAAGCAGTACACGAGTGGCATTTTTGTACTGCATCCGTTTTTTGCGATATTCATCAAGCAGTTTCCCAGATATATTTTGAAGAGTATCATTATTGGGCGGCACAGATAGATAATTCTCAAGACTAACAAAGAAATTTGGCATTGTGTTCTTGTGATTATATATCTTGATTTTCGTACCATTTGTAGATGAGTAAGAGTCATTTTTGCCCAAACTGAGAGCAATGTTGATTTTCCCTTCTGATTTACTATTGGGATTTTTATGCTCAGTGTCAAGAACTTTTCTCACATTTGCAAGATCCAAATTAATATGCTCCAGATGTCCATTTTTATGAATGATGTGTGATATATCTGATGAACGAATTTGTCGATAACCGGAAAATTTGTTAGTACGAAACAAGAGGCCAGCTCTGGAAAAATAAAACAATATAAGAAAGCTACATGTATTTGTTTAAAGTATCTCATTCTGAACTCATTTCTTTAGAACTTAAAGATTAAAAGATGCTTACTTGGCCAATTCATTGAAGTATGAGATGATAGTGATGATGCCAAATATGCCAATAACAAACACACATCTCTGAAGGTTGAAAGATTCACCCTGCTTTATATTTGTGAATCCTACGTTCATCATGGCTCAGCCGTAATCTGATATTCCTGAAAAACATTTCAAAATATTTAGGAGGGTGTTCATTTGTAAGATTGCATCCTCCCTAAAACTTATGCTATGCACATGGAAGAAACAGCTGCCAAACTCCTTCAATAAAAATTTCTAGTATCCAACATAAGCGCCTTAATTTTATCCCATATTATTCTAGAATTCTTAGTAAACACATTTTATTTATTTAGATCTATTGTACTACAATGTATCTACTTTAAAAAAATATATTGATATTTTCCTATGCAGTTCAATGGCCAGGTCCAATTGTCCATTTAATTGGATATATGGCCATTCAACTGCATAGGAAAATGTCACGATATCAATGTACGTCCACAAAATAAACAAAACATTTCAAGTATCAAAGCAGGCCTAGCAAATGATGCCAGAAAAAAATAAAGCTGTCTTCGGCACTTCGACAAGATATTGTTTACATATTATTTAGTTTTGTTGTTACACATGAACTAGCTGTGCAGTGCTCTAGATCCACTCTGAGAACCAGTTGTCAAGATAGAGCATCAATCGCACTCATCGGCCATACACACAATCCGTGAATTTTATGTATGACGTGAACTCCCCATTGTAGATATCATTAAATTTCATGGGATACGTAAAATTTATGGATTGTGTACATGGCCGGTTTAGCGATTGGTGCTGAAGGCAATACAGAATCAATATCTGCCTATGAACAAATCCGACTTGGTCAACGAACGATCAAAGTTTACACTTTGAAGACTAATTTAAACTGTAGTTATCAATTATAATTTGAACATGTTACAGATGTAATTAAGTATCATTTACTCACAAAAATTGTACATATGTTAAATTCGAGTGCCTTTGCTGTGAAGACAAAATATTAACTTTTTACAAATTAATTCGCATATGTACTGCATGCGTTGCCATTTTATGTAATCGTCCTTTATTAGGGGACTTAGTTGCATTTTCCCATTTAAATTATAGAGGAAGCAGGTGTTTTGAGGCTATTTTTTTCTTCATACTATCCAATGTTGTGGTAGGAGGCGAAGAGTCTGACACCGTCCCAGTTGGCTCAGGCATCCCTCAAGGTTCTGTCTTGGGGCCATTACTCTCTATTTCATCAATGACATTCAAAATGGATTACACACGAAGGTCCGCCTATTCGCCGACGATACCATCATCTATCTGGTTATCACATCACCAGCTGATGCAGCAAAACTGCAGGACAACCTAGACGTACTCACCATCTGGGAGGAACGCTGGATGATGGCTTTTCATCCAGGCAAATGCACGGTCTTGACAGTGTCAAAGAAGTGTAAACCGATTGTAACGAATTACCACCTACATGGGCAAGTTTTGGAACATGTGGACTCTGTGAAGTACCTAGGTATTCACCTGGACTGTAAATTAAACTGGCACCACCATGTGCATTCAGTATGTAAGAAGACAAATGGTATCATCGGTTTTCTAAGGCGTAACCTAAATATAGCCTCCACATCTGTTAAAGCGCAGGTGTACATGAGTCGGGCTACACCAACCATAGAGTATGCGAGTGCAGTCTAGGACCGCTTCATGGCTTGTGATGTCGGACGAATTGAGATGGTTCAGCGACGTGCTGCCCATTACGTGCTCAACAAGTACCACAACACGTCCAGCGTTACAGACATGCTGACCTCACTCAATTGGCCTACTCTGCAGGATCGCCGTCGCGATGCTCGTTTGGCAATGTTATTCAAAATCTCTAACGATTTGATCTCCATTGATAGCGCTGACCAGCTAACACGTCCAACCCGCCCGACGAGAAGAGGCCACCCTAAGTCGTTCCAGCACCTCCGTAGTAGCCAAACACTAGGGAACTAGTATGAAATACTCGGAGGTGAGTTCACTAGTGTTTAGCTTATATTTTAGTCTATAAATTGCCCCTGTGGTACAACAGTACTAGATATCTATCTGTTCCTGTGACGTATAAAATCAAGACCAAGGAAGCGGTTGGTCACGTATCTAGCAGCTCTGCGCTGGACCGCTTGGATTCTATTTATGTCACCTTGCTGGTAATGGTCCCAAACAGATGAGGCATAATCCAACACTGGTCTGACCAATGTGTTGAAAGCTTTGTTTTCAATTCCATGTTATTAGTCTTGGTGTTTCGCCTGACTAGTCGACCATATATATGTAACTATTGTGTTATATGCTGATTAACTGACTTTTAAAAACTACTCATGAAATATAAACGTCATTTACGTTTGAAGAAAAGGAATATTAGAACAAATACTCTTATTAACCACACCTAAATCAACAGCTAAATTTTGCATTTTCTAAGTATATTTTTGACAGAAAGTAAGTAAGCACATTCGGATACCAGTGAAATCGGCACAAAACCAAAACGGCATCAATTCGCATACCAGAACGGCAGAAAACAACAGCAACAAAAAAGAGCACGAATACACAGTGTAGAAGTGTCGAGCTAAACCGGCACGGTGCCGTATCGAATAATACTTGCATGGTTTGATTGGACATATCAATACCGGGGCAGTCATGGTGGCTGCTGATATTATATTATCTTCCACAACGCCGTTCATCAACAGGCTGGTCTAAACATAGCTGCCCGAGATGCCTCTACGAATAGTACACCAGTTATCACAATGAACACTAAAGAAAGATCCAAACCCTGACTTCATACTCTAAAAGCAACCCCTTGGTACGAACCTCCCCTTGGCATGATTCGCAACTGCAAGGGCACTAACTACGACATGATAACTGCTCGGAACTTCAGTGCACAGGGGGCCATATTCAGCCTTTTGGGGGCATTTTTTGTTGTTATAATTAAATGGTACAGGCCCGGAAGTGGAAATTCTAAAGTACAAAACATTTCACAAAAAAGTTTAAGTTTTCCGCCAACCCTTCCAGCTATATGGTCTGGAGGCAGTAGTGCTCAGTGTCTCCAAAAACAGCAGACTTCATAGCTGGACTTCGGATGTTAAAGACATGAACACTTTCTTCCACATCAAAAAGAATTGACACACCAGCGAAAAGATGAATGGAAGAGGATGTTGTATGACAAGGTTCATACTTTCTGGACAATGAACTACAAGTCTCTATCTGTTGCCATAGTTAATGTCACATTTGATTAAGGCAACGTAACCATGATCCAGATTTCAGATAAGCCCACGCACATAACATCTGACAAACAACAATCAGCAGCAAGTCAAAAAGGCAACACTTCAGAGCCTCAAGAGCCTTAGCGGATCTTCTAGGTCCAATGGTAGGACTGACACAACACCACATGAAGAACTCTAAAGACTTGGCCAAAAGGATGAGTACAATAATGATGTAGTATGATGAAGTGTTTGCTTCCCACGATGTAGTGTTGCTATTTACAAACACGCCCATAGACCGAGCATTAGACATCATCCACGACAGACTCTGTAAGGATACAACATTGAAAAAAAGACCATGTTTGACACCAAATGATGTTAAATGATGGTTCTACAGGCGTCGAGCCTTCTACCAGAAGAGGATCTGTAAGCATCTGTAAGCATGTTAAGGAACTATGCGAGTTCATTTTGACCACCACATATTTTCAGTTCAGGGACACTATCTACCAACAAAAGTTTGGCACAGCTATGGGCAGTCCAGTGTCACCCATTGTCGCGAACCTGTTTATGGAGTGGCTGGAACAAGAAGCTATTGCCACTTCACCAATCACATGCAGACCGCATTTGTGGAAAAGATACGTAGATGATGTATTGGAAAAGATTAAAGAAGGGGAAACACAAAAACTTGACTGACCATCTCAATACAGTAGATATCACAGTAAGCATCAAGTTCACTCATGAAGAGGAGAAAGATGGCACCATTCCGTTCCTAGACACTTTGATAGTGAGGAAAGCAGACAATACTGTGAAGCTACTTGTATATAGGAAAAAGACCCACACAGACCAGTACCTGTTTCTCGTCTCACCACCCATTGCAACACAAGCTAGGTGTGATCCGGACCCTACTCGACAGGTGCAATGACATAGTGACAGAGACAGGATATAGATAGGAGATAGATAGAAAGAGGAAGAACATATAGTAGGGGCTCTAACTAAATGTGGCTACCCAAGATGGTCTTTTGAAAAAGTGAAAGCACAGAAAGAAAAGAAGAAGGAAGGAGGAAAGGACAAGAGAAAGAAAAAGAATAAGGACTCAGCAGGCTCCAAAGGATTAGTCATCTTACCTTACGTAAAAGGGGTAACAGTGGGTATTTCACGTATCCTCAATAAGCACCAAGTGTCTACAGCGGTGAAGCCCCTACAGACTATCAGGAACATTCTCGTTCATCCTAAGGACAAACAGGATAAGCTAGAGAAATGTGAAGTGGTGTACAAAATTCCCTGTAAGTCTTGCAAGAGTGTGCCCGTGTAAAAGAACACATGAAGGATGTGGAGCAGAACAGTGGGGGATCTTTCACCAGAGCAGCGAGGAAAGAATCCCTAACCCCAATCAGCAAGAGTGCGATCACAGATCATGTAAAACAGAACAATCATGAAATAGACTGGGAGGAAGTGAGTGTACTGGATAGGGAGGGGGATTGGAGAAAAAGAACCATCAGGGAGGCGATAAAGGTACGAGGACAGAAGCAGGTCATGAACCGAGACGAGGGGGCCTTTCAACTCTCTCACGTGTACGACCCGATTTTCGGCATCGGAAGTCGTGCTGAGTGACCTTGACATGCGCAGAGATGTTTTGAAAATGGTGACAGGAGTTGCCGAAACTGTCAACTGTAAAATTGTATTTGTGTTGTGTTATGATGAACTAATAAATGTATAAACACTTCAGATGTTTTACTCATACAGAGATACCCCCTGACATCAAGTAAGACTGCTGGAGCAGGGAAGGCTGATGTTTGTCCACTTTGCCACCAAAAACCAGAGAGACTCAATCATTTCCTATTGCACTGCCCATCACTAATGACCACAGCTACCTACATCAATAGAATACTTCAATTCATCCGACCATATAGACTCTCAATAGACCCAGACAACCTGACCAAAGTAATATTGGACAATGCACACCTCCCAATAGCTGCATTTCAAACCATCTTCAACTACTAGTACTAATAGCTTAATTTATAACCGATTTTGCAAGCCATTGACTCAGCTCCCACAAACACACTAGAGGGCTCAAAAGGAAAAAGAAAATAATTTTAAGAAAAGGTTTTAAAAATTAACAAAGTTTCCAGTGAGATAAAATTGTTTTAAAAAAAACGTTAAATGACAAAATGAACAGAAATGTGTTTGGTACATTGTGCCACAGGTTGTATCTGGCAGGGGGGGGGGGGGTATATACCACCCCTTGATCTCAAAAATCTCATTTCAAACCATCTTCAAATTAATGTTCCAACAAATAGCTCCCAAAACACAAAAATGCAAAAGGAGAAGAAAGAAAGGTTACCCCATTAACAAACTTAGATATTGAACAGAAACGCATTTGGTACAAGGCACAGGTTTGTACCTGTTACGGGGGCTATATACCACCCCTTGATCTCAAAATCTCAATAAATTAATGTTACAAATCTCAATGCAAAAGCCCTTTTCTCAAAACTCAATCAATTGATCTCAATGAATTGAAAGGTCAAATCTCAATTCTCAATGAATTGAAAATCCAAATCTCAACTTTCACTAAAATGTATACATACTGCCCTCTGTTACGGCACCATTCATGTTTTTTTTTTTAGTGATTTTGTTTTTTGTTTTTGTAGATGTTTGATGGCACTAGTCCTAGCCCTCTTTCATATGAACACATGTTACCATCATTTACAGTGCGACTTCTCTGGTAATCCCTCCAAGAGGGCTGACGCAAGTGAGATTTTCTATCCATCTGCTAGAGTAATGCGATATGTGTCCTGCCAATGGTCATGGCCACTGCAACATCTTTAGGGGTGAGGAAATTTAGCCTTGCCACAGTCCTTTTATAATCTTTGGCTCTGTTATAGGTTAATCCGAATTTACTCATGTATTATTTGTATTTCTAGCATCAAGATAAGATATCCTTTGTTAAAATGCACCAACACATAAGGATGTCATTTGGAAAATACGGCTTAAAATGCTCATGACGGACCAGCCGAGCTTTTCATGACTGAACGACCCCTTTAATTGTTGTGAGGAAATATTTTCGTGACGGATTGTGGGAAAATAAAAAGATGGCTGTCAGGTTAGCCAGACAGGTCATTTGTTGCACTAAAATTTGTAAAAATTCGTTGTTAAGTTCACAAATTCTTCACAAATCGCATCATAAAACAAGTGATGGCATCAATTCTCTGAGCTTCATGTAGGTTGTTGGTATTAACATCTGCAATTTATAATAGAATTAAACAGTGCCCTATTATCGTTCACTAATTCTACGTCTTGAAATTCTAGTAGAAAATCTAGTAGAATGGTGTGCTAGATTTTTTTTAAATTCTCTTTTATCGGTCAATATTGGTCAGGTTGGCCTCACACAAAATTTTTGTACTTAGCACATTCCTCTTCTATGAATCGCCTCATTATTTAATCAATTACACATTCCCATGACAGTAGCCTATTGCTGGTTTTATATTATTTTTTTTTCTTGTTCTTGATTAGTAGTCCGCAAGTGGATCAGTGACTATGTAGGCCCTGGTCTCCCCTAACGGGGCAAAACGCGGACGAAGTGAAGTACGCTTATGCTGTAGAAGGCGCCAGCTGACTCTTGAGTCAGCTTCGGCAACGGACTTTGGTAGTTCATTTCATTCCGGAATTGTATGAGCTACCGTCCCTTTCCATAATGGAGAGTTTTTGTCAGTTCCAGCCAGTCTTTGTAACTTCCATTTGTGGGCTCTGCGTGTTGGTGTTTCAGAGCTAATCAGGTCTATTGAGTCAGGTGGTACATCTAGCTGGCCATTTAAAATCTTGTAGAATAGAGTCAACCTTTGGTTAGGACGCCGTTGCTCTAAGGTTAGCCACTTGAGGTAGCGCAATAAAGCTGTAACGGAAATGATACCACAAGCACCGCGCTACCACCTGGCAGCGCGGCACTGTATTGTTTCTAAACGGTCACACTCTTCCTTAACATTTGTGTCCCAGATGGCCCCACAATATTCCAAAGAGGATCTTACCAGTGCTATATAAGCTGATTCTCTAAGTTTATATGGGGAGCCCCCAAGTTCCTGCGGAGAAACCCAAGCCTCTGGTTTGCTTTGGTAGCAGTTTGGATGATATGAGCTTTCCACTGAGAGGAGCGATTACCATACTTGTTTGAGAAAAGAAGGCCTAGGTATTTGGATATGATTTCTCCACCCAAGGTGTAAAAACGAGTTGGGTCTACAGAACTACGATCCAAGATTTTGGTCATGCATTCTCATGACTGACTCTGTCAACAACAAACTCTGATGGAAGCAGTTGTTTTTAGGTTATGGAGAGAATCAGAACACAAGTTGCAGGGTAATATGGATAGTCTTAAATTGCCATGCCATAGGCTTTCTTGTTTCCTTCACATGCTGAAATTTTTTGGGAATTGGTATGGTGATTGTTGCATAGTGGGCGGCTACCCAATGTGCTCATGAAAACCCTACTTGCCTGCTATTGAGAATAGAATGAGCCAATAAGAATTCATTTAAAACCAGATATGAATGAGAAAGCCAAGAAACTGTTTAGGCGTCCTTATTTTTTATTAATTGTTTAGCAACCCTCTAGAGCATTTAAGGTGCACTTTTTAAAATAGTGATTTTTATGACCTATATTTATCACCGTGTACAGTGTGTACAGTTGTTTTTTACATTTTAGATTAGTTATTGCAACGTCATGCATTACATATCTGATTTATTTATTTTTTCTTTAATCTTTTCATAGGTTTAATAACCAACTGACACTCAGCTGTTTTCACACTAGCACCAAAAGATATGATTTGAAAGAATTTTTTGATGATCGAGAACATTGGGCAGAAACTACAATCAATACTGGTAAAATATTCAGATTTGATTAGAATATTATGATATTTTCACAGTTAATGGATGCATTATGTAAGGCCCACTTGCTGAAGCCTGATCCAAATTAAAGGAGTAAACACAATTTGTATGCAGAATCGGTAGTGCTCACTTGAGCTGCATAACGTCCCCAGCATGCATCAGTATTTTAAAGCTTCCACTGCATGCACAAGTTGAACTAGACCTGAGTATAAAATATGATTCAATCAACGGTGTGTGTTTATGCTCTTCCGCCATTGTGCTCACATTCTATAGGGTGTTGTGAGCACTACCGATTCTGGATAAGAATCATGTTTACTCATTTGATTTGGATCAGGCATCGGTTACTGCAGGGGCTCGCCTAATCCATCCATTAAATCAAGATTACATTATGCAGAATCATAGTTCCCCCATGAGACTTTAAAACTTGTTCAACGTATGCAGGATAATACCAGGCACAATAAAAAATTACGGTTGATTATTAAACAACATGCTCTGCTCAGTGACGCATGCCGGTGCGCCAACTACGACTGACGTGAGTCACAGCCTTGATCAGCAGACAAACTGCAGCGTTCGAAGCAGCAGATGTCGAAGTGGCAGGGCTTTTAGCACTCTTCTTAGCCATCGTAGGCAGGATAGTCTTTGGTATCTTAAACTGCTGGAAAAAATCAATAGGCTGAACATCAACTACTGTGGCCTTGCCTTTCGATAACTGTTTCACTTTAGCGCCACGCGAACACGTTAAGGTTGCCGCAGAATCCGACAAAATTTCAGCCAATCATAAGCATCAGATGCACAGCTTTTCATAAATAATAGTTTAGGATGAGACGCGAATAGTTTTTGTCCCACAAACAAATGTCATAACCATGTGGAAACTAATGAGGGCAATTCATACACTTCTACAAAAATCATCCGCCCTGTTCCTACACATGATAAGGCAAAGCTGATGCATGTGATGCTTCTCATGAGGGCTCTATGATTGCATAACATAAACGTGATTACGAAATTTAATTGTGTGTTAGCATTAAACATATTTGATAATATTTTCATCAATAAATGTATTATATTAAAATGACAAGTTTCCTTTCATATCATCCAGCAATATATAAGTTATATTAAGATCACAAACTATAGTTTTCTATCTCCTCGCATGGTAATTTTATGTGTTTGGTGTCAACTGTAAAACTAGAATATTTCGTGGCTGTTAAATTTTGAGATTTTATCTGTAAATCAAATCGTTCGCAAACATTTCTAGTTTTACAGTATTTGCTATATATACTAAAGGCTATAATTTGTCTTGAAACTTTGTTGTAGGACGCCCATGGCTTCCTCAAGAATTGCGATTGAAAAGCAACTCTGATCTACACAAGTTATGGTAATTTACAAAAATTTTGATATTAAACCAATAAATTCGTTGATTTTTACACATACTTCTCACTTTTGTTTTATTATTGTACTGAGACTACAGGAAAAAGTTTTTTTTTGAATTTGAAAGGTGTGTTGTGTGCTAAGTTTAGTGTCTAATGTTGATCTTCATCATTTAAAATGATATACATTATAGGTATGTGCTACTCAAGGAGAGAAACATGCTGATGACAATGGAAGCAGAGTACACTGAGCAGTGTGAGCTGTTCCCAAACCCAGAACGTATTGACAAGGTTTGTGTATTCAAAGATAAATGGCACAACTTAGAAACCTTCAGCTATGCTTTTTTTCCCCACTTTAATATCTCATGAGCAGCAACATTACAATCCCACCCAAACCATCTTCCAATGAGTTCAATGCAATATCTAATAATGTAAATATTTTCTCAGGTTGAAGAAAGCATGGAAAACATAGTTGAGGTCATCGAAGAACGGGACCGTGCATATAACCTATTAGAAAGCGGTGAAACTAAAGAACCCCAGCTAGTTTGGAAAAAGAATTTACTTGGAATGTGGCAACTCAAAAAAGAAAAAGAACATTTTCATCCAAAATATAAGGACAAATCATTCTTAAATCATATGAGAAAGGAGTACAAGTGGCCTATTAAATACAAGAAGCTGTATCGCGAGAAAATAAATAGGAAGGTAGCATATGTGGAGAAAATAAAAGAACAAAATGAACAAAAAAATTAAAGAAGTGTTTGAGGCCAAAGGATAAATATTGACAAATGTTGCATTGTGGTTGTACACAAATGTTTAACCTTTTTTTCTATATTAAAAAGTAACAAAAATCACTATTCTCAACTTCTTTATCAAGTTTTAAAGGTTATGCTCAGTGGCCAGACAAATATGCTTGTATAGAAGCAATATGATATGTTCTGTGTATTTTGAAAGTTTCATTTATTTAAACGGTATATTAAAGTATTTAGAGCATTTTAATTACTACGGAATAAGAGGCGTTATAAACCCATCAAAACATGTAAACGCAAGAAATATCAACCGAATGATTTTCGTCATACGTAACTCGCACGGTGCACGCAAGAAGTCGCCTATCTCTCCCATGTTAAATGTCACGTCTGCCGTCCGAAATCCGCGGTACGCCTGGCGAAAATCATTCGATTATGCAACATCACGTGACCTCGTGTTCTAGTTTGCAAGACAGCATCGTATTTTTTAAAGGGGTCATAAATATTAAATGTGGAGAATATAAATATCATTATTCTTACATTTGCAATGGAAAGTGCATTGTTCATTGATACTGGGCTTTTCAGAACAAATATTATTTTGGCTGAGCATTATCTTTAACATTATTATGATATTGAACAACTGAACATCTATAAAAACAATTGAGGCAAGGTATTCTAGATAATTATGACTAGTTATTGGATGTTTTTGATCATTCCAATGTTTTTCTCTCAGTTAATGGGACACAGGCAAAGTTGTAAAATTTCACTAATTGCTTCATTACAGAATTTTTATTTGATTTGTATATTTCAAACCATGTTATATAATTAGACGACATTATTACCTACACAACAAGGTGTAATTTGTAACAATTGAAGAGAAAATCAGTATAGTAAATGGCTAAAATAACGTTACTCGCCCCCTGAACTGTGAATTTAAACACTAACAGCGAAACACGGGTAGCTATCAGTGAATATTTCAGACTGCAAGTTTTAAAGGTTTTACAGTATTAAGAAACTACGCCTTTACTATTTTAGTAGAAGGACATATATACTTATAAATCTAGGAGAAAATACCATTTAGTCTTGTAAATTATAAACATCAGTTCATGTAAAATTACATGAAGCATGATTTTCACTGGATGTAGCATAAGTTTGCTACGTTACAAGAGAAATCACACTGCCCTCTACAACTAGGCTACTTCTTATCATGTTTCTCACCTGTATGTAATTTGATGGTTCCATATCTGGTTATTTAAACCATGGTATTTGAATTTTTGCCTGATTTTAAGTCTGTTTAAATGAATCTAATTTTCATAATGCACAAAATAAATCTTGCATAGTTGTTAGCTAGGCCACTGAGCTTAACGGTTAAAAGTTATAGAATTCAAGAACTGAACAATGATGTAACATCTAAATGTATTTATTATACACAAAACATACATTACTGTATATACCTTTTTAGAATCTCACGATTGTGAACATTTAACAAAAATAGTTATGCTTATGTGGGTAGGCAATGAAAATTATAACCATCCATGAACACTTCTACAACTGATAAATTTAATACTCCTAAAATATCAGATGAGAAAACTATTAATGTACCTTCATATTGAGAATATCTCCTGTCTTACAAATATTGCTATGGATCTAAAAGTTATGTAAGGCGTTTGTGCATCATTCCATACAAAGAGTATTTCAATGAACACAAATTTTAATGAACAAAACAGAGAGATTGGTATTCAATTTTAAACTTCTTACGTAACATTGATCTTTATATCATCACTATGAACAGATTGATTATCATCATTTGGTAATTTTTCAGCCATTTCTATTACCGCTTCAGAAAAAGCAGGTGTTGAAACCTCCTCCAACACAACATCCCCCAGTCCTACAGTCACAATGTTCTCTTGTTTATCAGAATAGTCATCTAGACTGTCCTGATTATTATCGTTGGGAACATTGGCAATGGTTATCAGTCCAACGGTATCGTCCTCTACAACTACCTCTTCTTTTATAATGAAATTACTGACGTCTATATCACTTCTATTGCTATCCGAATTTGTACTCTGATCCAAAATCTCTAGATTTCCACTATACTCTAAATCCTGACTATTGTCTGGACTCTGGCTGTCGTCTTCATTTCTGCTTTTGCTCCCGGACCTGTTCTTCCACCGTGGATGTTCCTGCCCCTTTTGGAATTTTCCAGTATTCATAGTAGGAGGCCTCTCAAATCCTGGGTGAGCATTCCTGGAAAAATGCATGATGCTATTACTGAATGCACAATACATCTGTTATCAACCCTAACAATGCTGGGTGATCATTTATCTGGGTAACTTTGTTTCAGAAAAGGGTTGAGAAAGGCCAGTCATCTCCCACGCAGCAATCATAATCCTTCACCATCATAACAACATACATGTACGCTGACAAATTCTAACAAACATCATGTCTGTTGCAGTGTTTAGGCTGTAAAACATGTTTAGGGTATACGTGTGTAAAATCTTTTCAACCAAGACGATATTTTGTTTTTCCGAAAAGCCGCAAACAATGTTATTTCTGAGTCACAAAAACCTCTTTATTGCATATTTTAATGTAACCAATGTCATACTCAGAGCCTACTACTTGTAACTGACACTGACAAAGTCAGGCGCAAGTAATTGTAATCGTAATGGAATTTCAAAATTCTAATGATGAAGTTGGTGTTACCTGTAGTGGCGCGGCAGGTTTTTGTGAAGCACCTCGGCGCCGCACACCTCACACTCACACACCTTGTTCCAGTGTGCAGACAGACGGAACTTTTCACCGTTGATCACCTGAAACGTCAGCACGTTAACAATCCCTCTGCACTATTGTATTGTATAGTGTAAGTTTATTTTGTATAAAATGCATAGTAAAATACAGTAGAACCTCTATTAGGACCATCTATGGGACCAGTGTTAGGTGGTCTCAATAGAGAGGTGGTCTCTACATAGAGGTACATTTTGGTAGCTTTATGAAGGATTGTGATTGTGAAATGTGGTGTTATATAGGTGGTCTTAATTGTAGGTTCTACGGTATCACAGTAAAGATTAAAATGAAATCAATCATTTTCAGCTAACATCTGCTCTTGCTTTTCCTCCACGCTGTGAAGGTTTTCTCTCTGTTTCTCCTATCGACACTTCCAATTAATGCTTCAATTACCTACATTCCTCTTACTGCTAATTCCCACACTTTCTTTCCTGGGTGCCACAGTAATCAAACTGAATTATGTTTGCCAATAAAACAATCCATTATTGAAGACATCAAAATTCTATTTACGCCAAACCCTCATCGAACACGGCCATCTCTGATTTTTCTATCATACACACAATTCCATCACAGCTACTAGTTGGACCGATTTCGCAAGATGCTACTTTACAGTAAGTACAATTTAAAATGAGACCTATTACTTGATACTATATCATAAACAGATTCTGATTTACATATGGTACAAAAAAAATCATTTAGCAGTAATAGGCCTTCTTCTATTTTTGAGTGAACATGAATGACAGCCATGAGCTGGGCACGTTGGCTTGTTCCTGTGCGTGCCTCGTACCTTCTCTGTCTTTCCCACCAGACGCTTGGTGCCGATGCCTTCACAGCTGTTGTCCACATGGCGCTGCAGAGACTTGCGGTTCATCTCCAGCCCACAGTGGTCGCACGTCACTCTGAAACATTCGTCATGGATACGATTGTCAGCATCGTAGTAAAACTGTCACTATCAACGCTGTGGCTTCTGCAGCTGACTTAGTGACTTGCTTTTTACTTTAATAACATTATCACAGTTGGTCCATAATCATATTTGTTAAATTTACAAGTTAAGCAACAGCAATTTTTCTCATGATTATAATTGTCTGGTCTCTGCTGTAAGAATTGAATTGAAACTTGTAAATATTGATCTACTTTATTAACGTTTTTATTCAACCACCCTCCTCAGATATACGGAAAACCTAATGGCGCCAGCTGAAATATGACAACTTTTAGCTCTTATACTATGTTCATAGTCTGACAGAGCAGACCAACAGTTTAACATGCATCTGACTTTCAACACTATAAGACCTACAATATAACAGGACTGCCAACCCCCCAATAGCCATTTCTGTATTCAGGATACCCAAAATTAGTATTTTAGGGGTATTCCGTGGTGGAACGGCAAACGGTCTAAAGAAATACTGGGTGTGAAAGAAAATCTATAGGCGCAGAACTGATGTGTATGAATTTCTGGTGTAATGTAACCAATATTCAGGGCTTTTAACACCAAACACAAACACACATATTTATGTTGGGATGCAGTTCCTGTGCTTTTACTTCATAAAAAAGTAATTATTAATGAAAAATACACAAAGTGGGGAAATCTGTATTTTGAAGGTAGAATTAGTATTTGGTATTTTGGGTCGGAAATCTGTATTGATACCCGACATATCTGTACTACTTGGCAGCCCTGATATAAGGGGCAGCGTACCTTTGCATGCCCCACTCTCGTTGTGTCGGTGTCTGGTTCTCCCATCTCCTGCTCTTCCGCTCCTGCTTCACAATCTCCATATCACAGTCGTCATCCTCGTCATCCTCTCGTGGTCGCTTCTTCATCTCAGATGGTGACGTCAACGTTGTCATCGATTTCTTCCTCGCCGCTATTCTATCAGACTTCTTTACTTGCTCGATGTCTAACTGAGGCTCTTTTTTGACGACATCCTTTTTGAGATTCAATGACACATCAAATTAGTATTTGACTTTGTAAGAGTAGCGGTTTATTTTCTTTTTTGCTTAATGAGAAATGAGGAGGTTTATATACGTATTTGGGGAGTGTAAGACAAATATCATGGATGTTTATGAAAATAGAGCACATGTATACAGTGAGTCATGTATGTTAAACATTCAATGTAAATCTGTCCAGACTCGTGATTGGGCAATGCATAAATCTAGTTTGGTGCATTTGTGAACATGGATGTCACTGTCACTGATGATCACAGGATTTGGATGGAAGGTAATGCATGTATATTTTGTCTGAAAAAGATTAAACAATGTAATATGACATTATTTGATTATTATGACTAGGAAGTAGTCTTTAGTCGAGTCAACGAAGTCCTAGACTTAATTGCAAATAAACATGGAAAATTAACATATTTAAGTTATATATCAAATATCTGTTCTAGGTAGTAGATGGTGTCATGCCAGCTCTTGGAAAAAATATTGCTCCACCAGAGCTGATGGATGTAGTCAATTGTGGTTGCAAAGCAGCAGGAAAAATGTGTAAACAGCAAGCCTGCCGTTGCATGTCAGAGCAGCTGTCCTGCACTGAATATTGTAACTGTGGGGGAAGTGAGATCTGTCACAATCCACACACGAGCACAGCAGAAGAGCTGGACAGTGATATAGAAACGGATGAGGATTGAATTATGCAGTTCTTAAAGCTGAAATAATAAGGCGACAGTCAGTGGTTTGCAAGCTTGCAAATGTTTCATATATGTTACCTTCTATCCCATAATGTACTTCTTAACCCACAACTTCAGTTACCTGTTGAGTTTGTTTTCATTATAACCACTCTTACAAAGTTGTATAATATCCTTATGTGAAGCAATTGTCATAAAGTTGTTAGAATGTATGTAATTCCCTAATCGTGCATTTATTTTTTCTTCAAATACGTATGTTAAACATTCAATGTAAATCTGTCCAGACTCGTGATTGGGCAATGCATAAATCTAGTTTGGTGCATTTGTGAACATGGATGATGAAAGTTACCTAGTAAAACAGATAAAACTGACATGTGTAGCTGCATTCCAATACAAAATATAACATTTATATAGCGCTACTACTTCTCAAACAAGAATTTAAGTGCGCTGTACAGGAAGAAAAAATAAAAATAATAATCATAATTTCACATTAACTATCAAATGCAGTGGTAAAAAGAAATGTTGCATGCTGCATTCACCTTGAGGGCTGGGCAGGCCTTGGCTGTGTGTTCGTACAGTGAGGTGCGATACATGCTCTTGCCACAGTGCTCGCACATTCGCATTTCACGCTCATCTATCGGTTTCCGTGGCAACGGCTGCACACCACAGCACTGCAAAATGCACGTGACCTTAGTGATGGACACAAAAATAGCGTGACAGCAAATAAAACAGAAGGAAATGTACACAGTTTTATACTTGGCTTGCCCGACTAGATAATTTGCAGGTTCACGAGTGTTGGTCGAAAGCTAACAATACTTTATAATTTACTTCATTGGTAGTACCCTATTCTCCACTTTTTGAATAGATTTTAAGTTAACACTTCAGAAAACAAGCATGACATAAATATGGAATAAAGGTCACCTAAAAAACGAAAATAAATCATGAACTGACGGATCAATGTAATGCTTACTCCAATGCTATGTCAAGTTAAATTGACCAGTGGATATTGACACATACCTCATGATTGAGTAATTCTTCCCCTGTCAGCACTTTATGACAATCGCACCTTCGTCTCACTTTCTTCTTCTTAGCCGCTCGTTCTTTTTTAATTGTGTCAATGAACTTCAGTTTGAAAGGTTTTCGTTTAATAGTGGTCTTCTGGTAAATAATATAGCAGTGCATGCGGCGGTGACGATTCAACTGCTTTGCCTTTGTTACTTCTCCACAATCAGGGCACGAGATTTTGTCATTACGACGCACTTCAACAACCTCTACTTCTTCATCATCTTCCTCCATTTCTTCTTTCACACATGGCTCATTTTCATCATCACTGTCGTCATCTTCACTTTCATCGGACAGATCATCATCATTTTCAGCCTCATTGGCCCCTATTTCATCATCAACATTTTTATCGTGATCATCTTCTTCCTCCATGACTTCGCCTTTAATCTTCAGATTTCCATCATTCTCTTTCTCCTCATTCGATTTCTTTCTCGCTGCAATTCTTTTTGACTTTTTTACTGGGACGTCTGTCGACAGCTCACTTTTGCAGCTGCCGTTCTTCCCCTGTAGAAATAACATCATTACTAAGAGTTAAAGAGCTTTTAACACCTTTTCATGTAATCTCTATCTTGATATTCAATAAAAAATAGAATACATTTGTATAGGAATGTTTCTGTCTTGAATCACTTGTGAACAAATCAAAACCTTTCCAATCCTAATAATTGTTGCAATGCCTTTAGTATGTAAAGTTTGCTTTACATACTACCTTCAGAAACTAAAATAATTATCAGTTCAAATCAACATAATGTAAGTTTCAAAGGCATTCACCAATAAGATGAAAGTATCGCAAAACTGAAAACTATATGATCGATAAAAAAAAGTTTTGACATGACCGCCGCCACCATGGTGGTCATGTGACCGAGGTTGTCATTCAGCTCGAAGAAACTTGAGAAAATAGCGAAAGCCTCGCCGTAGAGCAAAATGTAGGTACAGCTAGGTATTTTAAATTATTGTTTAAATCATGAATAATGAAATCCAGGATGAACCGAATATACATTCACTGATGAAAAAAATAGTTCAAAAACATGAGGCCAAGATAAAGTGCCAGACCTTGTTAGCTGTGTTGGCTGGGCTCTGCGCCGGCTTGGCGGTGGCTGTGGCTCGGAACCTGAGTGCGTCCTCGTCGCGAGCGTGACACGCCTGGATGTGTTTGCGCAGCCCATCGCCCCGCACTGTCTTGTGGCAGATCGGGCAGGACACCTGCAGCAGCACGCGGAGAGACAACGTTAGAGCACGCTGGCGACCTCTCTTATCTATATACATGTACCCATATTATGGACACTTGCCATGCATATAGATTTCTTATTGCATTCTAATAGTTGACATTGACTGTACTTGGGACCTGTAAAAGTGCCCATTTATTTGATCATTTCCTATCAATTTTGGATTACACATGATTCCGTCGGCAGGTTCGGAATCAGTGTCAGATTTCGAAAGACTAGAATTCTGACATTTCGGACTAGTTGCGGTGTATGTGGTCTGACCTGCATATGGATTTCAACGTTTGCTTTTTTTTTTCCATACTAAGAATTACTACTGCATTCTAATAGTTTAATTGCCATAATAACACATGGCATATTTCGCACTATTCATGAATAGAATTCCTATATTTCGGCCACGTTGCGGTGTGTGTGTCTGACCTGGGCGGCCTTGGCGAGCAGCGGTCGCTGTGTGACGGTGTGGTTGTGCGCGGCCACGTGGCAGGTCAGCGCCTCCTCCAGCACGTGCTTCTCGCACTCGCCGCACTGAACCGTGCGCACCGTCGCCCCCGTGGCAACAGCCGCACCGCCGCGTGGAGACCGAGCCTGCAACGGAACCAGCGCGGAGTGTGCACAGAATGGTGAAAGACGGTTCAGTTGGTTTGACGGTCGTACCATGAAATTTGGGACATTATACGACTGGCGCTGTCACACATCGCTAAATCCTGCATTCTGATTGGCTTAGAGTCAAAATCAGCAATTATGTAGATGGGTGAAAGACAGTTTAGTTGCTTAACTGTCGTACCACAACATCAGGGACAATATATGCATTCGTTGTGGATTCAAATGTCAAAAATAACTACACAATTTGCTGTTTCTATAGACCTTTTTCATATGCATGTTTTTTTTTTTTTTACTATACTTCTAAATCTCATTTAAAAGATGTTATGTCTATGATAACAAATACAAAACCACAATTTGGCATAAGGAAATCTATGTAAAAAGTAAACTATGCGGCATACATTTAATCAGTTACAAGTTAGTGAGCCTCATTTTCAATTCGACATGGTAGACATGTGAAGCTCCATGGCTCTTGCTGTATTTACAAAGGTTAGACAAAAAATCCTATTAACACAGGGTGTGACATAAGTGTTTGACCTGTCACCATGACCTACCTGAAAACGGGCTGGGTTTTGGCAGGTGCAATATGTGCAAATTAGTTTTTGTTTTCAAATAAAATACCCTTATCTAAAAATCATTTGAATTATCATGGTTATTTTAACTACTTTGCCAGGCTATCTGATTTTGAGCCATTCTACCTGATTTTTTAAACATGGTAGACCTGATGTCTACTGTCTTACCAGTCAAACCCTGAAATTACATGAAGTGAAATTACATTCTTGATATATGTCTATAGCAGACAGATACTGCTGCTGCCCTGGTGGCCACGTACCGAGGAGCCCTGGGTCCAGCGCTTGGCCACACAGCGCTCCACGTGGCGCAGAAAGGCAGCGTCCTCCCCGCTACCACCCGCCGCCACCAGGTGGCAGCACAGCTTGCACATCTGGGGGTACTTCTTGTGGCGGTGCTCGCTCGCGATGTGCTCTGCCAGCTCGCAGTCACCTGATGCAGAAACAAGGTCACACTCTCTAGCTTCACCTGATAAAAAAACTAGGTCAAACTTTCTAGCTTCACCTGATACAGAAACTAGGTTACGAACTCTAGCTTATTCACGTTGTCTCACATGAGAACAGACTCAATGGTGGATATATCAATCAAATTCTGAGTTTATTTGAGCAGGCCCTAATTATTCCTCATTCAAAGGGTGTGACTTGGCTACATCTCAAACATCCTCTGCGTGTTCGTTACACATAAGAAAACAACCCCTAAATAGTGGATATAACCTGATAGATATATCAATATATATCAACTTTACCAGTGGAATGAAATTTCCTTGAAAAATAATCCAATTTTTCACGAATATTAGGCTTATCATATCTTCACTATAGCCAAATACAAATATACAGATCAAATTACAATTTTTCAAAGTTGGATTTTCTTCTGTACAAGTGACCGATATTGATAGATGAGCGACGTTATTGTTTGTTGTGGGTTACCGGGGAAAGTTTGGCTGCACCACTTGCATGCGCGTGCCCCCGGCTGAGTCTCGGCCACCAGCCGGTCCAGCTTGTCATAATGCGCCGTCTCTACGTGGCTGTACAACTCCTCCAGGTAGCAGAAGCCAGACCTGCCAGCAAATACACGCTTCATTTGATTCTTGTTTTATTTTATTCTTGGTGATAGTGTTTCACATTCGTTTGTTATTAATAGCCTTGATGGTTTTAACGTTTTAATGAGAAAAAATATCTTTGGTTTTAAGAAAAGATTATCGATTGCAAATAATTGTCTAATTCAAAATATAAATAATTGTAATTTTTTCTAAATGTATATTTAGATCATCCTGGGTTTCTTTATTCATGATTCAAAGAATTTGATGGATACCAATAGAAACCAATACCTTGTCATTTTGGCGACACTTTCGTTGTTTTCATGTTGTGGTCATGTGACTCTCTGAGATTTTCATTCAACCCGATGAAGTTGTTGCAAAAACAACGAAAGTCTCGCCAAAATGACAAGGTATTGGTTTCTATTGGTATCCATCAAATTCTTTGAGTAATTTTTTCATTCTCTCTTCTGCATTATACAGAAGGTGGAATGATTTGCTATATTTGTGATGTATTTTATCATCATTTATTTTCTATTACTATGGACTGTATGTCTGAATTAAATAAATAAATAAATTCTTTATTTTATCATTTTTTATTTATTTTTATTTATTTATTTATTTATTTATTTTTTTTTGGGGGGGGAGTGGTGTAACAAATAAGAGCTTTAATTTCCTTTACAGGTATACTAATTTTAAGGTAGCAGAAGCCCGACCTGTGATCAGAGGACCTCTTGGCCCGCGTAACACAGCACTGACCTGCACTCCTCGCACTGGGTGGTGTATTTCTTGTGCTTCTTCTCAATGTGTCTGTACATGTAGAACGAGTTGAAGAAGCGCTGCCCACAATGTTCACACGTCACCTGCAGTATATACAAGTCAACAGCCCGTGTTGAAAAAAAATGTCAATTCACTAAGTCGGCTTTTACATGTAAGTGTATTTACAAGTGGAATTTCATACTTGCTTGGTGCAGATATCAAGTGATTAATCTAGAAATTGGCAACAATGAGTCCCCAAGGACTAGCATATTTTGAACAAAGGGTCTGATGGTCAAATCAATGAATCCTAGCATTGACCAATATGGTGGAAAACAATAAATAAACATATACATAAGCATAACAAACTATAAATATTTCATGGGTCCCCTGAGATGCACAACTTATAATTCTTTGCATCCTATTGAAATATAATGGGTCGTGGACTCTAGATTAATCACTGGATGATCACACACATATAAAGGATTGATTAGCGACTGACCAGCGTGTCTCCCATATAACCCCTGTACGGTAGCGTGATTAGTAATTTTGGGAAATGCAGTGCTGTACATGGAAACTTTTACGTTATACTTACCCAACATATGTGTATCACTTACGTAATGTATTCTAAATGGGTCAAAGTTCATATCGTCACATCCAATGTATCTCCGGGTCTAAAGACTATTAGGCCACAAACTCTTAAAATCTGCCATCTTTATGTTGTAAATTATTAAGAGACAAACTATAGTGACCGCCACTGACCGGCGTGTCTCCGACGCTGCAGGCGTGCTCCGCGAGGTCTCGGCGCAGCAGGAACACCTCGGGGCAGAAGTCGCACTCGGCGAGCTCGGCCACACACTGGGCCACGTGGCTGTACAGCGCCGCCTCCGACTCGAACCCCGCCAGGCACTTCTCACACCGCAGCCACGCAGCGCCCGACCGTGACGACGGACGCTCGCCAGGCGTTTCGGCGGCGGCGCCTTCTGATGGGGGAGAAACAGCCGCACACAGTCAGCAAGCGGTGTGTCATGAATGATTTGAGTAGTCATAATGTTCATAATGTCATCAATGTTTGTCTTTTAGTATGCGTCAAGTGGTGTGTCATGATTGATTTGAGTATTCCAGGGAATGTGACTCGTTCAGTAGAACACTCGCCTCCTGTGGCTAGTGACTCTCAATTTACACTCGCCATGTTCAATACAAACTGGCCATCCTTAGTTATCAAAGTGTTGGAATCAAGTAATCATAATCGCCGACTGTGGCGAGTGACTTTGAATTTAAAGTAGCCAACAGAAATTTACACTAGCCAGGGGCGAGTGGCGAGTACCTAATCTACACCCTGGTATTCATAATGCAGCCTACAATGTTCATAATGTCATCGATGTTTGTCTTTTAGTATGCATCAAGTGGTGTGTCATGAATGAGACCCAGGGTCAGGATTACGTGGGAAAAAGCTACTCATCAGCAGGACGAATAACCTTCAAATATCTACTCGTCCTGCAAAAATTTTACTTGTCCTCCTTACATAAGCTCTATTACACTGACAAATTGACCAGAATTGTTACTCGTCAAAAGGACGAGTTGCTAAAACTTCTTACTCGTCATCCACAAGGTTTTACTAGTCAATATGAGCGGACGAGTAGTAATCCTGACCCTGACGACTGAGTATTCATGATGCAACCTCCAATGTAATGTCATCGATGCTTGTATTTTAGTATGGATCTAGATTGACAATGAGCAGGTGTTCAGGGCTGATGTTGCTGATGGGGTAGTAGCATAAGATCGGGGCAGATAGCACTTCTAAGTTAATAAAATTGGGGCAAGCAGTTTAGTAGTTATTATAATGGACTTGTTGACTGGTGATTGTAGAATAAACCCACCGAGGTATTCAGGCGTGGTGTAGTCGTGGAAGTTGTCTGCGATGGGCTCCTGCTTGATCTGCTTGAGCTGGCTGAGGATCTGCTGGACGTCCACCTCCCCCTCCTCCAGACCACCCGCCTCGTCCTCAGCCTGAAACAGGTCACACAAGGTCACGGAACCATGAAAGGTCACACACACAGACACATGAAAGGCCGGTCACGAGGTCACACACGGACACATGAAAGTCAGCACATTGTCACGCATGGACACATGAGAGGTCAGTACAAAGTCAACCTCGGCCTCTGAAAAGGTCACGACAAGGTCACCCGTGGACACATGCACGTACAGGCCACAAAGCAACTTAGACTGATCAATGGCCGCTCTTTCTTTCCCCCTTTATTGTTTACTTATACTAGCATGTCACAGGTTAGGAACGTTCTTGAAATCAACTATACTAGCATAAGTAAGTAAACAATGAAGGGGACAAAGAAAGAATGGCCATTCATCGGTCTCATTTGATTCCTGTCATCTACGAAGCATGTGCTCATGATTGATGTGACGGACTAGGAACTTTCTTGAAATTAAGTACGTTAAACTGAGTGAAAGCCTACTAACTATCACCTCGAGATCCTCTAGAGTTTTTGGAGCATCCTCCTCCATCGGCTCCTCATCATTGTCATCAGCAGCACCGTCGTCATCAGCAGCACCATCGTCATCGTCAAATGCTCCGTCATCGTCAAATGCTCCATCATCATCCTCTTCATCCTCGTCACCATTCCCACTATACACCTGCAGGTTACACAGACACATGCTTTGCCTATTATCATAATCTTGATCTTTTCAAATGTATTTGTTCAGTCCATGAGCATATTTTATGAAGTGTGGATTCTTTCACAACATGCAGGTTTTTCTAAGTGACATAGAAACAGTGCACACACATCCTGTATATGTCTATGTTTAAACAGTCGTAGCACAGCTTTCAATGAACCAACAATAGTTTTTGAGGTGTCAAAATAATACTTTAATACTTATATTTGTGTGATTTGTATTTCAACACGTATTTCTGTATGTACTACAGGACAAAACAGTTTCAATAGTCGCATTTGGCTAATAGAAATTGAAGTGAAATATGCAAGTTGTTGTCATTTACAAGCAATTATCTAAATATATTATCTATATATTAATAGGCCTCGATTTTGATTCAGCATAGCGTGAAAACCATGGCAAAACAGCATCGTTATTGTTGTTGTTGTCATCGTTGTCGTGGTGACGGTTGCCGTGGCGACGGTTGCCATGGCGTTGCTCACCTTGACGTGGCGACTGATGAGCGGCTCCACGGCGCTGGCCACGTCCACGTTCACCTCCCGCCCGTTGTTGTGCTCGAGGCTGAGGTGAGCCTCGAGCCCGCAGCGCGACCGCGACACGAACTTACAGTGCTCACACGACAGACGCTCCTACACACAATGTAAACGTAAATGTGGTGGTTTATAGTCCTGATCCAAGTCTTGTGCTCTCACGACTTTACAATTTACAACAGGTCATTGGCCTACTTATTGATCATCAATTGATTACTTCTCATATGCTTGCATCGGCAGCACATTCAGCGGACAATGCTAATCACTCATACAGGCACTCACTCTTTCAACCCAATGACATGTACCTAATTAACGTGTAGGTGCCACGGAGCAGTGTGCAACCTGTTAGAGGTAGGTTTGCTCAACACCCACCACTAGACCCGACCGGGAATCAAACCCACGACCTTCTGGTCACATGTCCAACTTCCTAACCACTCAACCACTTGACCACAGAAGCACTCGTCAACACAATGAGCTTCAATGTCATGAGCTCAGAGAAATGATGGGGGTTAGCAATCGTAGTATGGTAATCTTAATCTAAAAACCAGTAATAATATAATGTTTATGATAATCTAATGCGTGGCGTCTGTTGATGCAGATGAATCTGCTATTGACATTATAGATACATGTATATGAATTAAACAGTAACTACTAGAGGCCCGTGCCAGAACTTTGGCATGCATTAGCAGTTCGTCACTTACGTTATTCTGTGGTTGTATTAAATTTTGGTTTCATTAGTACGGTGTATAAATTTTACGCTACCTGCCAAAACACCTGTTCGTAATGGAAGCAAAACAATTTCAATATAAGAAACTTTGATGAGGCTACAACCAGAGAATAACGTCAACAGGACAAGTAACCCTAAAATATCTACTCGTCCTGCAAAAAATAAAAAATGTTTTCTTCCTCCTTGCACAAACTCTACACATGTATGCCGAATTAACCAAAATTGCTATCTCGTCAAAAGGACGAGTAGCTAAATATTTCTACTCATCGTCAAACAAGTTTTTACTCGTCAATACAAGCGGACAAGTGGCTAATCCTGACCCTGCATCTACAATGATAATTGGTAACCTGAATCCCATCACCATCACTGACTGTTATGACATACCCGCGGGCCGACGATGAACTGGTGCGCCCGGATGGCGGCCTCCGTGGGGAAGACGACCTTGCAGAAGCAGCACGTGAACTGGTCGGTGGCGGGCAGGTGCACGATGGACAGCTGGCGCAGGTTGGACGCCGACGTCTGGGCCAGCATGTTGATGTGGTGCGGCGGGATGTAGTGGTCCTGGAACCTGGATAATGGTAGCGTTTCATTATTGGAAGAGCCAACATTTAAGTTCGTAACGTAGTCATTCCATTTAGACATATGGACATGTGGACATGTAGACATTTGCAGCAGCAGCAGCAGCAGCAGCAGCAGCAGCAGCAGCAGCAGCAGCAGCAGCAGCAGCAGCAGCAGCAGCAGCAGCATTCAATGCAAACATTCAAGTATGTAGTATATGCAATGACTGTGGACCTGGAGCTGAACATTCATGTAGTATATGTAGTAGGTTATAGCACGGACCTGCCTAGCTGAAATAGAGAACTGTGGCACAGGTATGTAGTAAATATCTACAATTATCTAAATAATGCAGAGCAACAACAATGTGTGTCGGACAAATAAACACAGGTCTCGCCAGACATCTTCTTCTGGTGGCGCCGCGCACTCTCGCGACGCATCACCACTGAAATCAACCAAATATGTTAAATATTGAGGGTTACATGCATGTACTTGTATGGCAGGCTTGATGAAGAACATCAAAATAATGAATCAAATATACATAATCTTAATATTACACTCCTATATAAATCAAATACCCACATTAATACAATAAAATATCTACAATTATCTAAAAAGCATTTACTATTACCATTTGTTGTTGTTTTTTACTACTTATTCTGTGTGTTTGGAGACAATAAAAGTTTGGTTAATTTAATTTAAAATTAAATTAACCAAAATTTTATTGTCTCCAAACACACAGAATAAGTAGTAAAAAACAACAACAATGAGACCATCTGTGTCGTCTAAAATTAAACAAATTGTAAACATTTACTATTTCACACATTACATTAATACATGTACAAATAAACATTTACAACGATATAAAATGCATTTCAGGTAGGTCTCAATAGAGGTGGTCTCAATTGGCGGTTTTACTGTATTACAAAAAAGCGCATATAAGTAGGGTAAACAGCCACAGCGATGTACTCACTTCCGCACCATTCGCACTTCTGGGGCCAGATCCTGGAGTTGATTTTGACCTCGGGCACGGTGTGCCACAGGTCGATGCGGTGCGTCTGCTCACAGTGCACGAACAGCTGGCATTGATAGCGGAACACGGAGCCACACGACTCACACGTGAAGTTGGTGCCGCCCCGCGAGTGCACCACTTGGTGCCTAGTGATACAATGTTACTACTGTTGGAAAAACATTTACACTATTGATGTAAACCAATTGAATTCAGCTCCACTTGGTGCCTAGTACTATTTAATCTACTTGTATGTTATATGCATATGGTGCCTAGTGAAAAGTGATATATACAAACTCATCTACAAAAGCTATTTTAACAGTTGTGCAATATTGGACATTGTACCTAAAGAGAGTATTGTAAGTTCGGCAATACGATTAGTATGTAAGGTCAGAAATGGGAGGTTTCTAGAAATATAATGACAAAATTTCATTCGAATACATTTCATATCTTTCGAGATAATCCCCTAATTCCAATTCTTGCAAGAACACAAAAGGAGACCAACAATACATGTTCAGTGAATTGTCAAATAATTGGCCTCAGTTACAAAAGTATGTCACATATTAACAACCATACGATAGAGTATAATGGTAATGGTATGTTTTAGTGGTGAGATTGCACTATCTACATTTGTATGCACGAGTGGTGTCTGCATACACAAGTGAGCACTAGCAAACGAGTGTAGGCAAAGACAATGCAAGTTACTGACCCCCTCAGTTCATGTAGTATATTAAAGTTACTCACCCCCTCAGCTCCTGCAGTGTGTTACGGGATGAGCCACACCAGCTACACACGAGACTGATGCCCTTCTCCTTCTCTCTAGCCGGCAGCTCCAGAGCCTCTTTTGCGTGCTTCTCCTACACGATGTGGCAGCAACAAATATCAATCACAATCGTTATATCCCCACCCAACCATGGACTGAAATGCGCAGACTCGATGGCTTAGATTAGAATTCTAGCTTATAATAGTAGCAATCCAAATGTAACTTACAGCAAAACATTATTACAAAACACACGCAATGACAAGACAGGATAAAATAATGTCCCTTGAGCCCGATGACCACCTTTTGGTTGATGCAGTCATTTGATTGTGTCATTAGCCCAGCTTATTAGCTGTTATCAATAAACAAAACAGTTCACAATATGGTAATAAGCTGCTGCTGCTGCTGCTGCTGCTGCGAGCACTCACATGCATGTGTTGCTGCCAGGCCATCTTGGAGGTGAACATCTCTGAGCAGACGTGGCACATGACGTCTGCGTCATCAGCGTCGCCGCTGTCCTTGTGGCGCCGCTCCATGTGCTGCTGCAGCGAGCTCTTGTGGTGGAACACCTGCAGCAGACACAGCTTGTAATGTGCTTTCTCCATCGTTTCCGTTCATTCTCGATTCTGATTGGTTAAGAGCCGTAGGAGATCAGGTTATCTCCCTACTTTGTGAACGGTAAACACCTTCAAGTTGAATAATTTAGTTAAACTGTTGAGATAAAAAGGCAATGGTCTGTTTTAGTGTTGAGATAACACTAGCTATGCACTTGTGGTGTCTGAGCTAACGGTCACTGGAGCAGGCCTAGACACCACTCGTGCAAACTAATGTTATCTCCACACTAAAACAGACCATTAACCTTATATGCTGGCTTCTTGTGTAAGTGATCCATCAATAAAAGGCTTTTTGTTTATTGGGGGGGGTTTATCAGGAAGTGGGATTCAGTCCAGGGCCACAGATAAGTACATGTCCTATAGTCCTAGACCTGTATCTGTATTTGTCAGGATGGGTCAAAAATTTTGAGTTACTAGTCCTATGGATGAGTATTCTCAGTCACTCCAGACATCAGTTTCAATTGAATTTGTTGATTTGGACTTGTAAATCTTAGTGAGGACAAGTATCTTTTTCAGGATACCTGTCCTATGCACAAGTAAGATTTTTTTCCCTATTCATGGCCCTGAGTCATGTGGGAAAAAAGGCTGAAAAAGAGGGATGTGGTATTTCATGTATGTTCTTTATGATTGACTTTGTTTTGAACATGAGGCCACTGGCTTAACTTTCCAGCTAATTTTGACAAAAAATGAAAAGGCCATATTTGGCATAAATGAATGCACGTAAAAAGTCAAGTTTGGCACCAATGAGCCAATGCATATGATTGCGTTACCAGCCTTTCTAAAGGCTATGATATTTAATAATATTTAGCCATTTATACTTAGTTTCTTTCATATTAAAACACCCATACAGAATACAAGCCCTTTGCCGATGTGCAATCACATATCATAGACTGACTCCAACAAGGTTGCAGCTTAAACATCATAGCAGATTATCAACTCACTCAGCTGAGACATTTAGACTGTGGCTGTTTATCAGTGCAATGATCATAAACTTCAATAATCCTTTTAAATGATAATCTTAACAATTGCGACTATAAACAAGCACATTTATTTAAGCACATTTAACACAGATTGCGCATTACCTTGGCACAGACATAGCACTTGTGCTCGTGCACGCTGGTGATGTGGCTGACGAGATCGTCCACCTGCCCAAACGTCGCGCTACAGCGGCCGCACCCAAACAGGTTCAACTCGAGGTCAACTGCCGCGGCCAGCTGCAAGGACAGTCAGGAACGTCATACACCACATAGAGAGGGGCGTGAGATTTGAATTGAAAACTTAAATTTATGGGTATTCTGGAGAACAAAGGACAGTTCCTTTGGTTATAATGTCGATCGGAGAGCTACCGGTATATACTGTGTATATTTTTTTGATTTAAAGATACTTTTTGTCTTTGTCATTATTTCCTGATGATTGCATGTAAGACACAATTTGTAGAAAAAATGACAAGTTCATTATCTATAGATTAAACAAATTTGGTAACTCGTGGGGGTTCACGGTGGGCTTAACTGTCAATTTTTTAGAAGGGAAAATGATTTCATCCTCATGGGTTTATATTCGAACACTAAGCTCATCTTCTATGTTCAGTGCATGGCCTTTAATGGATGGGAAATAAAGTAGACATGAAATTTTACTCTCACTGTTCTAGCAAGCAAGCGCCTACCATCAGTAGACATGGGTTTTTGGAATAAAAAAGTGTAAATACAAAGGATATATAATTTGTATTTACATTACAATTTCAATAGTCTGCTGGCTGTTTCCATTTACCTGAGCTCGCTTGTGAGGCGGTGGTGGCTTAGGTGTAGCCTTGGCTGTAGTTTTTGTCCCTGGAGTTGATGCTGATGCAGCTTGTTTCTCAGCAGTCACCTGCTCCTCAGAAACGCTCGGTCTATTTGCAACCGTCTCTGTCTTTATCTGGTAAAACAGTCATCATTTTTTTAAAACATTCAATTTAAACAAGTCAATATATGGAAGACACATGAACAAGGTGCATATAGTTTTGAAGTGAGTTGCGCAATAAATATCCATATTGGTCATCATACAGAAAGAGCGTCACTCACCTGTGTGGCTGAGACATCCACACCCTCCGCTGCCGGCGTGCGCTCCTCCCCAGATATCAGCCCCTGCACAGCTGTTCTCACTTCCAACGAGTTCTGTGCTGGAATTTTCACAGCCACGGCCTTCTTTTTCACATCTGGTACGTTCACCCGCATTACATTGGATGGTCGTTGCACTTCTACGGGCTGAGAAGGTGCCACTTCCGTTGTGGCTTGTTGACTTGGATTCTGCAATCCTTTGTCTGGTCCCTCATCTGAAATAACCATAGAAACTCTGCTTATTTATTCTGCCTGTATAGGAAGAAAAATATTGATGTCCTTAATAACACATGATCCAACTTTACTAGCAAATCTTTGTCACTAAAATCAAGTTGCTTTCAAAAGTAGTATTTCCCTTGCAGCCACCACCAGTATGATTATAATTTTTTGAAGTATATCTGCAATGGTCTGGATCAATTATCACATCGTTATTGAGTTTCGATCATTCACTATGTATAAAGTGTATACATGCTCCAACTCCATATTCTGTACTATATGATTTGTAATACATGTGCAATATAGTTAATGTTTTTCATATGCATTAGTAAGTACCTCTTTCATTCATGTAAAAGATTCTGTACAATATAAAAAAACCACAAACTGTCAACTACATTTATGTACAACATATCTATGGAAAAGATCTCAACAATTATCACCAATCGGTTGTGCTTACCGAGGATTTGTGTGATGGCGTCGTCGAGCGAGACGGTCGTCTCGTTCTTGCTGTAGTGATGGTCGGCAGTGGCCGCCGCATCCTCGGACACAACAACGACGGACGACGAAGCCACGGACAGCTCGGCTGCTGCAGGGGTCAAAACACGCTCTCAGAGAGGTCAAGGGGTCAATCGATCAATCAATCAATCAATCAATCACATCCTAAGCTTATTCGAGCAGGCTCTTATTATTCTTCATTCAGAATGTGTGGCCCGCCTGCCCAGTCTACATCTCAACTGTCCCCTCAAAGCCTTTTGATCATTAGGATCTATCTGACCCATGCCCAAACGTGCCCGATCTTTCTGCACCACCGCATCCCAAGTCTGTTTTGGACGTCCCTTTCCTTTCGGATCAATATACATTATACACAGGGTCAGGATTAGCCACTCATCAGCTCATATTGATGAGTAAAACCTTGTGAAATGTTTTAGTAACTCGTCCTTTTGACGAGTACCAAATTTGTGTTTATTTTGCATACAAGTATAAAGTCTGTGTAAGAAGGAAGAGTAGATTGTTTTAAGGACAGGTAGATTTTTCTGCTTACAAGTTAATGATTTTTTTCATCTCTTAAAAATTAATGTTGATGTTTCCTGAGTTCGTTATCTTTTTCTTTTTCCTCACATTACACCACACTAGAGCAGAACGAAACAAACAAAATTGGATGTCTACTAACTGTTGTCATTGGCTCTCTCCACTGCAACCAGCTGCCCGTATTCATCAAACACCAGGTTGTATGGCTCATCTTCTGAAAGTGGAACGTGTTCACAAAACTTACCTCAGTAACTCAAAGTCTACAGTCTAATAGACATAGATCCACTTGCGTAACTATTTTCACAGTTGAGCGAGGACACTTTAATACTGTCATCAGTAATTTTCAGATTGGCTCTTCATTTCAAATTTTAATGTCACTGTTACATTGTACTTGAAAGTTGATGGGTTGTAACATTATTTTACATACAACTCTAATGTTCTAATGTAAACAATGACGTCATAATGGAATGAAACTAACTCACCAGTAATAACATTTTGATCATGGCTGGCGATGAGCTGATAGCTGCCATCGTCAATCATCACAGTTTGTTCTACTTCAACATTGGTGTCACTTTGGCCCATAATTTCAACAGTCTCAACCTACAGTCAAATTACATAGAATATTACTTGCATATCCACTGCTGCTTCTGTACTAGGCCTCATTCTATAATCTTTTGGTTTATTCTAAAGCTGTATTGTTTGTTTTCAAAAGTTACAATGAAATCTACATGCAGAATTTAGACTTGATTAATTTTTTAACATTTACAAGCTCATAAAGGGCCCCTTTTAAAATAAAAACACCACACATACATAATTATATTGATATAAATACATATTATATTTACAAAACATACATTTCACTTGTACTTCATTTCATTTGGTGTTTTAATTTTATGAGCTAGAACACGTTAAAAAATTTATAAGGTCTAAATTCTGCATAAAGATTTCATGATAACTTTTGGAAAAAAATATAGTCAAAAAATAAATTAAAAGAATATAAAAGACTGCTAAGATAAGAATATGTCATGGTGGTGATAAACTAGCGGCATGTCAGTTGGGATCACCCAACATATTAATTTACAAGAATGTAAATGTACATTTAATAGTAGATCCAGGGGGGGAGGGGGCGCAGGCCCCCTTTTCCCACCAAAATACTTCATTTTTGTAGGGTTTTTGGCATGTCCACCATCGATCGCGTGTATGAAAGCCATTGAATGTGGTGATTTATAGTCGTGATATAAATCTTAATCTTACGACTTTACAATTTACACCAGGTCATTGGTCCACTTATTGATCATCAATTGATCATTTAATTTTCTCACATACTTGCAACAGCAGCTCACAATGCCAATCACTCACACAATCACTCACTCATTCTTCCAACCCAATGACCTGTACCTAAATAATGCGTAGGTGCTACGGAATGTGGTGTGCAATTCCTTCAGGAATGAGTTTGCTCAACACCCACCACCAGAGCCGAGCTGGAATCGAACCCACAACCTTCTAGTCACGAGGCCAACTCCCTATCCACTCCATGTAAGGGATGCAGGGGACGTTGTGTTACCTTGGTATTGGCGTCCATGTAGGTGATGCCCTGCTGCACCACGTCCATCACCAGGGCCGCCTCGTGGCTGTCCACAGCCTGCCCCGGGATGGTCTCCACTGTCACATCCATAGCATCGTCGCCTCCTGCGTCATCCTACAGCCGAGGGGAAAGTGCCAGTTTAGAGGTCGTCGTATCCAATCATCCACAGGCTTTTTTAGGTATTACTAAGCTTTGAATATCATATTTACATGCATTGACATTCATGGCCT
>CM032667.1:58741394-58758508 GCA_019095985.1 Streblospio benedicti
GTTTTTCAAAATTTTTGTTTTATTCTTGAAGGGGAAAAAAAAAAAGGAGGCCAAAAAAATTTCTTAACGGGTTTTGATTTTGTGTAGTGGGGGTGGGGTTTTAAAAAAATATGTTAGATTTAGTTAGCTGAAGTGTCAATGAATGTTCTTCTGAAGAGCAGTATGTGTTTGACATTAGGTTTTTTTTTAACTTGGCGTAGGAGATACCATGATCCATAAAGGGTTGTCAATGGTGAAACTGTTCCATTGCATCGTACCGCCATTATCCTGTTGCCCTCCCAAAGTACTAGTATTAATGTGGTAAATAAAAAGAACACAAACATGAACGTTTGGCGACTAATAATTACAGTTTATTTATTTTGAATATTAGCTTTTACAAAGACAATACAAATAAACAAAACATATACAAACCGTGCATATCATACAACAATATACTATATAAGTAAATCTTAATGGTAGCATACAAATTATCTGAATGTTAAACAATAAAAAAATGATTAAGGGGTTGGGATGGTGAGATAATTTTTTTTAAACTGTTGACACCACTGTAGCGGCCGAGATCTGGTCAGGCCGCCGGCAGCATCAGGTCACAGGAGGTCACGTGCTGCCACCAAAATACAGTTGGGCGTCTATAATGCCCTAGAATGACTAGTGCCATTCTTTTTAAACATTATCCTGTTGCCCCTAACAAAGTACTAGTATTAATAATGGTCAATAAAGAACACAAACATGAACGTTTGGCGACTAAGAACCACAGTTTATTTGTTTGAATATTAACTTTTACAAAGACAATACAAATAAACAAAACATATGCCAAAAAGTAGGGGTATTAAATCGTAAACGTATATAATGAAAGAGAGGGGTATGTTACCACACTTACCAGGACGTGATAACGAGACTTGCTGGAGATAAAAAAATTCTTAAAATATTGCTTGTTTTTATTTTAGTATAAAAGTACAAGCATTTCCCTTTTAAAATGTATAACACTTGAGGGGGTTTCGGGAATAGATTTTGGTTTATGGACCATACAAAAGATCATGTATACAATTTCGGTTTTAGTCAAAAATTAACATTGACTGAATTTTCGTGTATTTGTATGATCTTTTGTATGAATCCCCAACAAAATTCCGCAACAGCTGAAGTGCCCACATTTTTTAAAAAATGTCACTTTCTACTAAAAAAAAAACAAACTGTTCAGAATTTTTTCCTTCAAATCCTTTATCTCCAGTAAGTCTCCCTTAATACAATATCAGAGCAATCTACACATAAGTTGTTCTCAATTGTCTATTCCTATAGAAGAAACAGATTCTACGGAGCACCACTGCACGTAGTAGTCTGGCAAATAATGCAACATCAAACAAAACAAAACTAAGTAAAATCTCTGTGTAGACTTTAAAATATAAGATGTAATTTCGAATGCATTCAGTAGAACATATGTTTAACTGGCTTGACATGACTTAACCCATAATCTAAACAGACATGCATAAACATAGTACACAGATTATCCAGTTCACACAGAGCACCGCTACACGTGTGAAATCAACTCAGGTCCCTATTTAATTACACCCATTAACACACATTAAACTATTCATGCAGAGCACCGCTACATGAACTAAATGCACCGCAGATAACCCAGCAGGTGAACAGGAAATATCAACTGTCCTACAACGATCTCACTGTTCTCCACTGGTCGGCAGAAAATTGACATTAGTTTATCAATGTGTGAAACCTCAACCACGTTAGCCTGCCGAGAGTTGCAATTTCATGTTTACAGTTTCTGACCTCGCCCGGTCGACCATGCTTTCCATAGCATGTTTGCATGGGGTGAGGACACACTTTAGCCCTGGAATTGAGACAGTGAGCGTACATATGACGAACGTTGTCATTGTCACCGTCCATCGCACGTGCCAGTTTGAAATGCTGGGCAGAGGTTATTTCAGCATGGAGCGAAGTGAGGGAGAGTGTTTTTTGAGCATAATTGATTAAAGTAATGTTTTGGATCTTCTCTGTCTATCCATGACAATCTCCACGCTCCATTTCACTCTAAACAACTCCATGGAAATTGCGCACATTAGTCCATGGGTACAGAGAAGCATCCTCCATTATATTCTGCAGATGATTCAGCATTTCTGCTTTTATAGCTTTATCTTCTCGTGAATACTTCAGCGTCTCTAGATAGCCAAACGTGAACTCTGCAAGTGTAAGAGAGTCGTCTTCTGCTGGTTCACATGCAGGGCCGTATATACAACAAAATGAGAGGCCATTCTACACGGCCGTTTTTTTGACTGTGCTCGTAGATGTCCTAAGTCTACCTGACCTTGTTTCACTTTTTTTTTGGGTTTCTGTTTCCTTCTAACGTGGCCACTGCTCTGCATCCGTGAGCACTGACATGTCACTCTCTGTACCTGATGCATGATGTGACGTGTGTCTCATTTGAAGGTGGGATTGACTGAGGAGGCAGGGAAACATGTTGAGCGTTAGTCTCTAGATTTTCCCTAATCGCTGCATCACTGGGTCCAGCATGGCTTGCAGGGCGTCTTGCAGCCCTGCTAAGAGGTCGACAGGTGTGCTGCTCCCAGTCACATTGCTACTTGCTGGAAGAGACGAAGATGTGTTTCAAAGACACAATACAAGTACAAGTGCATGCTATTTTTCATTCTACAATTTGAAACCAATCACATTATGTCAGTGTATTTCTATTTGTTCCTTTATTGGTTACGACTAAAACAAAATCCCAAAGACTCATTTTTTACTGCAATATACAGTGTAAATCATAGTCTTACAGTTTTTCTTCTAACACCACGCTAATCTTCATTGTGGTTATTTTATAGTTATTACACTCTGTATAACATACACTTTATTCATTCATGCCCATATATGCTTTCTTGAAGTGGGCCACGGACTCTGGTGTCAGAAGTCGTCTGCACAGTCTGGCATAAGCCACGGCCGTCTCCTGGTACTGCACAAACTTGTCATCACTCAGCAAATTGTATTCAGGTATAAATATTGACATAAGCTCTCTCTCTTGGAAAGCCTTTTCTAGACGGTCATAAATTTTCCTGGCATAGAAGATGTCAGATTGGATTTCTGGTTCAAGGCCTTGGACCTGTTGGTCATAGAAATCAGTGTACTCCTTCATGATACACTGTTTCAGGTAGTAGGTGCTGATGAATTCTCCTGAATGAACCTCATCCCATTCCTCAATCTTGGGACACACAGCTTTGTCTTTACTACTTTTGGCAAGCCGGAATCCCTGCCTCATTTCTTCAGGCATCATTTCGAACCATGGTCGCCACTGAAACACTCCAACTTCCATCAGGTCAAAGTCAATGTTGTGGGTCATCTTCCATTTGGGTAATGCAATGCAATCGATGTGCTTAATGAGTGGGTGAGGGTTACACCAGGAAGGATACCAGCCAGATAGATCAATCACTGGTACTAAGTCTACAGATATCTCCATCAGTGGGTAAACATCATCACTCCACATTACCAAAGAGCAGAAATCTTCTTTTGATCCTTGCTGTTATATCTTTAACGGTGACTCTCATCAGTTGATGATATTTTCTCCACAGATTGACATCTGCTAGAGCCTTTGCAACAGCACTTTCAAAGTGTTGGCACAATTTTGATTGGGACAATCTTTTCTTTTCGTCAAGAACTCTTTCTAGGTGGTCATAATATTCTGGTTTAGCCACAAGTTCGACAAATGCTTTCCACACTGGATGGCCAGCATGAGTTGGCGTCTCAAACATGTCAAATCGAATGTTTTTCTTGCACACAGGAACAGTCTTCTTCATCTTTAAGAATAACTTTTGTCTTTTCATCTTCACTGCCACATCTTTTAATGTGAAACGCGACTAATGGGTCAATGGTTCTAACTGATACTTCTAAATCAGCCATAAGCATGTCCATTATTTCAATCACGTAAGTGTTGAACAAATGTAAGGGACTGGAGACTTGGAAGCCACCCTGACATGAATCCTGGTAAGGCATCATTGGTTGACCTTATCCAAGACGATAATCTGTCAGGGTCAATTTTGAATGTAAGCGTTTGTGCATATTGGCCCCTAGTCATCTCCACAGGTGGAATGATAATGTTATTTGAAACATTTAAATTTCGCTTTTTAATAATGTTGTACGGTAAAATCAGGCGGTAACTTGATGTGAAGCTCATCGAATGGAAGAGTTCTGTCCAATGTGCAAGGTGAAACAAACGTGTAATGTCATCTTTTCATCAAGTATTTCTGCGAGACGTACCACAATAAAGGGGGTTTATAAGACTTTGGGATGGGAGATTGGTGTGAAAAAAATGTGGGAGGTGGGAGTTTAGGCAATAAGAAGCAAAGTGGCCCAAAGTGGGAGGTGGGAACTGGGAACGTTTTTGTAAATATTTTTTTCATCCCTTTTTTTAAGTGGGAGGTGGGAGAAAGGCAATGGGAAGTGGGAAATGAGGCAAAAAAAATTTGGGAGATGGGGGAGACTGGCAGCCCTTATACCCCCAATAAAGTAAACACCTGTGGATGTTTGAGAGCCAGCATGAGCAGGGATGTGGCCGAACTTGTCCCTGACCGCTGGTCGCGCTTTGTTCTGGAGCAAGACCTGGACGGCAGCTAGGTGCCCGGATTCTGCTGCCAGGTGCAGCGCGGTGCTCTTGTTGTAGTCTCGACAATCGACATCCACGCCAATAGAGTAAATACTCGATAAAAAGTTAGATGGAAGGACCCACGTATAGTGTGCCACGTGATCTTGCTTTTATCTACTGCAGCTTCTATTGGTATTACAAACTTCAAATCACCAAGTGAGGATATTTTGATATTAACGGTCTTCATTTGTTTGTTGTTCAAAACCCTAATGTCAATTGATTTGAAGAAGTTCCCTAAACACGCGATCATGATGGTTGCTTGAGACAGCTGCATGAAGCAAACCTCGCCCCATGTGATCTGTGAGGGGCCATATCAGCCCCTTTTTGCCAACAGCTCTTTCATGGTCAACATGTCCAATCGGCTTGCTGTGCACATTAAAGGGGTCTCTCCACTGTAGTTTTGCTGGTTTATCAATCCTGCATTATTCACAAGGGATGATATAACATAGCTGTCTCTAGCAACATGTAATGGTGTACAGCCGAGCTCGTCAGATATATTTGCGTCAGCCCCGAATTCAATGATATCATTTACTAGATTTTTTATGATTATGGATTGATGCTAGTTGTAATGGGGTGCAGCCACTTATATCTTGATGATTAATGTTAGTAGTTTTTGGTAGGAGCAATTTAGCACATCGGCGATTATCTCTAGTTGCTGCTTTATGTAGGGGAGTTGTCGTTCATGATCTTCAATATTTACATCAGCACTATGAGCAAGGAGAACGTCCAGAATATCTTCATTTCCAGACAGAGTGGCGAGCCAAATGGGTGTTATTCCTTCATCGTCTTGTTTATCAATTAAGTCTTTGAACTTAACCAAAGAGATTCACACTTTCAATGTGACTCCCCATGCAACTGTGGTGCAAAAAGGATTCTGTCCGAAGATGTTTGGTATCTGCAGTTTACATTTTCTTTTGAGCAGAAGTTTTATAATTCGTGCATGATTATGCAGTGAGGCCCATGCAATCGGTGTCATTCCCAGCCCATCCACATGGTTGATGTTTGCTCCATAGTTGAGGAGACAGAGGACGAGGTCATAAGCCCCAGAAATGCATGCGAGATGCAACGGCGTCTGCAGATTCTCATCTAAAGGATCTACATTTCCACCAGCGTATATTAATAAATGCACAATATTAACTTTATCATCAATATGCTCATGCAGTGATGACCTTTGTTTTAGGAGTTTGTTCTTGTCTTGATTTTGGACTATGAACCTGTCATGTAATAAAGCTTTCCGCTTCCTCATAAATGCGTCCATAAGATCGTTCTGCCCTAAGCAGACCACGTGTAGGGGAGTCCATTTATATTTACCGGCTTTGTTAACATTCATTGTAAGCGATTTGCTGTAACCCGCGTAAACAAGAAATTGAAGATATAAACCAATGTAACATCCTACGTGTAATCGTGACAATTCCACTTCAGGCACTGCAATGCCCGTTTTCTGCGATAAAGTTTGCAATGTGGTTCTATCACACTGTCGACAGTAGATCTCTTCTGTGTGACCTATAGATGTTGCAATGTATTCCATCTGATCACTTAGGCTGATGCCTGCTCGGCGTGCCGCCTGGATGAGCACATCAAAAATATCCATGTGCTGGGTAAGACAGGCAGCATGTAGATAGACTGGCCATCCAATGCTGTCCGCTGGGACACCTTGTAAAATGTGTTTGTGTTGCTGAAGATAATCCATGTCTCCTCTCAAACAAGCCTGTAAAATATGATTGTCAACCTCACTGAGCTTCCTGTTCTTAGCTATCAGTGAAACGATAGCAACATGACCACATACGCAAGCAGCTAATAAGAACACATCCCAAAGAATATTGTATTTTTGCATAGTGTTTGCTGTATCAAGCCCTGCAAAATCATATCCTATACATTTTGCAATTATATCTACATCACCGCAAGGAAATGCATTGGCAAGTATGTAGTAATCCACTTTCACTTGTCTACTATCATAAATGTATCTGGCTAGCTTCGTGTGACCTAACCTAGAGGCTGCATCCATTATATATCTCCACTCGACATCATCATATTTACCAACCGCTTCGTACACAAAATCAGTGTCACCTACACATATCGCGAGCATCAATTTTGAGGTTGAATTAAGTGCAGAATCCCTTGTAACTAACAAGTACGTCTCCCTATCAATGGCTCCGGCTCTATACAGCGGGATAAAAGAATATGATAAATCTACTATATATTCACCAATAATGTCATTATGCATTAGGATATCACTCCGTCTGTCCTTGAATAATTTACTAATAACGCCGAGCCTGCTTAAAGTTAAGTCTTTACACGCCTCAAACAGTTGCTTGGCATTGATATATCCTGTCTTACACAAATGCACAAGCCAGTCAGCGAGGTCCTCATAGCGCAGCTTACACGTGGGCCTGGGCATGATGGTGATGCAGGCAAGCAGGGCCAGGTCGGCGGACCCCACCTTATCCTGCAGCAGGCTGGCGAGGCCGGCATGACCGCACACACAAGCGTAGTACAGCAGGCTCCTCCAGTCTACATTACTCTCCATGTGGCAGGACACGAAGTCTGAATCTCCAAAATAACAGGCGGTCTTCAACATTTCCATCAACCCAACCCTGCTGGAGCCTTGTATGGTGCTGATCATGGACTTGTCACCGTGTCTATATGCAGTGTCAAGTTGGTGGTGCCAGTTTAAACTGTCGTCGTCCTTGTCTTTGTTGATCTGAATCCCTATATATTGGGTATCTCTGGAGCGATAGGCATCCCTGGGATTCTCCATGATGCGAGTAGAAGCTGGTTATTGTGGAAGATGACACTCTTCCCTCTGTGTTCGTCTACAATAATAGACATGTGAAATGTATAGTTATGGCCATGGCTTGGTTAGATATTCTTTTGGTTTCGTGTACTTGAAATTAGAGCTTATTAGGAGGCTTATTAGATTAGTTTGATTGTTTTATCATCGATGCGTCATTGCATTATGTAACATTCTTATTACGGTGGTAATCTCTCCCCACGCCCCCCACTCGATTGGGAAATTGAAAGATCATTATAAATAACATCTACAACGTAAGGTGCAACATGATAACATCCTGCATAAAAGCAGATATAGATTGCATAGACCTACCTAAAACACATGAAGTAATAAACGGCATAGCTTTATTGTATATCCAATTTCTTTTATTATATTTCCAGTTATTGTTAATCATTAATACAGGTTCATTGCATCGATCTGATCCTTCATAGAGCAAGACTGCAATCACAGTTTTCAAAATAATATAACATATATACTTATGAAAAGATAATCATACGTGTTCTCTTATTGCTCCATATACTTGACACCAATTTTTATCACCTGCACGATATTTAATTAGTGTGCAGAATGTGAACGATGATCTTCTTATTTTGATACCAAAGTGTATCATCTTGATTGTGCCACTGATAATAACACACAAGCGCGCGCGTGCGCGCACACACACGCACGCACACACGCACGCACACACGCACTTGGTAGGCTTTTGCCATCTTCCCTTAAATTTAACAAGCGCCAAGCCGATGCAATGCATTGGTTACCCCCAATACTTAGACCTGCTGCCAGTTCCCCCACTCACTTTCGCCCCTGTTCTCCGCCACCCGCAGTGCTGCGCCACGATCGGCACCACGGCGGTGTGCTCGTTCGACAACCTGCACGAGCTGGGGCTGGTGTGCGAGAAGGAGGGACTGTGGCTGCACGTGGACGCCGCCTACGCCGGCAGCGCGCTCATCTGCCCCGAGAACCACGTGCTCATCAAGGGCATCGAGGTAAGGACACGGCAAAGGGCACATGTGCTGTTTTGCAGTGTTTTTAAGAGTTTATTTTGTTATATAAAAGTTTTATATGCATCAAGTTGAGATGGTCCAGGGGTCGGGAAAAGATGGCATGTGCTTTCTTAATGTTTTAAAGAGTTTATTTTTGTGATCTAATAGTTGATTTATGTAGGCGTTGAAAACAAATTGATGGACAGAATACTCGTGAAAGAGACCTGTTTCACAGTTTGTGTATGAGAAATTACCCAATGAAGGTCGCGTGTGTTTTGTACGAGGTTTTATAAAGAGTTCAGATTTGAAATCTAATATTTTTGATATATAAGTTTTAAAAAAAGACAAAATCTTCAAGCAGAGCCCAATTTAACTGTGAATGACACATAAAATACATATATGTCTTTTCGTTTTGTAGCACGCACATTCGTTCAACTTTAACCCAAACAAGTGGTTGCTAGTCAACTTTGACTGTTCTACAATGTGGTGAGTCGTCAAGAAAGTGTGACAACTTTGTTTTGTGTTTATTTAATGTTTGACCTACAGGAGAGCGATACTTTTCAAAGCTAATGTCTGGACGGGCTAGTGTGTTATATATATTATTGGAGAGCCCAGAATACATTAAAATGTTGGTGGAATAGAAGTATCTCAATCAACGTTTGTATAGTTCACATTATCGACAAACTGAAAATACTTGCGTGCATGCATTTTCAATGCATAAGTCAGTAAAATGCTCTTTTATAAGGGTGCGTGACCGCAAGGTGCTGGTGCAAGCGCTCACCGTGGACCCGCTGTATCTCCAACACTGTAACTCAGACAAGGCCATAGACTTCAGGTACTATATTACTCAACAATTACACACAAATACAAACATTTCTTCATCATATGCATGAAAGTATTCATTAAGGCTGTCCTGTGACTTATGCAAATTACGTGTAAATAGATATATGGTGTGCTGTATGTACACACCTATCCCAAAATAAAGACAATGTAACAACTTAATAACTTAACACTTGTTGCTTTTGAATACTTTAGAACTCAACACGGGAAAACACACTACTATTATATAAACATTGATAAATCATTGCCCAACAAGCAGACTGTGAAAGCTATCTTGCACACGAGTTAATAAATTGAAATATCATATTATTGACGCCTCATTTCAACTGACGGTCCTGTGGGCTGACCGACTGTTTGCATTGTGTTTGCAGACACTGGGGGATTCCGCTCAGTCGCCGTTTCCGCTCTCTTAAGCTCTGGTTCGTACTACGCTCCTATGGCATAGAAGGACTCCAGAAATACGTGAGAGAGGTGAGAACGTTCCCTTGTTGAAGACAATCACTTCTCAAACATGACTCCAATCTATGATATAATATGTTCGGTTTAGTTTAATTTTCGTTCATAAACTGCATTTTGTCGCTATCAGATAATGGAAGTTTGGTTTATATCCAGTATTCTTATCAATATAGTTTTTTTTATTTCATGACATAAAGTATTTACGTTGATGTATTTTGGAGTGACAATATAAGCGCTAATTTTGTATACACACTTATATTTTATGAGATGGAAATTTAGCATAATTTTTTTTCGTAGGTAGTTTCATATAAACCATGTCAAATTGAACGCCTCTCTAAATTTGCCTTATATTCAAATCTGTAACATTTTCCTCTTGAAAATAATTACAAAACGGTGAACATCTGTCCTCTTTACTATTCAGACCTCTTAAAGCCACCGCATTCAATCTGACCTATACTATCATACATTTTTGTGTGAATTGTTGTCATTATTTTTGTTTGTGTGTGTGCATCTCTATGTAGCTTTTTGATAATTTTAGCAAAATTTCATAAATTTAGCACTGTCGTCTGGCAAAGAAGTTTGAGGTACTCGTAAAGACCGATGACCGTTTCGAGGTGCTGGGGAAAGTCTGCATGGGTCTAGTCTGCTTCAGGCTCAAGGTATGTGTAATACAACTCAGTGCAAACACGGCTCTATTTTCTGGAGTTAAATTTGTTAATTAGAAATTATACAATACAGTATTGGACATAGGTAAAGAATTACTTTTATTCGCCTCGTTTTTCTGTATTCATAGCGTGGATGCAAAAGGCCTAGGGTACTGAAATTAGTGATCTAGACACCTTAACCGTGATCCCAACTGCCAATGTAATAGACATTGAAACTTAAACTTCTGTCTAGGGCCAGAACTACAAGACTCAGATGCTGCTTCGAGCCATCAACATGTCTGGGAAGATTCATATGGTCCCAGCCCTCATTAATGATGACTATGTCATACGGTAGGTACTCTGCATTAATTGATGGGTGACATTGATCTGTGGTACACCCATATGTAAATATTATCGAGGTTTTCATTGACCGTCACGTACGATCATGTAATTTGACTGACTGACTGACTGACTGGACTGACTGACTGACTGACTGACTGACTGACTGACTGACTGACTGACTGACTGACTGACTGACTGACTGACTGACTGACTGACTGACTGACTGACTGACTGACTGACTGACTGACTGACTGACGACTGATTGATTGATTGATTGATTTTGATTGATTTGTCACGTGATCCACCACTGTAATGTTTACTATACAACCAATCCATAAAACACATGCACCGTATACTGCAATCTGGCCACTCCTTCCCACCGTAGCTTTGCGATATGTGCACAAAACGCCAATGAGGACGACATCCACTACGCGTGGAACCACATCGGCGAGGTGGCCACGGACGTGCTGACGGCTTGCGACGCGCACCAAGACGACAACGAGGCGGTGCGCGAGATCGAGCGCATCGAGTCGCTGGACATCGACGACAAGGAGATCCAGGTAACGCCGGGCCCCTGGATGGCGCTAATTATAGAAGCTTGGTGTTATTACGTTACTTGAGTTTCTTCACTTCTGCAACTCATTGTTCTACAGTTTGGTTGTCCTTCTGATTTGTTTGGTGCATGGGGATCCAGTTGGACTTTGTTTGATTTTAGATATTGGAGAGGTTCTCATTGCTGGTTGTTTTGTCTTATACTGTGGCCATAGAATAAGGCGAAATAAGCAACGGGGATGTTACTATATTTCTCTGTAGTATGGGGAATCTAGTTATTCTGCTAAGCTCTGTTTGTTTGTTTTCTATGTAATAGAAAATACTGTATTCTAAATATGTAAATGGCAATTGATTTCATTTGTTCAGCACTGACCGCTGACCGCTTCTCGGGGCTATGTTACTATACTTGCTTAATAGATTAGAAAGTAAGATGCTTAAGAAATAGGGCTGCTTTATGTTTCATTTCTATTGTATTATAATGTATTTCCATGTAAATTCTAAGTCTGCTGTTATATATTTACTGAATTAGTTCACGTCTATCTGGTGGTCAGATAAAGATCAAGTACTTTGAAAAATCAGGTGCTATGCTAACGATATATCTTTTTAAATTTGGGCGATGTCAAAAACTATCATAATCTAATCAACACTAACCTAATAATGGAACAGGCTATTTATGTTCTTATCATTTAATCAAATTCGTTCAAATAACTCTTTTCCTGTTGTTCTATATCATTATGTTAGTGATGTGTTTAGAAGTGTGACAATTAATAATCGTGATTACTTTCATGTACAATATACACCCTAATATATCCAAATTCTGAACCCAAATGATTGACCTCTATGTTATTCTGTATGTAATTGCTGTTTTTTACATGTAAATATTCCACTTGAATCTCATAGTAACTCGAGATAATAATTTCCGTGTTCACCTGATAACTCTGTAATCTGTATACTACACCCTGTAAATGTATCTTTGGTGCGTTTATGTCGATTGCTGCCACTTCAATACCAAATTCCTATAGATGTCAACAACTAATTTTCTCTATTTTATACATAAGATTATTAATTAATTACGTTGTTGGGGTTTTTCTTTGATGGTAAGTTGATAGATGTCATTATCTAATCCCTTCAAGATCGACATAAGTAGTACCAATGTTACTGTTTCACTTTACAATTTGTACTGTATTTGTACTATATTTCACCTCCTCCTCGCTATGTTCTGTGCAGTCTAGTGAGCTTCCCTTGCAGGAGGACATTCCTCAAGCGTGGTTCTACAAGAGCTCCAAAGAGGATATCAACCGACTTCAACAGATACTGAAACCACAAAGTGGCCAAATACTTTTCGTCAAGCAGAAAAAGCACCTTTTACAAAAGGGCGTGTCCCTCCAGTTGATATTCCAAGATGGCGGCCAAGATGGCGCTCCCTGCAAACGACCTCCACATGTTAGTGGCTTCTCATTGTCTTTTGCCAGTTAAAAATTATTTTTGTTTCGTTTCTATGTAGTTTCTGTTTTAATAAGATGATGCTACGTTGTGTGATGCTTTTAAGTTTTATAGTAGATTTTTGAAAAGGTTTTAATTTGAAATATTTGCATTCATAAATAACATGCGTTATTGTTTATCTTATCTAATTATATAAATGATCGGCTTATTTTAGAATAATCCACCAGTAGTGGAATGAAAGGCAGTTCTGAGTTATTAATCAATATTAAATAATTTATTAGTCAGTATCAAAACGGAGCATCAATCTCTTTATCATTTGAAATTTGTTTATTTTTTGTTACGAAATCATTAAATGGATTGAACAAGGTGCCAAATAACTTGTAGATCTGTTTTTGTTTGCATTTTTTTTTCTATTTTTCCAACTATTCTTTCTGAAGCTTCCTAATATCTGTGGATACATTTTTCAAGAGCACGTGTACTAATTGAATGGTCTTATTATTTGCAAAGTATTTTAAATGTTCAAATGATTGATGTTACCTTTGCTTCATCTATAGCATATATGACGAAATACACTTAGCTGGCTTCAAGAGCTGATCATATAGCTGGAGTTACTGTTTTGATTTATGGCCTTATCACCAAACATTACTCAATGTCCATCGCATATATAACACCTCGATTTGCAATTCTTTTAAGCCTTAAGCGTGTGCATCTGTCCATTTAAGATCATGCAGCCCATAACTTATGTACAGCATGTACATGGATATTGGATTTGTATAGTTCTCGGTTTGACCGTTATAGCTTGCACACACCAGCAATAGATATCTCCAAAGTAGTTAATGACAAAAAGGCAGATTAAGACACCAAGGGACCAGACAGTGAGTCAGCGTGATTTGCAAACTATTGCAAATTAATTAAAGGTGCTGTATAAAGCAAATTGAATAAAATACATGCATGTGTATCTGATGTATAGAACTGACACCTGCTCGAGGACCGCGAATATAGTACCAGGAGTAGTAAGTAAGTATCTGGCAATGATAGGTCTCTTCCAATGCCATGTTTCTGCACATGACCCTGAGGGCCGTGGTCACCACTACAGTCACATGCACCTGTTAGACCCGCACTGTTTGCAGCTGGAGAACGAGCGGCTGGAGCTGGAGGAGAGCGGCGCGAGGAGGACGACGTCTTCCTCTACGACAACAACATCCCCCTCCATCCCGGCCATCAGCGGCCAAAGCGGCAGCCCCGTGCTCAAGGTGAACACATGTTTTGTATTGTTCATGGCACGTATAGAGAACTAATGCACACTATAGATCTTGGAATGAGTTAATCGTGTTGGTTATAGCCATAGATCAACATATTTCTTATTTCACAATACTGAATTTCACCTTGTTATTTACAGTTTCGGACAAATGACTATGTCCAGCTGATATGTCATTTGCCCGAAAACTGTAAAATAATGAGGTAAAAATTCAGTGTTGTGATTGAAAAACATGTTTATCCACACAATAGATGTTTACCCGGCAAATATGTGCTCGGGTGGAACAGGACTTAGTACTCGTGTGTGTAAAAGTGCTATGGTGTGTATCATTATTTTTCTGCAGAATGCACACAGTCCATGTTGAAATGTCCACATATTCTACCCCTTCTGCTAACTATTCCTATCTGTCCATATTGGCTCCATACCTGCTCTATTGTAATTTCAAGCGGTAATTGGAAACTGTACCTGGTGTCCTATTGGTGAATTGAAAACCGAGGGTGAAGAGACACGTTGACAAGGGATACGCGTCTGTGTTCAGACTGTATATTTTTAATGTTGACGTCACTTAATTGCAACAATTTTCTAATCACCAGAAGATAGCTTAGTATTATGTCATGCTGTTATTGCCGTGTTATCACATATAAGCCAGATTTGTGACAAACTGACATACAGCTCAAAAGATTACAAGGGTCTGGAAGCACATGTATCTCCCGTTTCGTGGTAAAAAAAAATATCTTTACGATGTTGTGATTCCAGAATGGCGCCACCTGGGGTCAGAAGAGAAACAAGCTACTGCGCATGATCTCTGACCCCAAATGCTGGCAATCCTCGCATCCTGAAGTCACTGAGCACCCCAGAGCAAACGGCATCGCAGCGAAACCTCATCGCAGGGGGTGAGAATGCAATGTTTAAGTTCGACGGTTTTGATCGCATAGCTTTATCTATCATGCGTTAATTAATTGAATTGCAAGACTGTACGTAATTGATTCAGCCCTAATTGAATGATAGGGATGTTGAAAATTAAGAGAAAGCATAAACTGAATATTATATCAACTCATCATTCACATAACCTATAGGCACACGTATAGATGTAGCTGTTTACGTGTAACTGAAATGGTCATTTAAGTGAAAAAATAATTACTCCATGCGATACATTGTTTGATGCTGATAACTTTATTAATGTGTATAAGTGTTTTTACAATAGGTCCATATAATTAAATTTATATCTTTTGGTTTGTAGGTATTCTCAAGGGGATTCCATTGACCAAGGTAACAGTAAATGGTTCAGAAGATGGTTACTATGGTACAGCAGTATGACTTTCAACACAGACTTCCAAGTATCTAGTCAGTAATCCAAGTACTATCAGTACTTGAAGTATTCCATTTTAGTTTACAGTTCATACAATATATATTTTAAATTATATATATATATGTTGTAATTTAAGTACTTCTGAGTGCATTACATTCCAAAATATACTTCCAAGTTTTCTAGACAGTAGTCTGAACATTCAATTTTACAAAACCCTTATGACATGACTCAGAGTATTTCATTTTTACATAGATTATATAACCTTCTAGACAATCAGTATTTTTGTGGCACTGCTGTGGCAGTTACGTCATGAGTGCTAACAGACTCCGGTTTGGAGTAGCATGTATACTAATAAACTAAATTATGCATATGTATATAATAATTCGTAGGATATAATTTATGATCCATGACTTGCAACTGGTTTTGTCTTCTGTAAACACAATTAATGATAAAATAATTCTCAAAAGTTTATTTAGCCAATATTGTAAACTGTTATACATGTATATAAATATATATTTGTTGATTGTGAACATACAACAATCAAAATACGTTTTTGTATGATTGAACTTCATTTGTATGAACCTAGGTGAACCTAGGTAGTAGGCACTGTGTTCTGAAATGAATCATGCTGAGTTAAAGCCTGTGCTGATGTGCACGTGTTAATCATGAAGCCCAGTTATGGCCAGCCATATACAATATTACAATATAGATAAACAAATTATGCAAACTTTAATTGTGTGAACTATATATAGGCACATTTAGCAAATATAAGCCTATAATAATTGCTTCATACGTTGCAATTTACGCTAAGTATTGTAGTGAAATGACTGTTCAATTTGTACTTTTCCTGTGTTGCTCCCAAAAGTTCAAGTATAATTATTGTTATCGTCCATGCCAAAAGGATTCACCTCAAAATACAACTGATTGCACGTGACTTTTTTTATTTGTTCCCCAAAATTTAATGTGAAAATCTTTATTGTGTTTGAAATTGTATGTATATATTTAAATGATATATTTAACGATATTGTGGGTAATGCATTAGAATGTAAACTTAGAATCAAATAATTTTTTACCTAAAAAGTTTTTTTCCCAAATATCAGTGTTATTATTGTTACTTATTTGCATCATTACCTTATGATAAAATATGACTTACAATGCATATAGACATAAAAGATAAAAAAACTTTTTTATAGTGTGCTCTTGTCATTATTTATCAACATATGGCGATCCTCATGTAGAGGTGCACTACGAACGCAAACCTTTCTGAGATAGAATCATCATGTTAGCGTTCAGCAGGCCCCCGGGTTTTTTCACGTTTTTTTTATTTGTTGCACCTATAAAAAAACCATGCTGTATTCCTAACTAAAAAGTAACACAAGATCATGTGACATTACATCATATCCGTTTTGGCGATAAGAGATGTTGGCCGGGCTATTCTGTTGTAGTTGAATAAGTCAGCTTGAGAGGTTTCGTATTTATTCATCAACTCAGCTGACAGCGCAGCGTCCCAGCTTATATAGCATTGGCTAGACTGGACTGGTAGCGTTAGCTAGGCGAGCGGTGTTATGCGAGACCTCAGCAGTGAGCGCTTGAGGTCTCGTATTGCTGCTCGCATGCTACCCCGTCTTACGGAAAAAAACCTAGTTTTTTTTTGTTTTGTTCAATAACAATTAATTTTGAGTCTAGTGAGCCAATAAGTGGGAGGAGCGTTGTCAGCTTTGATACATAGATAGCATATAATGTACAGCATACATAAAAGCACTTGTTAGATATATACGGAGAATGTAGATATATTGGTTACAATCAATAATAATAATAATAATAGCAATACTAATAATAATAAGTTACAATAAG
>CM032667.1:58758608-58862555 GCA_019095985.1 Streblospio benedicti
ACCATGATTTAGAGATGTTAAGATTTTGTTCTTTTCAACTTTAAAATTTCAAGATGTTTCAATAGGTGTTTGCAGATGACATGCTCCAACAGTTTACAGGTGACGGATGCTAATGACACAGGTCTATAGTTCTCAGGTAAATAAACAGGTCCTTTTTTATACACTGGGCTAACATTGGCATTGAGCCAGTCCCCAGGTAAAGTTCCAGTATCTGCTGAAGCCTGAAATAATTTAGACAGACCAGGTGCTAATTCTCTGGCACAGACCTTCAAGATGGAATTTGAGATGTTATCTGGACCACAAGCTTTTTTAACTTTGATGTTGGAAAGTAGCTTTTCAATTCCTTCACTTCTGATCACAAGGGGTGGAAGTTTGTGTTTAGCTCTCATTTTCAGTGATGGGATGTTATCATCACTATCCTTTGTGAAGACTGATTTGAACTGGATGATTAATATTTCCGCCTTTTCTTTGCAATCTTTGAAAAGGGTACCTTCTCTTTTTAGAAGTGGAATACCAAAACTATCCTACATATCTCCAGAATGGTTTAGAGTTATTTTCATTAAGACCTTTTTGGATGGTATCGTTTATGTGTTTTTGTTCAGCTGCCTTGAACGCTTTCTTACACTCCTTTTGAAATTTCCTGTATTCAAACCATTTGGTTGTTTTCTTGGCACGTTTGTGTAACCTGGCCTTGCGTTTGACCATTTCTAGTGTATTTTACTAGTCTTTTCTATGCAGGATATAATGGGGGAAATATGGGGGTATTTCTGTGGTATTTTACTAGTCTTTTCTACTTGGATTATTCACTGGTTTCATTGGTTCAAATGTAGTTCAGCCAATTGGCGCTGAGTGGCCATAAATATAAACAAAATGCATGTGGATTTCGGCCGCCTGGTGTATTTCAGGGGGAGTAAAGTTCCATGAAATCAACTTAGATATTGATTCATTTTTACACGTGGATTTTAGGGGGAGTAAAAAATGGTGTCTGTCCACGTGGATTTAAGGTGTTACACTACACTTGATTTCAACCTAATTTTTACTATAATGGGGGTGACAACTAATTTTTTTGCCCGCTGGGTAGTTGCATTGATGAAGAGCATCAGTGGGTATTTTTAGCCTACTTCAAAATGCAGTGCTTTGAGAACCTAAGATGTTCACAACTTTGATGCTGCGAATTTATTTGTACTCATTTTTCTGATCCACAAGGTGCGTAGAATGGTTACATCCTCGTCATGGGTGAACACGCAGGACCCAGACAAGTACGAGCTGTCTACAACTTCACAGGCTCAAACAACGATGAGGTAATAGTCTTATAGTTTTGTAATTGTAACAAAATGTGCAAGTGCGTTAAGGCTTCCAGTGTACAGGTTCATTGCAACATGACTGCAGAATATAATGGCACCTCAATATAAGTTGCACTGAACTAGGTATAAGATCTCCCTATTACACACACCTTGATAGGCTTTCAGTGAATGTATATGCAGTTCATCCTGGGTTCCATTATTTATGATTTACAGAATCATTAAGGATACCTATTGGAACCTACATTTTGCTCTACGGAGAGGCTTTCGCTGTTTTCTCAACGGCTTCTTTGGACAGAATCACAACCTCTGTTAGTTACATGACCACCATGGTGCCGGCAGTCATGTGATAGCAGAGGAACATGAACTACGCAGAAGCTTATGCGTGTCAATCAAAATACGTGTGCATTCGCCTTAAATTAATCTTGACTCCGACTATGACCTAGCCCCCGTCTACTTGTATCTGTTGTCACATGACCGGCACCACCATGGTGGTGGTCATGTGACCAAGTGAGACTGTTATTTGGCCCGAAGAAGCTGTTGAGAAAACAGCAGAAGGCCAAAAGCCTTGGGGTAGAGCAAAATGTAGGTTCCAGTAGGTATCTAAAATTATTCTTGATAGACTTTTTTCTACTTTACTATATGGCCACTGACTATGATTGGAGAGCCAGTGCTCTCTTGTACTGGTTTGAGAGGGAATAGCCTCCAGTTCTCAATTAGATGCTGGATACACATGTACAGCTGCATAAGAAAGACAACCTATTCCTATGGAATAGATCCCTCTTTGTTTCCTATGATGTTACCCTGTGGCCCTCTTCCCTCACTGCAGCCCTTGTCCTGTGTGGCTGTGTGTAGGGGACGCGTTGTCTGAAGCACTGCTTGTCAGCACTGGTGCAATGTCCTCCTTGCGAGGACTCTACTCGGTACAGCCGCTATATGTGATCGACTTTGTTCACAGTGATCAATATTGCAAATAGTATCCATAAATGGTATAACTTTTAGTATATCAAATACTGTTAAAGTATAAATGAATATTTGTATTGAAAATCGTTACAAAATGCTTTTCAGCTCAACTTTCAAAAGGGTGATTGCATTACAATTACCCAGATAATTGAGGGTGGATGGTGGGAAGGCACCTTGAATGGCAAGACTGGATGGTTTCCAAGTAACTATGTGAAAGAAATCAAAGCAGGTTTGTACAACAAATGCATAAATTATACTAGATTATAAGATAACTAACATTGTGTTAGTGACGCAGAAACTGTCATATTCACCTCGCACTTGCGACGTTCGTGGACTCACGTCCACTTCTACTGGCTCTTCTGCACTTAACGTGGCGCTATGTCACGTGAGATGGAATTTCTCACGTGACTAAGAAGTCTCGTCAGGATGGGGGGGGGGGGACGGCCTTGCCTTGGTTCAGATTCAGTCTGGGTTTGATCTTCCAAATCTCAAGAGCATCCAGTGTCTTCCTCCTGGACCAGCTGTCCTCACTGCCCACTCTCTTTACTGTCTTGGATGATGTGACCCGTCTTCTGAGCATGGATCTGGATGGCTGATGAAGAGCTTAGTCACGTGAGAAATTCCATCTCACGTGACACAACGTCACCTTCAGTGCAGAAGAGCCAGTAGCAGAGGTAGATGTGAGTCCACGAAACGTCTCAAGTGCGAGGTGAATATGACAGTTTCTGTGTCAATAACACAATGTCAGTTATCTAGCATGACGAATCCAGAAGCTATAAGAATTCTTCTTAATGCATAAATTATGTATGACTGCTAAAGATTTGGATAATGACAGCCAAAGTAACTACTACATTTGTTGCACTTGGTTCATTTGTTTTAGTGTTACATACAATGGTTGTTGTCTTTTTTTAAAGCTTCCTTTTCTTCAAAGTAAAGAGTATATATGTCAAAGATGATATACATATGAAATAATATGTATACATAAGCAGGCCCAAACCCCTCATATGATACACCACGCCGTAACCCGGGTTACCGTGATACCCCGGCCCGTGAAAATAATAAAAAATTCATTTTTGAGCTAATTAATTATTTTTTTCAACATCAATACCCCGGCATACCGTGATGACTGGTACGCTGCTGTGGTATCAAATTTTGTTAATATTCATAAGTAAAATGTTTAAGTTTTGTCACAATAAAAACATCTTATCTATTCTTAATTTATTAAAACTCGATTTCCAACCTAGTACATTGTGACAAAACGAAAATGCACATCGCCGTCATTCCTTTTGGTGGTCTGCCTTTTAGCAACGACCGATATACGGAAATATCACAGGAGAAACGGGGCATTACGACATGCCAGGGATATTTTATGACAATTCAAATGGCGGATCACAGATAAGGTGTTTGACAGCAGTCTTATGAAAGCTGCATGGGCTCCGTGGTCGGCTCCGTATATCGTGTGTTTCTTTGAAAACGAATAAATGATGGTGTCAACTACGCAGATATTTTGCCGATCCCGGGAATAAACAACACAATTTTTTGCTTCCACTCAGAAATGTTGTAAATAATCATCTAGTATGCATGAAAACGGTTTCAGTAGTAAATTTTACATAGGTGTTTGAATAATTACGCAGTTTTATAAGCTCCACAACCTTAAACATTGAACTATTCCCGTTTTGATAAACATACATTCGCAGACAGACCACGGGATTTCAAGTTGCAACGTTCAGTGGGACAATGACAGCTAGTATCCTCATTAAACTGTTAAATGTACCTTGACATTTCTATGTAAACTTTGAGAAATAGAGGCATCACTGTTTTTATTTGTCTAATTACTTCTCCTTAGCCGATATGAAAGTGTTACGTTATCCATAATTGAGTACAGTAGGTGCAACCACCACATTTATCAACGTACGTGTGACGTAGTTATCTGAACGTGATGTACGTCATTCGTTCAAAAACATGGGGTCATCCGGTGCGTTTTGCTGAATTTTTGTCTGAATTCTGAGTTGAGTTCATAGCCTACAGACCTCGTGCGTATAGTCTTAACCAACCCAATCGGGCCTTGGGTATAATGTACAAGTAGAGATTTTTTAAGTGTAGTATATTTGGAGGTACAAGACAATACGCTGTAATTTTATCTTGATGTTAGGTGGGGATGCAGCGTCAGGAGCAGATGCTCGGAGCCCCACCCCCGGGGGAAATACCGGTGATGAGCCTGTTCATACCAAGCGTGAGAGCATGTTCTATCACAAACAGGTCAGTGGATCCACCACATAATCTGATGTATTTAATAGAAATTGTAATATCAGATACATTTTTACCAAGTTTATTGAATGGCAAAATTGCAACCAAAGTGGTATCCTCTAATGTGCTGAGTCTGACAGCAAGTTCAAGGAGTAACATTTTCTATCATAACTAAAAAATTGTAATGAATATCAAAATAAAACTTATGGGAAAGATACACTATTTTTTGCCACATCTACTTTGTTGTTTTTTATTCTGTTTGGTTTTCATAATAGTGAACACTACATGAAAATGGCATTTTTTCAGTCTCTGTGAGAGACAATGTCAAACTTTTTAAACAAGCCTAAATTGGGGATTAGTGTTGGAACAGCAGCATTTTAATTTGCATACACATGGCTAGTCACTCAAGTGATACATAGACAAAACCGGGTGAGTTTGTAACATGAATTATGCTATCAGGTGAGTTCTTGTGGCGTATCACGGCAAGCCTGAAGGGCGAGCCTGATGCGTAACAAGAACGAATCCTGATAAAATAATTAATGTTACACAACAAACCCAGTTTTGTATTTATCATTCTTTTCTAAACAATTACAATACTGTTTTAAAAAATGTGAAAAACTAATCCGGTTGAGTACAAGCATGATAACCATAGTATCACCCCTCTTCGAAGAGTGGTGATAACCCTCTCCGAGTTATCGGATACTTCTGGATCATGATAACCAATGAAATTACATGAAAAAGAATGATAAAACAATGTATGTCCAAATCTGAAGTATAAACACACTTTGCTGTTTTAATCAGTGGACATAATCCCCAAATTAGGAATGTTCAAAATGTCTGCCTCTGTCTCTCAAAGAGACTGAAAAAAAAGGCATTTCCATGTAAGTGTTCACTAATATGTAAACCATTCAGCATAACAAAAATTGCAACGTAGATGTGGCAAAAAATAGCGTTTCATTCCTGTAATTTTTACTTTAATATTCATTACCATTTTTTAGCTCATCTTCTGTGAAACAGCATGTGAGCTTTTGTGATCACCTTTTGTCCATCGTCCGTCTGTCTGGCAACAATTCATACTTTCTAAATACATTGTAATTCCATTATTTTTCATTTTATTTTTTAATCAAACTTGCACATAACTTATTTCGCTGTCTCATCATATCATATTTGAATCATTACCTTGGGTGTAAAATTGACCCCTCCCCAGGTGTCCATATAAAAAAATTGTCATATTTTCTAAAGAATTCCTTCATTTTTCATTTGATTTTTACCAAACTTGAACACAACTTATTTGGCTGTCTCTGAGTGTCTCATCATGATATCGTATTTGAATCATTCCTCTGGGTGTAAAATTGACCCCTCTCCAGGGCCCAGGAGTACATATAAAAATATTGTCATGAATTAAACTGTTGCATTTTTCACCTAGGCACCTCACACTTAATTTTAAAGCCCAATTTACAGATGCAGGTGAGCTGTATAGAAGCCTTTTGGTCCTCTTGTTAGTTATAATAGAAAATGCTACATGTACTCCATGAACTTGCTGTCAGCACATTAATATGTATTACAATGTAAATTTTTTTGTTGTTAAAAGCATTTTATGTATCACCAGCCATTTATCACAAAACAAGAGAACCATTTTTTAAGTGTGATCTTTGAATTACATACATGGTATACATTGACTTGTGATTTTTTTTCTATAATAAAAAGAAATTCCCAACCAACACAACTTTCCAGCATGGTTGAATTTTATTACACATATTTTTCACCCTAGAATAGAAGCTAGTAGATGAAATTTGCAAGTTAGTCATAAAAATGTGTACTTTTAGTTTAAGAAAGTGAAATGTTTGTCAACTTAAATTGTAGGTTTTGCAAAGCATTCTGGAAACCGAGAGAAAACTTGTCAACGACCTTCACACCCTTCTGCACACATTTCTACGACCTCTGAAGTCGGCCAATGTGTAAGTTCAAAGTCAAATCAAGGTTTCAATTCTCCTTCCTGGCGTTGAACTTTACCTTTGTAGTAAGTTGGGTGGTACTAGTATGTCAGATGTGTTTCTCTTCCTGGGTGGTTACTTATTTATTACTTTCTGAGGTCAACAATTAAGTATGTGAATTTACCAGTTTGCTAGATTGGTAAAATATCATTAGTCTCTATCCTCCATCTTAAAACCTGACACCGTCAGTAGTGCTCGGAATCGGACTGTCATATGACGATTGATCATCGCTAAGTTTGACTCGACGATTATCGATAACTATCGATACTTACTACCATTTCTATTAGCCATATACTGTAAAAGTATTCACCCTTGATTAGTTGTGTGACATCCTCATATAAAAGTTATTTTGAAAAAAATATTTTGATTTAGAAAGGTTTCACACATATGCCGCCATGCTGTTACTGGTGGCGCACTGGTGGCGAAATTGTGAACTAGTGTTTTAAAGGGACTAGCAAGTCTCAATTCGACTATTTTTTAGCTATATTTTATTTGAAATATTGTATTAAAGATAACAAACGACCTTTATTTCTGTTTCACAATTTACCATTTACAGTCACCCGCCACAGTCACCAGCTCAATTACTCGATATTTCACTTATTAAATTTCTAACTAGTCCCCGAAAATGACAATCTCGTTCCCAGAGATTTCTTAAGATTAGTGCGAGGATGGAGAGCTCTGTAGAGAGTGTGCAAACCGGAAGTAAGGTAAGTAAATATGTAAACTCATGTCTGATGCAAAATATTTCTAATTTATACAAATATCACGGATTTTACACTTCCCTAATTTAAATTGACAAAACAATCGATTTCTATGGAAAGGCATCAATAATCGCCAATAGTCTGCTGAACGATGATAAATCGATATATATGATTAATCGTCCGAGTACTAACAGTCAGAAGGATACAGAACCAAAATATTAAGAATTACGCTACGATTCCTTACTCTTTTCTCTTATTTCTTCTCATTGTGATGGCTGTTACAAACGTAAAATGGTTCTATTGCTTCCGCAAGTTACGGCTTTCTTCATAACTCGCCTGAAGTTACGTTTATTCTGTTTTTTACCCTTGTATCGTGATTTTTATGGAGGTTCCCGTAGTAAAAAGAATATTTCTAAAAGTTGTTGACCACGCCGTACATCTATATATAATCACGCGAGAGGGGCGTGGCACATGGTTGTTGTTTTTTTACTTTTTGAATTCGCCTTACAGTCACTTTCCTGGGGCATTTTTAAACTTTTTGACCATTGCATTGAATAGGACGTCACCTTTTACGTCTATCTGTTCTTCGTGCTCTTCCTTTGGTTAACATTAACTAGAAAACTGATCTAGAAAATTATTGCGGTGATTGTATGTTCTGATTCGTGCACATATTCTCCTTTTTTCCTACGCACTTTCAGTCTACTGCATTGTGTTTCCAATGCATTTTACTCCGTGTCCATTGTGTTTTCACGTCTAATGCACAGGCCATAAAATGATATGTAATCAAATTATCATCATAAGAATATTAGCTTACGATATAAAAAGTTCACCCCAAAGTGCTGGATGAGTTGTTTTACAAGGTATTTCGTGAATATCTTCTATTATCGTCCATGGGTACAATACCACGGGTATTGTACACAGATAAATGATTTATTAGGCGCCAAACATTTTTTTCACGGGTACCGTTGACGATATTTTTATGGCCACGATGACAGGTTTCCAAGGAAAAAATAAACACAAAATGATATTGTAAATTTTTTTTTAGTCGCTATACACGGGTGTCAGCGTAGCGTTTGCACCAACAATGTCAATGTCTAAACGCTTGACGTTCTACCAGGATCCAAGCAGACATCATAACGTCCTCTTTCAGTGAGACAGATGAATATAGTTTTTTTTCACATTTTCACAGGGTTGGGTTTCGTACGTACGAAACTAGTTTCGTACCGTACAGGTGTACGAAACCGTACGAAACTGTACAAAACCTGTACGAAACGTTCAAAACTGTACGAAACTGTATGAAACCTAGATGACTGGGTAAAACCTGGATATAACTGGACAAAATCAAAACTAATGTTCATTATTATTGATGAAAAGTAATGGATGCAGTGCATACATGACACTTCTTACCAGATTTTTGCAACAAAAAATATCTCATGTCAAATTACTTGACTCTGCAAACAAGCTATGCAAACAAATCCTTCTCCAACACAATTAGAAACCAAGTAAATCTTAACCCATGTCACTTAGCTTAACTGTATTACATAACACCATTGTCCTTACTGGCTGCCATAACTGGAAGTGACTAACTGCTAACTTCTATTCATGGTTTGAGTACATAACTGACTTGAATATTGCTTTTAAATACATGTATATCAATTCTATAGGGTTTTGAATTATTACAGAGTTGTACAAGATAAAATACATGTATGTGGAGAATGTAAGTCAGGGAATATATGAAATTAAAATAAACAGGCCATTTAATTTTGTCCAGTTTTAACTAACTAAAGCTATACAAGCATTATTATCTTTCATGTAGCTTATATATTTATGAAAATGCATGCATCATCTGGCATGTATTAAGCAGTTTTTTAAATGGTTTATATATTTACGTACAGTTTTGTACGGTGTCATACACGAAGGTTTAAACCAATGGTTAAAACACACTTGTACGAAACCCTATCAACCCTGTATGTTAATTGCTTATATATCCATATATATGCATTTATCAAGCATTCTTTAAACAAGTATGCATTACTTATTATATTGTATGACTTATAAAACCCATTTAAGACAGATAAAGCTATAAAATAACAAATTATTGAGTTTCGTACAGTTTCGTACACTTTTTACTGTACGAAACTAGTTTCGTACCGGTTCCGTATGGTTAAAACGCGGTTTAAACCACCGGTTTAAACACGCCTGTACGAAACCCTGCCAACCCTGCATTTTCATTTCCATCATACACAAAATAGTCTCCATAGGAGATGGGCCAGCTAGTTTTGATAGATTTTCGTTTCATTGGGTGTTTTTAGTTTTTTACTGCATCAGCACTTTTTAACCAATCGGCGCGCGGCTGTCGTGTGGCGGAAATAAACGAGAACGCCCGAATATTTATGAGCAAAAATGTGTCAAAGATGGACGCCAATGTGCAGTGGTAAGGGAAAATATTCTTAAGATTTATTTTTATGTTTTTTTTGTTTATTTTGTTAAACGTAAGTTCCGTAGTTTCAGCGAGTGAGCAGTTCCAAGAATTCCATGACGGCTGTAACTTTGTTTCGAAATGTTACGATTTATTACGTTTTATTGCGCTGATTCCTCTAATTTCATTGCAGTTCTGTATCCTGACAGTGTCAGTACTATAAATTTTAACGGCATCTCACTTCCCTAATTTTTGGTTTGAACAGTATAATTTATTCATTACATTTCAAGTTATTCATTCATCCAACACAGCCTGCAAGTTTCTGATTTTTGTTTAATTGAAACTGAATATTCTTTGTAGTGTCACAGCCGAAGAATACAGTGATTTATGTGGAAACCTTGAGGCGATTGCGGCTCTACATGAGAATATCCTAGCATCAGTAACAGAATGTGATAAGTATGTACTTATAGTGAGACTGTCCAAAATTGTCTTTCAATTCAGATGTCATGGTTATGAAATTGCGAATATGTCCTAAACATTCCTGATATGTGGTGTTCTGTTGAAAATTTAATTTCATCTGAAGTTTGAATTTTATAAGAATGTCTATTACATGAGAATAAAATGAACAGCCAATACCAAAATATCAATTTATTTATGAATCACATGGTAATCTGAATTATAATGACAGTTCCTCAGCTCAGACTCTGTCTATTTAACTTCCTGAAAGCTTCTTCGTAGTAACAGTTTTTCTTCTGCCAGATTCCGATTAAAGTACAGGTATTGGGGTCAGGGGTCAAATTTAGCATTTCAATGACATTGATTTTGTGAACATTATGCAATAACTTTTGTTAAAAGTATTCTGATATGAAACGAGAAAAAGTACATTTTAATAAAAGAATCGTCTTACCTTCTTAAAAGCTTCTGAAACACCAGAATTTGTGAAGTATGTCCTTTGACGTCACATTTGCAAAAACAATGATATATACCGTACAAACCCTTGTAAAAAGTAGCAAAAGTATTTAAGTATGTCATCATTGTACGATAATTAGATGGATTATGTACTTTTAATTTCCTGCTCATGCTGGCGTGTAGTAATTTAAATGACATTGTCCAACAATCTAATGATTTAGTGCTGAATAACAGCTTTTCAATCGAACTTGGAGACCACGTGTTTAGGATTTAAGAAGTCTAGAAATATACCAGCATACTCTGCTTTTGAGGCTATTCCGTTCAGTTTCATTTGGTAAACGTCATTGCTCTAATGGTGCGTTCGTGTGCTCCTTCTGACCTCGAAAATACGACCTTCCGACATGGGAAATACAATCGAACTCTAGTTCCCAGTCGTGCTTACGAGTCGGAAACTTGGAATCGATTTTTGGAGACCGAGTTAGCGACCTTGACATTGGGAAGTCAAAATTGCGGAGATTAGAAGAGTTTTAAATGGAAAGTTTTATATTTATAAATCTAGACATGACAACATCTGTAAACACAATTTCTATGTACAAGTACATCAGGAGTACATTTACACATGTGTACATCATTAATAATGACTTTTTACAGAAATGATCCATATTCTGTTAGTAGTGTAGCAAGTAAGTAAGTACAGTACTTTTACTACCGAGCAGGCGAACAGACACAAGTGGGACGTACGACTTCGTAGCTCGAATTTTCGAGGTCGGAAAGAGCACACGAACGCACCATAACACCAGTTTTTCTGAATATAATCAGAAATCAATTATATTCAGTGATCGCTCTGCAAAATGGCCAAACCGAGACACGTGTCTCACCCAATTTATAAAAATGAGACAGATGAGAAAAAAGCGAGACAAAATGTGGCAATCTTTTAAGAAATTGAGACATAATTACATATATTAATTAAAATTTAAAAAAAAACTATTTGGAAGCATGTTAAATGTATATTATGTTCATTTTACCATCTCAATTTCTTTGATGGGGATGGGTGGGGGGCCACATAATGCATTTTTTTGTAGGCCCCCCGACTGCTACGGCCATGTATATGAATAAACATTGCAAATTACTATGAAACCCAGCCGCATGGGTCCAAAGCGCAATCTATAGACAAAAATATAGCTAACTACCGTGTTACTCATATATTGTGATGTGTCAATAATTAGTTCAAGATACTACAGACATCTAGTAAGTAGGAGTGGGGTGGGGTGTCACTCGGTAATAAGCTATTTTGATTTCTGTTAAGAGCAACACACACAGATCCATACATTTCTTTGGTGGACACCAAGCTGGTGCTGCATGTATACAAATGCCCCAATTTTCTGTTTTCTTTTAATAATATGAATGGAATCCGTGTGTACATGGGCTCATGGACCTTTAACTGAACTCAATTTCTTTTTCCACAAACAAAGCTGACTTTATTTTGGCACGGTAATTTCACCGAACGTAACTTTCCTGCGAGTATATATCATTACATATCATGGTTTATTATGAAAGAAAGTTCAAACGCTGCACGTGTATACTAGATCTGCTTTCATCGCCAAGTCGCACCTGTTGCTGTGATTCTGAGTGTCACATCGATTGGACATCGCATTTGTTGATTGTCATTCTCAAATATAGCAATGTATAATCTATTAGTAACGTTATTCACCCAATCTATCACGAATGATTGCCAGAAAATAAAAATAACTTACATATTTTGATGTGAAAAATATACACAGGCATGTTTGTCCCCCGTCACCATGCTCATGTGAAAAATATACACAGGCATGTTTCCGTTCAAATGCTCAGTAGTTCAAATGAAAGCGAAAGTCACTTGACCTAGATCTACATCCCGACTGCTCACGGCGCGGCATTCGGCATTTCTCAGAATCTAGCACTTGTTGGCGGTGGCGGCGCTCACGATTGGCGGTATATAAACAAACATGGCGCCCGTGAACTATACGAAAATATCATTTCTTTTTTTATTTTGAAGTCTGATAATAGACCAAATAAACTCGACACATATGTCGCGGCCATAGTATCTAGAAATGCGACAAGCATCATTTTATGGGGAAAAAGTCGCAAAATCACGGTTAGGCTATCACTGTATATTAATGTTCATTATTCTTTAACTCTTTCTATTGGTATATAAACCGTAAAACATTTGTTTGTTATAAAAAATTAGTATCTGCGGACGGTTAACCGGATAACCGGCTCTGATCGATTTTCTAAGCATAACCGGTCCCATTGACAAACCGGTTATTGATTTTGATGATTATTTTCATGCCCAAGCTATATATATCTATATATTTCATTAATTTTGCGTGATTTAACATTTTTGGCAGTTCAAATTGCCTTGCTGGTGAACGTAAAAGACGAAATGCATAAACCACGATTTTTTTTCAAACGCTAATTGATACAGGGTGTCCAATCAATATATCCAGTCGCAGTATCGTTTCGCTTTACGTTTCTTGACTCACACACGTGGCACATTCGGTTAATCGGTTACGGTTCAGTTACATAGAGCAGATTAACCGGTCTCAATTTCCTCGAACCGTCCACACACTAAAAAAAAATACATTCTAAAAAAAAGTCAGCGAAGATCTGAAAGGCTAAATAGACTTGCACTTTTTGCTGTTATTAGAAACCATGTGACATTGTTGAAAATATGTTACTAAATAAATGCTATTGTTCTGTCAAATTGTCACATCCGTTATATGGATCGGAAGCGGATTTCAACGAGGATTTCAGTGGTGTGTTAAATTTTTTTCTACAGTTGATATTAAACAAGTTATTAGCAAAAGAACGAATACATCAAAATGGCTGGTGTTTTTAGTCCGCGCTATGCACATGTGCAAATAATTCATTTTGACAGGTGCTTGCTTGACTGAAGATTGATCCATAAATAAATGCTAGAGGGTCTATTAATTGTACAATTCGTCACAACCGTTATACATTATCTGGAATGGATTTGAATGGCAATTCCAGTGGTGTGGTTCATTCTTTTCTGGCTTTGAAATTAAAAAAGTTATTAGCAAAAAAAACAAATTGCATAAAAAATATCTTTCAAAAGCAGGCTGGGTCTTGTTCGCTATGCGCATGCTAAAAAAATATCATAATTTATTACAGCTGCTCGACTAGCCTCGTTCAACTAGACTCTGTATTGCATACTCAGTGAGCGCATGCCACCAAAGCCTAAGGCCTGGTTGATTGAGACTAAATGTATTACTGAATTTGTAGACAACCAGTTGTACAGCAGAGAATCGGGGGCATGTTTCTGCGGCAGGCAGCCACTCTTCAAACTCTGTATGAGGAGTACTGCCAAAACCACCCGAAGGCTGTCGAAGTGCTGCAACGAAAAAGGTCAGTATGTCAACTATGAGTAATGTACATGTGTACATATCATGTTTTTATAGATGATTGTGTGTTTCGAATTTCCACATGAGAGGTCTTAAGAACATGCTGCTGATTATTAATTCATGGAAACCTGCAAGAGCAAATCGCTAGGGCTGTGACGGTTAGGATTCGATTCGGTTTCGGTGTTTACATAGTATACTAACACTGAACCGAGTTACATTATGCACACAGTTGTTTTATCCCTTGTCACAAACTGTTGATAGGCCTCCTGCATCCAGGACTTATTATTTTCCTCTAGTACACAAAGAATTAAACATATTCCAAAGGATACATTAAACTTATGAACCCCCACACACTACATAAAATGTCTTTGTCATCACAGAATTTGCGTCGACTGGTGTGGATCATTTGGAAGTCACTTAAATGCCTGACGTTAGGTCTACAATGTCAATGATTAGGTCTACAATGAAATGAAAAAAACATGATTGCTGCTCTGGGTCGGTGGGAAAATTAAAAAAAAATCTAAAATTAAAAGAGTAGGGAGGAAAATATTTTTAAAAAACTGCTCATTTCTAAGGAGAGGGAGGAACAAAATAAAAATATCAATCCAAAATTTATAAATAGATTGAATAAATGCATTACAGTTTGGATGCAAAGTACAAAATAATTTTTAGAATTAGTTATGATAACTCAAAGTGTAAATACAAGATTAAAAAACAAAAACAAGAAAGGATTATCCTGAAAAATAACTAGAGGTGGGACATTCTGTGGGTTTTAGCCTTGAACCTTTGGGACACTTTACCAAACGAACGTTCGTTGATAAGTAGGTAAGAAAATAATGAACTTACAACACCCAGTCTGCAATAAAATTGGAAATTGAAACATTGCGTAGTATATAGCCTACTATCATGTATGCAATTATGCATGTAATACATGTACAAATAACAAATGCAGACAAACAGTCAAGTGGTCATTGACTCTGTAAACAATCAAACAATGTGAGTACTTCTCACCCTAACTACTTAGACAGAGGCTAACCGCCAAGTGACCTACATCCCCCCGGTATCTCTTTGATCTATCGTTTTCTTTGTTGTTTTGTGACGGAAATCGGCTGTTCTACTAACTTGCGTAGCTTAACAAAGTGGTGAATTTTACAGACGGAATAGTAGAAAGGTTCTCCAGTTAACAATAACTTAATGTTACTAGTATGCTGGAGACATGGCATATACAAATAACAGCCATGACCAGGCAAAGGTAACTGCAAAACTATACAATACTTCACGAATATTATCTATTAACGCCTATAAAACATTTGTTTTTGCTTATGCATAATAAATTAAGAAATCCCCCGATGGTCAAAGTTTAATGAAAATGATTATCATGTTGATGGCAGTTGACAAAAAAAGTATTTTTAAAAAAATCGGTGCATGCTCTGTAGTTTTTCAAGTTGACCTAGATCTACAGTGCTCAGCGCATTCGGCATTTCTCAGAATATCTAGCGCCTTGTTGGCCGGTTCGTCTGATTGGCGTTTCGCAGCATGGCAGCGCCAGTGAACTATCGCAATATCATTTTTTTATTTTGAAGTCTGATAATAGACCAAATAAACTGCGACACATATGTCGCGGCCATAGTCTAGAAATGCGACAAGCATCATTTTTATGGGGAAAAAGTCGCAAAATCACGGTCGAGAGCTATCACTGTATATTAATGTTCATTATTCTTTAACTCTTTCTATTGGTATATAAACCGTAAGACATTTGTTTGTTATAAAAAAATTAGTATGCGGACGGTTAACCGGATAACCGGCTACGGTCGATTTTCTAAGCATAACCGGTCCCTACATTGACAAACCGGTTATTGATTTTGATGATTATTTTCATGCCCAAGCTATATATATCTATATATTTCATTAATTTTGCGTGATTTAACATTTTTGGCAGTTCAAATTGCCTTGCTGGTGAGCGTAAAAAGGCGAAAATGCATAAACTGTGATTTTTTCAAACGCTAATTGATACAGGGTGTCCAATCAATATATCCAGTCGCAGTATCGTTTCGCTTTACGTTTCTTGACTCACACACGTGGCACATTCGGTTAATCGGTTACGGTTCAGTTACATAGAGCAGATTAACCGGTCTCAATTTTCTCGAACCGTCCACACACTAAAAAAAAATACATTCTAAAAAAAAGTCAGCGAAGATCTGAAAGGCTAAATAGACTTGCACTTTTTGCTGTTATTAGAAACCATGTGACATTGTTGAAAATATGTTACTAAATAAATGCTATTGTTCTGTCAAATTGTCACATCCGTTTTATGGATCGGAAGCGGAGTTCAACGAGGATTTCAGTGGTGTGTTAAATTTTTTTCTACAGTTGATATTAAACAAGTTATTAGCAAAAGAACGAATACATCAAAATGGCTGGTGTTTTTAGTCCGCGCTATACACATATGCAAATAATTCATTTTGACAGGTGCTTGCTTGACTGAAGATTGATCCATAAATAAATGCTAGAGGGTCTATTAATTGTACAATTCGTCACAACCGTTATACATTATCTGGAATGGATTTGAATGGCAATTCCAGTGGTGTGGTTCATTCTTTTCTGGCTTTGAAATTAAAAAAGTTATTAGCAAAAAAACAAATTGCATAAAAAAATATCTTTCAAAAGCAGGCTGGGTCTTGTTCGCTATGCACATGCAAAAAAAATATCATAATTTATTACAGCTGCTCGACTAGCCTCGTTCAACTAGACTCTGTATTGCATACTCAGTGAGCGCATGCCACCAAAGCCTAAGGCCTGGTTGATTGAGACTAAATGTATTACTGAATTTGTAGACAACCAGTTGTACAGCAGAGAATCGGGGGCATGTTTCTGCGGCAGGCAGCCACTCTTCAAACTCTGTATGAGGAGTACTGCCAAAACCACCCGAAGGCTGTCGAAGTGCTGCAACGAAAAAGGTCAGTATGTCAACTATGAGTAATGTACATGTGTACATATCATGTTTTTATAGATGATTGTGTGTTTCGAATTTCCACATGAGAGGTCTTAAAGCCCGATTTCCTAATGGTTTAAACATGCCTGGTTACCGTTTTGCATTTGGCCGTCACTAAAGTGCTATTAAATAAACAATAAAAGAAACAGATATTTAGTTTTTATCTAATGCATATATCATTATGAAGACTTTTATTCGTAAAATAATCGAGTGAAATCCTGTCTCTTTGATACAACCTGACGTCACGCATTTGCATATAATATACACGCATGCGCTTTGGCGCTATTTCATAGTTACGATGCCCCGCCCCTTTCTATTGATTTGGTTATACTACCACTTGGGTCTCAAACATTCCTACGAATTGATTATCATCGTTACAATAACATACCCATCAAGAATTCACACGTCGGAACAATTATAAACCGATTATGAAGACATGGATGAAAGGATATTTCTCAAATAACACGCATTGTTTATAAAATCGCAGTGGTTTGTGCCCCGTGTGTAGAAACCGGCGCGTGTGTTGGTCCTTTTTTCTGTCTATCCGTGAAAAAAATGCGCATTTTATCAAGAGAGACTTATATCAGAACATATATCAGACAAATCTCATGTTAAAGTTTGCTTACTGTCAGCCTTTTTCCTGCAAAAACGTCTTCATAACTCGGACTGTTCCCTCCAAACTTGCCGGCCTATGTTGTGATTTTGACAGATAGCAAGACATTTAAAAAAAAAATCGTATGACAACTTGTGCTGACCTTTTTCAAAATTTATTCAAGAGAGGCATATAGCAGACCTTACATCATCCATAATTTGTGCTAAGGATTGCATACACACAGTATTCTTTTTAAAAACCGTTTTCAAACGTCACTATGCTTTACCGGTTCCCCAAAACGGCTGTCACTGACAAGTAGATCTAAATATCATCATGAAGCGTTCTTGTCAATCTTGACCTAAAAGCATTGCGCAATATTTCGTAAGACCTCAAGCGAGGATAGAAAAATGTATCTTTAACATCATAACATATGTTGTGTATGAAACAGCACATGCTTGCCTCAAATTCAACAATACCGATTCGTTCTATGTTCTAGAGATTTCATGCGCATTTCATTCGGTGAAACCTCAAGCGAGTTTAGAAAAATACATCTCTGATGCGATAACATATGATGTGTATGAAAGGAATTCCAATATATCTAATAAATTAATGAATAATGGGCAACAAATGTTTCAACCCACCTTGCTTGTTGTCAACACGCACGTTACGCTCTTTCTTTGAATAGCACAGGTGGTTTAGACTTGAGATATCGTCGCTGGCATTTTTTTAAGACACCATTTATTATCATAAACAAATTTCTTAAGGATAATATATATACCAATAGAAAGAGTGGAAAGAATAATGGAAAGCGGTGTGATAGATTTGTAAGTTTATTAAAACTATAATGAGTTATTAACCAAAGTTTACCAGACAGTGATAAACAGTTGCCGTTTGCCTCACCCATTGTAGACGGCACCTTGCAGACTATCAAATAGTAAACAAGGGGGCGGAGCTTGTGACGTCATGTTGTATTTGCATGGCTTAATTAAGACGTTAATTATAAAAGATTCAGTAATTATTAAATTACTAGATTTAAGGATGTCAGAGCATTGTATCAGTGGAGTGATTCTACAAATTTTCACGACATTTGGTCGAGCCGTTTCAAAGTTATAGCTGTGGTGTCTCTCGTGCTAATCAGTGGTGTCTCGACTACAACTTCACGATACCGCGTCATAAATGTGATGGTGCCCGTTGTCAACTTTGAAATGGCAATATGGCGGAATGTTCAGTGATTTTTCTAGAAAAAGGGTCTGTATAACATTACATAATGTATTTTGTGTGTGTTTTAGTAGTCATAAAGAATGACAAATATGTTGCCATTGAAACCCTATATGTTTGGACATGCAGCTCACCTACACAAACTAGTTATGGATTGGAGATTGTCATCGGGTAGTCAAAACGATAATTCGGTTTCGGTGTTTACATAGTATACTAAAACTGAACCGAGTTACATTATGCACACAGTTGTTTTATCCCTTCTCACAAACTGTTGATAGGCCTCCTGCATCCAGGACTTATTATTTTCCTCTAGTACACAAAGAATTAAACATATTCCAAAGGATACATTAAACTTATGAACCCCCACACACTACATAAAATGTCTTTGTCATCACAGAATTTGCGTCGACTGGTGTGGATCATTTGGAAGTCACTTAAATGCCTGACGTTAGGTCTACAATGTCAATGATTAGGTCTACAATGAAATGAAAAAAACATATGATTGCTGCTCTGGGTCGGTGGGAAAATAAAAAAAAATCTAAAATTAAAGAGTAGGGAGGAAAATATTTTAAAAAACTGCTCATTTCTAAGGAGAGGGAGGAACAAAATAAAAATATCAATCCAAAATTTATAAATAGATTGAATAAATGCATTACAGTTTGGATGCAAAGTACAAAATAATTTTTAGAATTAGTTATGATAACTCAAAGTGTAAATACAAGATTAAAAAACAAAAACAAGAAAGGATTATCCTGAAAAATAACTAGAGGTGGGACATTCTGTGGGTTTTAGCCTTCGAACCTTTGGGACACTTTACCAAACGAACGTTCGTTGATAAGTAGGTAAGAAAATAATGAACTTACAACACCCAGTCTGCAATAAAATTGGAAATTGAAACATTGCGTAGTATATAGCCTACTATCATGTATGCAATTATGCATGTAATACATGTACAAATAACAAATGCAGACAAACAGTCAAGTGGTCATTGACTCTGTAAACAATCAAACAATGTGAGTACTTCTCACCCTAACTACTTAGACAGAGGCTAACCGCCAAGTGACCTACATCCCCTGCCGGTATCTCTTTGATCTATCGTTTTCTTTGTTGTTTTGTGACGGAAATCGGCTGTTCTACTAACTTGCGTAGCTTAACAAAGTGGTGAACTTTACAGACGGAATAGTAGAAAGGTTCTCCAGTTAACAATAACTTAATGTTACTAGTATGCTGGAGACATGGCATATACAAATAACAGCCATGACCAGGCAAGGTAACTGCAAAACTATACAATACTTCACGAATATTATCTATTAACGCCTATAAAAACATTTGTTTTTGCTTTACGCAATAAATTAAGAAAATCCCCGATGGTCAAAGTTTAATGAAAATGATTATCATGTTGATGGCAGTTGTGAAGTAGAGACTAATGTTGATCATTGCTTGAATGCTATTGTATTGTATCAGTTAATTTCGCATAAAATGCATAGTAAAATATCACACTCCATATCAAAGTTTAGTTAAAAATTAGTTGTAAAGCATATTTTAAAATAGATGTTTTCGCCAATTTACAGAGTGACTAGAATAAAACTTAAAATATACACTTTGAACTATATCACGTGTAATAAAATTGTCACAACTAAGTATCCTACATCTAAAGTTTCCAATAGCTTTTCTATATAGTACTTTAAAGTGGTCTACACCATTAAACATATAATACTGGGACATGCTAACACCCTTAGGAATAGCAAGGAGATGTCTAAAAACATGCTATGTAAGTTCAACTCACAAATGACCTTAAAATAACAGAATGGGCGTTCACTTTAATGTGTGATCTGTGCCGCCCCTTTAACAATGCGTAAGTAATTCTTTGATTCATAGCTTTTGTTTACTGTGGTCTCTACTTACAATGTACATGTTAAATTATCAGTAACAACTCGCCACCTATAACCAGCCACTAGCCTTTAGACTGTGAAAATAATTGTACCAGTCAGTTGATTATGTAACGATCGCTTGTCCTTAAAGGTGCCATGTTCAAATAATAGATAAAAGCAAATTAGCGTTACCCGAAGGTTTGGTTGTGAAAGTTTCCTTCGAAGGTATAGGTTGACGAACGAAGGTTGAGAAGCTTCAAAGCTTCGCCCCACCCCTAAGAATAACCACTCGCTGATTTGCGATCCAGGTCGGAGTTGAGTGCGTTTATGGAGCAGCAAGGCGCCAAGCCCCCGGGTGTGATGAAGCTCACCACCAGTTTGTCCGTACCCTTCACACGCCTCGACAAGTACTCCAGTCTGCTGAAGGAGCTCGAGAGGCATACTGACGTGAGTACACACCACCACCACCACATTGATCTTATCTTAGATGTGCTCCCAGTGCAAGTATGGGAGAAATCATCAATAGGTGATCAATAAGTGTGCCAATGACCTGGTGTAAATGTTAAGTCTTGTGAGCAAAACTTGGATCACGACTATAAACTACCACATTTACATCTACTTTTATGTCTCACTAGAAAATCAGAGTGTAAGTGAAGTAGTCGAATTTTGGTGAAAGATATTTGATATCCTTTCATCATGATGATCAAAGTCAATGAACTGTACTCTCAATAGTGAGTTTGTGCTTAAAATAATCAATTTTCAGCTTTTTAATGTTTATTAACTGGCCCGTCTCCTATGCAGACTGTTTCATGTGAAAAAAACTGATACATAATTTTCCATTGATTCTCAATTATTACTATTACTAAAAGTAGCATTACGTTTTGCACGGCTTTTCAATTGACATTAAACTAAACTGAATGTCTCCGTTGATGATGTTGATTGGTTGTCGGTGCTGGTCACAAAATGCAGTTTTTTAATTTAAACTCCATTACAACTCCACTCAAATAAACTCCACTACTCCAGACGCTATACAATGTACTACATGAACCATGTAGGCTAGTTGCTAACAGGACAAATTCATAATCAATGATTGCTGTTCCAGCAATCGCACAGCTGTTGGCTCCATTTCACCCATGAAAGCACCGAATTCCTAAAGTTATATCATCAAAAATAAGACTTTATACGCACTCTATAACAGCATAGGTACCTTTGAAAGTACCGTGGAAGTTCAGAATAAGCTTTTGGTGGGCCAACAACACTGGAATCAGCGCCAAGAGGCCTAAAGGCATGGATTTGCCTCAGAATAAAAAAACAACCACGGGGAGACACGCCCACCCTCCTGCTCTCCGTATTAATATAATAATTATACTATAAACTATAAAGAACACCATGTTTTGAAATGAACTTATTATCATCAATAGTTTTCCTGGTATGGCACATTTTGTGGACACCATCTGATAGAATTAAATAGTGATGGAGTATGAAGTTTAATTTATTTCCCAACAATCTTTGTTCTATCCCCCTCATGCTGCCGTGTCGTAACTTAAATGACATTGTCCAACAATCTAGTTATTCATCGCAGAAAACAATCCTCCATTCGAACGATGGGGCCATGTGTTTAGGCATTTTTAAAAGTCTACAAATATACCAGCACCATCTGCTTCAGGCGGTTCCGTTCGGTTTCGTTGGGTAAACATTGCTCTAGCACCAGTTTTCTTGAATATATTCAGAAATCAGTAATACCAATGTCAATTATTCTTTTAACAACTCTTTCTATCGGTATATAAACTTTAAAACATTTGTTTGTAATAAAAAACAACATTCTTAAAAAAGTACCAAGATTCTGAAAGTCTAAATGCACTTGCACTTATTGCTGTTATTAGAAACCATGTGCTGTTGTTGAAAATATGTTACTAAATAAATGCAATTGTCCTGTCAAACGGCCACATGCATTATACGGATAGGAAGCGAATTTCAACAAGGATTTCAGTGGTGCATTTAATTCTTTTCTAGCATGGATATTAACAAAGTTATTAGCGCAAAAACGAATATTTCAAAATGGTTGGTCAAGAAGGTGGGATTTCCCATCGCCACGCAGTAGGAACTGCCCGCCTTGTTGGCTGACATTTTTAGACGAAGCGATATCGCACTAAATGGAAACACCTCAATGTTTGATCGCTTTGTAGACATACTTATAGTAGTTCAATCTTGTTGAGAAATACACTTGTTCCTAACAAAGTCAGCTTTATCATGATATATAAATCAATAATACATAGTAAATATTTGTAATTATTTTCTAATTACTGGGTGCATTTGCCGCGATGCTACTCGCTGCAAAATACCCCAATCCCTGCGATTCGAAAAGGGCTTTTTCTAAGCATTGGAAATGTGATGTTTGGTTTCAAAACATTTGTGAAATTTGGAATGGGGTAAACTAAAATGGTTTCTTCGCGTTTTGGTGAAAAGATGATCAAAATATGAGCATTTTTATGTAAATTATGGCAGTTTAAAGTTGGCAATGCAGCTCCGTCAAATGGACAGATGTTATATGAGCGACGCTGCGAATATTTGCGAGGATACATGGACAAAACCGGGTGAGTTTGTAATATGAATTACTTTATCAGGTCAGTTCTAGGGGCGTATCACGGCGAGCCCGAAGGGCAAGCTTGATGCGCTACAAGAACGAATCCTTATAAAATATTTCATGTTACACAACGAACCTGCTTTTGTATTTATCATTCTTTTCTAAACAATTACAACACTGTTTTAAAAAATTTGAAAAAGTAGTCCGGCTGAGAACTAGCGTGATAACCATGGTATCATCCCTCTTCGAAGAGGGGTGATAACCCTCTCTGGGTTATCGGGTATAACTGGATCATGATAATCAATAAAATTACATGAAAAAGAACGATAAAAGGACTGTCATGTAAAACCCCTTTCACAAAGTGCGTAGGCCGCCACAGTCCTACGATTTTTGTATGCGTATGAAGCGTAATAAAATCATAGTAACGTCGTAACATAAAACAGATCTTGCTTCGAGACCTGTCACAAAGGATTTGTTATATTTATGATTGATTAATGCTCTTCAGTTGTATAATCGTGGTAATGTCCTGCTCTAGATATGGGACTCTCCTATGCTCGTCCTACGCCCTGCCTACGACTGCTATGACTTTGACATGTTGCAGCCAGCCTGTTCTATGACATACCTACGTTGGTTTCTGTGATACGCCCACGTCAGGGGCATAGGATGCACATGAGAATGTGTTAAATCGTAGATCAAGCATAGGACAGTCATATGATCGACCTACATCCATCATAGGACGAGCATACAAATTTAACAACATAAGACACCCTAAAATCATAGTAGAATCGTATGCCAACCCTACAACAGGCTCACTACAGTCTCAGAATCATCTTGGGCGTGATGCACGCTTTCCATCAATTGTAAGTCCGTGCATAACAGGAACGTAAATTTTGAACACATTCAAAACCTTATGACAGTGTGTTAAGACGGGTATTTTCAGCATAGGATGTTCGAAAATCGTATGACGATATTAGGACTTGCGTACGCATTTTGAATATTTTTATGTACTTCTGTCTTAAAGCCGTCCTAACTGAGGCCTGCGCTCTTTGTGAAAGGGGTTTAATAAAACGTGAGGGGTTAAGAGCTAGAAACAAATGAACCACACCACTGTAATTAAATCTCCTCGGACGAAGAGCGGAGGGAGATTTCTAGCTTTGCTTCTGCCGGCGTATGTCCGTCCGAAATAAACAGGCTCATAACGTGAAGACTATTTGAGCGATTGCTTTGCAAATTGAATATATTTTGTTTGAGGAAAAAAGTATGTCTCAAAAATTTTTGTTTGTACTTTGGCCTACTTTTACGAACTTTTACGAACTTATGAGCGTTTCGTAATAAAGTTTGTTACCATGCTACAGGGAGAAGTATTTGACCTATGGTCACCAAACTTCATATTAAGCTTTGTTGTACTACTCTCCACAGCTGATTAGATTGTGATGTATTTTGGCCTACTTTTGATGAAGTTACGATGTGTTTTTAAAAACAAATTATTACGTAATTGTATTTGTCTGTCTCCTGGGAACAGTTTATGACTTATCATCACCAAACTTGCCATTTGGTATGTCTCTATTACTCTCCTCGCGTGATTTGATATTAGTGTACTTTGGCCTACTTTTGAATTTTTTTTGGAATATTCGAATAAAACTGTTGTTACCACTGCACTGGGAAAAATATTTCACCTATGGTCATTAAACTTTACAGTTAAGTTCACTATACTATTCTCCACAGTTGAATTGACATTGGTGTACTTTGGCCTACTTTTGACGAACTTATGAGCGTTACGTAATAAAGTTTGTTACCACGCTACAGGGAGAAGCATTTGACCTATGGTCACCAAACTTCATATTTAGCTTCGTTGTACTACTCTCCAGAGCTGATTAGATTTTGGTGTACTTTGGCATACTTTTGATGAAGTTATGATGTGTTTTTAAAAACAAATTATTATGACTGTGTTTATCTGTCTCCTGGGAACACTTTATGACTTATCATCACCTAACTTGACATTTGGTATGTCTCTATCACTCTCCTCACGTGATTTGATATTGGTGTACTTTGGGCTACTTTGAAAAACTTACGGAATATTCGAATAATACAATTATTACCACTGGACTGGAAAAAGTATTTCACCTATGGTCATTAACTTTATAATTTTGTTCACTATACTACTCTCCCCAGCTGAATTCATTTTGGTGTACTTTGGCCTACTTTTGACGAACTTATGAGCGATACGTTTTAGTACCTTGTTACCACTCTACAAGGAGAAGTATTCGACGTATTATTACCAAATTTCACATTTAGCTTACTTGTACTACTTACTCTCCAGACCTAATTAGAATTTGGTGTACTTTGTTCTGCTTTTGATGAAAATACGATGTGTTTTAAGAAATAAATTATTACAAATCTAGATTTTGGTGTACTTTAGCCCACTTTTGATGAAGTTTAAATACGATGGGTTTTTATTTTAATTCTGATTAGATGTGTTTCCTTTCTACGATATTCTTTATACATGTATGTATAATGAATTTGAATTACTAATTTTAAAATTGATTGACCTAAAAGGGTCTGATCTAGGAAGGGGAGATTTATGGCATTCCGGACGACTACTTGTTGTTGTTGAATATTCAAATGCATTCCAGATAGATGTAATGGATATGGTAATACGCCCAACATCTTTATACAAAACATCTTTGAACTTCATTGGATTCAAGCAGCTGTAGTAATGGTTCTTATGCGCATGTGCGAATAATTATCATAATGTATTTGTTACGTCACAAATTCACGATATCATTTCTGAAGGTGTTCTCTGTTGACATCGCCAATCATGAAGAAATTCACAGATTAATTTGTACTATATACGAACATCATGAACCGGCGGTCAGTATGATACATCATAATAGATTACTTGATACATGTAGATTATGCATGTGTAAACGATTTAGAAAGTTTGAATCCCAATAGTTGGGCTCCGTATGGAAACACTACTAATTATTACCACTGGACTGGAAAAAGTATTTCGCCTATGGTCATTACCGTCTGGAACCACGTATAGGTCGAGTTTTTTATTCCCAAAATATCCTCCCAAAGGACCTACCCGACGTATATGCGGGGTCATCAATTTTCAGCTGACCACTGTCACATGCATGTTGTCAAATAATGGTGCAATCTTTACTTACCGGCGTTCTATGGCTGCTTCTTCATTGATAGTATATTGCACAACACTTTAGAAATAAACTATTATCAAATGCAAATGCAAATATATTATTCTGTAAAGAATATTTCAAGAAAACTGCAAATAATATTCAAATAATGAAGAAAAAAGACCACTGCGCATGACTGTTTTGAATTTGAAGAATGCTCGTCCTACGCCCTGCCTTTGATCAAGTGTATGACTTTGACATGTTGCAGCCAGCCTGTTCTATGACATACCTACGTTGGTTTCTGTGATACGCCCTGGGAGGGGCATAGGATGCACCATGAGAATGTGTTAAATCGAGATCAAGCATAGACAAAGTCATATGATCGACCTACATCCATCATAGGACGAGCATACAAATTTTAACAACATAAGACACTCTAAAATCATAGTAGAATCGTATGCCAACCCTACAACAGGGTTCACTACAGTCTCAGAATCATTCTGGGCGTGATGCGAAATGTCCATCAATTGTAAGTTGTTGACATAACAGGAATTTGAAATTTGAACACATTTAAAACCTTATGACAGTGTGTTAAAACTATTTTCTGAAAGGATGTTCATAAAATCGTATGACGGCATTAAGGGACATAAATTTTGAGGCGCATTATGCGCCCTTTCTGTCTTAAAGCCGTCCTAACTGAGGCCTGCGCTCTTTGTGAAAGGGGTTTAATAAAACGTGAGGGGTTAAGAGCTAGAAACAAATGAACCACACCACTGTAATTAAATCTCCTCGGACGAAGTGCTGAGGGAGATTTCTAGCTTTGCTTCTGCCGGCGTATGTATGTATGTCCGTCCGTCCGAAATAAACAGGCTCATAACGTGAAGACTATTTGAGCGATTGCTTTGCAAATTGAATATATTTTGTTTGAGGAAAAAGTATGTCTCAAAAAATTTTTGTTTGTACTTTGGCCTACTTTTTTAACTTTTACGAACTTATGAGCGTTTCGTAATAAAGTTTGTTACCATGCTACAGGGAGAAGTATTTGACCTATGGTCACCAAACTTCATATTAAGCTTTGTTGTACTACTCTCCACAGCTGATTAGATTGTGATGTATTTTGGCCTACTTTTGATGAAGTTACGATGTGTTTTTAAAAACAAATTATTACGTAATTGTATTTATCTGTCTCCTGGGAACAGTTTATGACTTATCATCACCAAAGTTGACATTTGGTATGTTTATATCACTATCCTCACGTGATTTGATATTAGTGTACTTTGGCCTACTTTTGAATTTTTTTAAGAATATTCGAATAAAACTATTGTTACCACTGCACTGGGAAAAATATTTCACCTATGGTCATTAAACTTTACAGTTAAGTTCACTATACTATTCTCCACAGTTGAATTGACATTGGTGTACTTTGGCCTACTTTTGACGAACTTATGAACGTTTCGTAATAAAGTTTGTTACCACGCTACAGGGAGAAGCATTTGACCTATGGTCACCAAACTTCATATTTAGCTTCGTTGTACTACTCTCCAGAGCTGATTAGATTTTGGTGTACTTTGGCATACTTTTGATGAAGTTATGATGTGTTTTTAAAAACAAATTATTATGACTGTGTTTATCTGTCTCCTGGGAACACTTTATGACTTATCATCACCTAACTTGACATTTGGTATGTCTCTATCACTCTCCTCACGTGATTTGATATTGGTGTACTTTGGGCTACTTTGAAAAAATTTACGGAATATTCGAATAATACAATTATTACCACTGACTGGAAAAGTATTTCGCCTATGGTCATTAACTTTATAATTTTGTTCACTATACTACTCTCCCCAGCTGAATTCATTTTGGTGTACTTTGGCCTACTTTTGACCTAACTTATGAGCGATAACGTTTTAGTACCTTGTTACCACTCTACAAGGAGAAGTATTCGACGTATTATTACCAAATTTCACATTTAGCTTACTTGTACTACTTACTCTCCAGACCTAATTAGAATTTGGTGTACTTTGTTCTGCTTTTGATGAAAATACGATGTGTTTTAAGAAATAAATTATTACAAATCTAGATTTTGGTGTACTTTAGCCCACTTTTGATGAAGTTTAAATACGATGGGTTTTTATTTTAATTCTGATTAGATGTGTTTCCTTTCTACGATATTCTTTATACATGTATGTATAATGAATTTGAATTACTAATTTTAAAATTGATTGACCTAAAAGGGTCTGATCTAGGAAGGGGAGATTTATGGCATTCCGGACGACTACTTGTTGTTGTTGAATGTTCAAATGCATTCCTGAGATAGATGTAATGGATATGGTAATACGCCCAACATCTTTATACAAAACATCTTTGAACTTCATTGGATTCAAGCAGCTGTAGTAATGGTTCTTATGCGCATGTGCGAATAATTATCATAATGTATTTGTTACGTCACAAATTCACGATATCATTTCTGAAGGTGTTCTGTACTATATACGAACATCATGAACCGGCGGTCAGTATGATACATCATAATAGATTACTTGATACATGTAGATTATGCATGTGTAAACGATTTAGAAAGTTTGAATCCCATTACATAGGAACATGTGTATGTGGAATCCAAATTAAACATCACATTTGACCTTTGACCTCTCCTTCAAGGTTACATTAGTAGGTCAATTTCAGGAATGTTGTTCATTTTTGAGTTTACGAAAGAAATGAGCAGCTTTAAACATTTTATTTGCTAATAATCCATGATAAGTTAGTTTTATTGATATAAGCATTTGTATTCTAGATTGGGATTACTTTTATGTTTTATTTTGATTAATACTTTATTAACTAATTATGCAAAAATATACGGACGGAATTAATATGATGATAAATGCCATGGTTATCCGAGAGGTTGAACTAAGAAAATGATGATAAACCATTTTGGACCAAAGTTAATTTATTAGACACCCAATCGTAGGAGTTAGCTTGTCTACTCTAATTATATTCATAAAGAGAAGCCATTGAAACTGCCTTTGAATATGTTTCATCAGATTACAGAAAACTTGAGGATGTTAGATTTTTAGTGAATGGTACCGTAATAGATTAATCTTGACCTACTAAGGTTCCTGCGCAGCCTGTGTACTTGTCCTGTAATTACAAGTACTTAAATATTAGCAAAAGAATTTTTATAGCATTTATGAAGTTAGTAAATCACTTACATTAATTATGTTAATGTAGACAGAAACTAAGAGCTGAACAACGTTGATCATTCGTAAAAAGATCACTTGAGTAATAGTGATGGACATTTCTGTTTTGCCTTGAACATATTTTTTCTATGACTGGCAACTAGAATAGAATATGTAGATATATTGGAATTAATTGGCTAATACAAGTTGTTACTCTAAAATTGTTATTAATCGAGATAAATGCAATTTTATGAAATTTTGACCACGATGACCCCTGTTTGACCTTGAAGGAGAGGTCGAAGGTCAAATCTGATGTTTTATTTGGATTCCACATACACATGTTCCTATCTATAGTCAATATAAGTTTTTACTCTAAATTTGTTATTAATCGAGATAAATGCAATTTCATGAAATTTTGACCGATGACCCTTGTTTGACCCCGAAAAATATCTTTCGCCATCAAATATTTTGGGCAGACGTCATTTTTCCTTAAGAGTAGTATCTAAGGTACAAAAAAAATATGTTTATATTAAAAACTCCTATGAATATAATTAGAGGGGGGGGGAGTAGGGGTATACGGAGCCCGCGGACTACAATATCTGACCTTGAAAATGAACCTTTTATCATTAATAGTTTTCCTATTACGATGCATTTTATGGACACCAAATGATAGTAATATATAGTGATGATCTGTTTAATGAGCCGTATCTCAAAACTAAATTTGTCCTTTTTTTTCTCTCTCTCGCTCTTTTTTTATGGCAAGCAAGCTCCTACCACTGTATTGACATACTGTCATACTCTCGAGTTCCGAATTGCCATACATGTACGGGTATTTATTCTACAAAAATATTCCACCCTGTACGGCCTTATTTGAGTCTGTACGCTTATTTTTTAAAAAAGCTTTGTCACCCTGTATGTTTATTAGGCACTGTACATTCTCACTCGATCTCGCTGGAAAAATGTCAGCGCTAACACAAAATCCTGGCCTACATTTCAATAAATCTTCATATATCTGCAATAGAATGTCTATGTAACGATAAAGACGTATTGTTATGGTTATGTCGGCGCCTACTAGTAAACAAGAAGCAGACGAATTTACCTTAAAACTCAAGAAGTATAGCCTGCAGCAAAAGGCCGATCTATGTGCTATTACAGTATCTACTAGTACTAGTCATTTTGAGTTAAAAACATGCAGTATTAAGACCCATTTCTATCAGGCGAATATGGCCAGGTGCATATTTACCCTTTGAAACGTATTTTGGGTCTAGTTTTATTGCCTTACATTTTTGCATTCATGTACAGAGAATGTGCTGTTGGTGATAAGTTGCAAAAATTATTGTTGATGTGTCGAGGTGTAATAAATTTGTGAATGATGACTGACCCATTTATGATTTTTACATAAAGCTGCGATTCAAAATATATTAGTTGATGATCTTATGATATTTTACAAAATACTAATAATCATTTTCATTTAAAAAATACTAATAATCATTTTCATTAAATGACACACATTCATTGAATAATAATTGATCTGTACTATTATTGAAACCCCATACTCTTATTCGATTTCAATAGAATTTCCATCCTGTATGTTTATTCAAACCCGTACTGTTATTAAAAATGTCGTGATTTTCCAACCTGTACTCTTATTCAAGACTGTACCGCTATACGGAACTCGAGAGTAGCTGAAGACAGGTTTAACAACCCTAAGCTTCCATTTGACTAAGTGGCCCTAACGGGACTGGAACTCATGACCCCTAGGTTGTGAGACCAGAATGATACCATCATTCCAAGCAGCAGGCTAGCTTGGGAAAAACACATTAGAAAAAATGTGTCCAGTTAATGATTGTTTCGTACCAAATTTCTCTTTAATCATGAAATCTAGCCTTTTCAAATGTCGATATATTTGAAGATATATGAGACAAAATTTCAGGAAAGAAGTGTTTTTCAAACTCAAAATGCATGTAAAATGATCAATTGAATGGATATAAAAAAATTGAAACACTTTTTTTGATGATTATATGAATTTTGTTAGTGGATAGTGTTTTCGATGATTGTGATTTTTTTCTCTCATTTATACGGTATGCAAGACAAAGTAGTAATATTTGCAATAATTTCTTCGTAACAAAATTTTGCAGTAACCTGTATATTTCAAACCATATATCATTACATTAGATAAGAATATTACCTACACAAAATGGTTTAATTCGTAAAAATTGAAGCAATAATAAGAGAGAAAAGAAGTGAATTTTAGTAAAATGCCTAAAATAACATTTCTTGTATCCTTAACCCTATTTTATTTAAACAAATCAGATTTTTCTCAGATGTGTACATGTAATTGGGTACCTTTTTTCTCTCATAACATAATGCAAACAGGTAGCTGGGAATGACCGAATAAGAACTGTGCTGAAGAATGATATGATCACAATGCAATCTGACTAATGATAACTGGCAAATCAAAAAGTATTCAGCTGACATGTGTAAACATTCGTTTGAATAGGACTGATGGAAATCGGAACAATGTATTTTTGACTGGAGCTGCCTGCACGCTCAATCAGCACAGTCTATTTTTTTTTTTTTTTTTTATTTTTAAATTTGGAAGACTGGGATCGGTTAGAGCAATTCGTTGGAAGGTGATGGAGTGGGCGCTACATTTTTAAAGGAAGAGTTTATTTTCAATACTATAAGAGCCCATGTAGTAACTAGCTCCGGGGTCAGATGTAGGATATTGAAAGGGGAGTAAGGGCTAATCTATATCTATATATATAAAGGAAGAGGCGATTTTTTGTGTCACAAAAGGCTTTTTAAACACAAGACGTACACACTCCAAATTATGTATGTACAATCAGCACAACTTGGTGGTCGTTATAATGTCACATTTCAAACCAAATAAATTGGTTTTAATGATAAAAACAAGAAAAAAGAATTTTTAGAAAGGTTGCTTACAGGGCCATGTTTGTTAAAGGTACGTAATACATAAAACGTTTGTATATGTCAAACGTACGTTGCACGTCACACGAACAGTCATACAACGAGGGAGCTGGGGAAGGGGGTGATCGTGATTGAGGTGCATTTTATCTGCTCTGGACCTGTTTTGAGGAGGGGTGTTGGCAGAAAGGGTGTGTGTGTCCATATGGCAATGGGGGACATTGCTGGTGTCCATATGGGGTGGGGGTATGGCTGGTGGTGAGGCAGGGAGGAGCATTTAATCTGTTCCAGATCTCATCATTTTCAACCCAAGCAGCAGCAGAAAGGGGGTGATTGAGATGCACATTTACTGGTCTGCACGTGTTTACCAGGGGTTTGGAGTAGCTGGATATTAGAGGGATCAAGCATTGCCACATACATGTAGTGTGTGTATGGCTGTCACATATGACTGTGGGAGGAAGGTGATGGAGGTGTATGTAATCATTCCCACGCCTGTATAGTGACGGGAGCTGGTGTGAGGGATGTGGGACAGGAGAAAGAATGGGAAGGGAGGAGCATTTAATATATTCCAGATCTCATCCGTTTCAACCAGAGCAGCAACAGGAAGGGGGTGCATTAATTATGGACCTGTTTAGATGGGGATGGGGTAGAGAGGGTTGGGGAGAAAAGAGGGGGGTGGTGGAAGGAAGGGTAGGTATGAGTAGGACATTTAATCTGCTCCGCACGTGTTTACCATGGGTAGCAGTAGCTGGGGGAGGTATATTAGAGAGATCAATCATTGCCATATTTAGTACATTTAGTGTGTAACATATGACGATGGGAGGGCGGTGATGGAGGTGTATTTAATCTGTCACAGCCCTGTATACAGACGAGAACTGGTTCGAGGGATGTGAGACAGGACGAAGGATGGGGAGGGAGGAGCATTTAATGTGTTCCGGATCTCATCTGTTTCAACCCGAGCAACGCCGGATAAACAGCTAGTATATATATAAAGGAAGAAGCAATTTTTTTGGTCACAAAAGGCTTTTTCACCAGAAGACGTACACACTTCAAATTATGTACGTCCAATCAGGACAACTTGGTGGTCGTTATAATATGTCAATTCAAACCAAATAAATTGGTTTAAATGATAAATACAAGAAAAAAGAATTTTTTAGAAATGTTCATCATGCTGCTTACAGCTCCATGTTTTTTAAACATTAAACGTTAATACGTTAAACGTTTGTGTAGGTCAAACGTATGTTGCACGTCACAGTACAGTCACCTATATTGTGGAGGGGTGCAGAAAGGCTGTGTGTTCATGTTGGGCTGAGGTGGTGGTGGTTTGGGGGTGAGGGGTTATGGTTGGTTGTGAGGAAATGAGGTGAAGGGGGAGCATTTAATCTGCTCCAGATCTAATCGGTTGCAACCCGAGCAGTAGCTGGGGGGAGGGGGTATTAGACGGATCAATCATTGCCATATACATGTAGTGTGTATGGCTGTCAGATATGACATGGAAGGAAGGTGATGGAGGTGTATTCAATCTGTCCCAGAAATGTATACTGACGGGGGATGGGGTACCGATCGATGTCTGTTCCAGCCCAGATTTGTTGAGGGGTGGTGGCAGATGATATGTGGTGAGGAAGAGAGGGGAAAGGAGGAGCATTCAATCGGTTCCAGATTTCATGTTTCAACCCGAGCAGTAGGACGGGGGTGATGGAGATGCATTTAGACTGCTCTGGACCTGTTTATATGGGGATGGCGTAGAGAGGGTTGGGGAGAGAAGATGGGGGTGGCTGCCGAAGGAAGGGTAGAGGAGGGTGGAACATTTGATCTGTTCCTCACATGTTTTCCAGGGATAGCAGAATCTGGAGGGAGGGATATTAGAGGGATCAATCATTGCCATATACATGTAGTGTGTATATGGCTATGACTAATGCCGATGGGAGGAAGGTAATGAAGGTGTATTCTATCCATCACAGACCTGTATTCTGACGGGAGCTGGTGTGAGGGAAGGGGTACAGAGGAAAGGATGGGGAGGGAGGAGAATTTAATGTGTTCCGTATCTCTTCTGTTTCAACCCGAGCAGCGCCGGGTATACAGCTAGTAATAATATAAATGTGTGGGAAGTTTTCGTTGGCCACCATAAGCCGTATAAATCTTCATAATTTATTGAGGATTTTGATTAGAAAATTGTCATTATTTTCTTGCATATGGTGAGAATCTGTTCATGCTATATGCTAATAGAGTGGCATGGAGGTATCTTCTTCCACAGATGAAATGGTACAGCCTGAAAGGTTCATTATTTCCCAAAGATAATGCTGACAACATTCATGAACATGGAATATTTTTATATGCAATCTGAAGATGCTGCCTAACTGAAGGAAAATTAGAAAAAATAGACTTTTTTTTTGTTTTTGTTAGAATATTTCAATTGTTTTCCATAGACATCCATGTCCAATGTGCTGGAGACTTGATGATGCCATAAGAACCGTCTCAAATATTTTTCACCCACGATCCCCCACCCCTAAAGTCTATAAATCAGAACATCTGACCCACCCAATTTTTTTAAATTCAAACTTCTGACACGCCCCCCCAATGTTGTGCAGCTATCAATCAGTTGATGGGGAACATTGAAATTTATGATACTTGTGCTCCTGCATGCTATTGCATGCTTCAGTGGCCTAGTGGATAGGGAGCTAGACTCATTACCAGAAGGTCATGTTTGATTCCAGGTCGTATCTGGCGGAGGGTGTTGAGCAAACTCATCCCCAATAGTTGCACACTGCTCTGTGGCACCTACACAATGATTATGTACAGGTCATTGGGTTGAAAGAGGGAATGAGCGATTGTGTGAGTGATAAGCAATGTCCGCTGAATGCAAATATGTGAGAAATGATCAATTGATCCATCGGTGTACCAATGGCCTGGTGTAAATTATAAAGTCGTGAGAGCAAGATGACCAAAAGCACCACATTTACGTCCATGTTTTTGTGTCTCAGGAGAGCCATGTGGACCGCGGGGACACGCAGCGTGCAATCAGTGTGTACCGGCAAATCTCAGTACGTCTTCCATGTTTCTGTCACAGTTAAATGAATATAGAAAATAAAATTTAATGTTGATATTTGGTTTAGTCTTTTGTTTATATTTTATTAATTTGAATTTACTGTGATATTGTAATATCGTTTTTACTAAAAAAAAACTTTCAAATTGCTCTAAATTATTCTTCAGTTTTGGGATTCTGAAGTAATTATGAAATAAGTCCCCAAAACACCACAGAACAAGACTAAACTAAATATCAAAATGAGACCATCTGTAATCTCCAAAATAAAACAACTTGCAAAAAAATAAAATGAATGAATAAATAAAAGAAGAATAAGAAAAATATTTCATGATAAATTGTATTATTTATGTACACTCAGTATAAATAATTTATGCTATATATGATAGTATTCAATAATTAGTATGTTGTTGTTTGATTTAATACAACCATTCTTTGTTTAGATAATACAGAAGACTGCTTGATTTTCATAATCTTGCCGATTGTTGCAGCTGTCGTGTACGGAGATCCGGCGTCAGAAGGAACTGGAGCGAGAGATCCTCAGCGCCACGGTCCATAACTGGGAGGGAGAGGTCAGTACCAGCTCAGTGGGGTCAGTACTGGGTCAGTACTGGGTCGGTGGTGGTGGTGGGGTCCTCAGTGCCACAGTACAAATCTAACCCACATGGTGGACGAAAATACGAGTTTGGGTTCTAAGATTTAATCATAGCAAATTCATCCATTATCGCTGCAGCAAAAACGACACCATTATTGGCGACAATAGCGGATTCTCGGAACCCTGCAGGTGGTCTGAGTTATGATTGTTTCTTATCTCGCACATACCATATTTGTTCTTATTAGCGCACATGCCCCTTAAAGCGCACCCCCCTGTTTGTACAGATAAAATATTATACAAATCTTGCTATTTTTTGGCAAAGATTTCACTTCCGGCCCCATTATGTAGACTATAATACGCCGGTATTTTTTCGTATTCGGATCACCACATAACCATCCGGGGGCGTTGTGTTATCATGTTCTGTGGGGTCAAAGGGTTGCGGTTATTAATTTTTTTTCTTTTGCTGAAATTTTTTTTTGTAAGCGCACTGTACACTTAAAAGAACGAATATGTTATATCAGGGTTTCTAGGGTTTGGGAAATCAGGAAAACGGTATTGAATCCTGGGCCTTGAAAAGGAGTGGAATTTCAATTAAGTGACAAGTAAGTCGGGAAAATATGTGAAAAAAATCAGAAAGTTGATTTAAAAAAGTCTGACACATTTGCAAAATTTTATGGTTGCAACTGTGTCAACTGGTGAATAAAAAATGGTCATATTATTAGGACACTCTTCGACGTAATCTTCAACTGAATCTTCAACTGAATCATCAGCTGAACTTATGAACTTCTATCCAACTTCACTCTTCTGTTGCTATGGTTCTCAGCTGGTAACAACCTGGTATTATATACATGTAAAAAGCTAAAGGAAAGTGCATTTTGAAGAAAAAGTTGATTTCTCAAGGACAGTATGTGAAGGTCAAGTGGCAGTATTATCAAGGACAGTTATATTTATTTTGTTATTGGGACATACTTATATATATTGTATATTGTGGTAAACTGCATATTAAAATGGTTTGTTAAAATCTTGATACATGCTTCAAAGATGGCCAAAAATATTGGAGTTACTTTTGATACTGAGCTTTCCATGGTCCCTCACATAAACAATCTGTGTAGTCAGTGCCATGTGCAACTGCGGAACATTGCAAAGATACGTAGTAATCTTACTGAGGATACAACAGCGACCCTCATGCATGCTTTTGTAAGCTCACGCTTGGACAGCTGCAATAGCCTGTTATATGGCTTAAGTGATTGTGAACTCAAAAAAACTCCAACGTGTACAAAATTCAGCTGCACGCATTGTCTGTGTTTTAAAAAAGCATGACCATATTACACCTGCACTCAAAAAACTTCACTGGTTGCCAATACAACAGCGCATAACATACAAAATATGTTTGATGGTGTTCAAAACCAGATTGGGTGAAGCTCCTAGGTACCTTCAAGACATTATAAAACCCTACATACCTGCCAGACATCTCCGGTCTTCAAATGCAAACCTTGTTCAAGCAGGAAAAGCCAGGACAAGATATGGAGAAAGATCTTTTCGCATTGCTGGACCCAAATTGTGGAACAACTTACCAAATTCACTAAGAGCACTGACAGATGTTGATGACTTCAAAAAAGACCTCAAAACCTACCTTTTTAGAACAGCATTTGACTTATAGGCTTGAAAGTTTAGTGACTAATTAAGTAGGAAAGTGAACAAACAAAATGAACTGAACTGTATCTGTATATAAATGTATTAGCTTTGAAAATGTGTTATATTAATTAATGTACATATATGTAAACTAGCTATAGCACGTTAAGTGGTCTGTTAGTATAAAAATCCAATTATTATCATTATTATCTTTGGCAATTTTTTTTTTCATATTTGTGACAACTATATTAGTCTCCTCAGCTGAATTGATGTTGGTGTACTTGGCCTACTTTTGTCGCACTTATGAGTGATACGTGTTAATATCTTGTTACCACACTACAGGGAGAAGTATTCGACCTATTATTCTGATTAGATGTGTTGCCTTTCTACAAAATTCTTTCCACATGTATGTATTAGAATTACTAATTTTAAAAGCTGACCAAAAAGGGGCTGATCTAGGAGGGAGAGATTTTTGGCGTTAAGATGACTACTTGTTTGGGTAATGGCAACGAGTTGCCACAGCATTTGCTACAAAACTTCCATAGATTTAGAAAAATTGATGTAAGAATCAAGCAATTTGCCTGTTAAAATTTTAAACCATGCAGCCTTTTGCAAGCACTGTAAAAAATCTATTTCTAGCCCTACCTCATATGACTTTTTCCAGCCTCTGTCACAACTCCACGTAATAAACCCTTTTTGCTGTTCCAGCCTTTGTCGCAGCTGGGTGAGGTGCTGCAGATGTCGCATCTCCGCGTGGAATCCGGTGGCGAGGCTGGCTCAGGGGAGAAACATGAACGCCTCTTCCTGCTGTTTCCAGGCGTCATCGTCATGATGTCTGTCGCCCCGGCAACGGCAGGTGTCAGTGCCAGTTATGTCTATGAGGTGAGTGGGGTGTGCCCGCCGCATCGAGGCAGCAAACTGTAGGTTTCCACCAGCATAGTCTTAAAAAACGTTGACATGGAGACACCTTACCATATCAGACACGTTTTCATTCTCCAGTTAAAATTAAATGTTGCTAAAATTTTTCTTTAAAGGGCACGTTTTTCTACATCCACAGGTGTCCCTAATAGAGAGGTTCTACTGTACTGTCATCATTTCAGCCAGGTTTTATCAGTGGGTGAAATGTTGGTGTTCGCACTCTATGGGCTATGTGAGCGTGCTCTCTGGTCACACCCTCTGATACTTTCTTCTTATTGATGGAGAGCTCAAGGTCATGAAGGTCAAATTGCTCTTCTGTTTTCTTTTAATCTAGGTCATCTTCAGGTTACTCGTAGCGATCGCCGAGAGTCGCCGATCCAGAGCACTTTGTCTACTTTTGTCACATTTATGAGCGATACATGTTAATACCTTATTACCACACTACAGAGAGAAGTATTTGTCCTGTTATTCTGATGAGATGTGTTGCCTTTCTACAATATTCTTTCCACATGTACGTATTAGAATTACTGATTTTGAAAGCTGACTAAAAAGGGGCTGATCTAGGAGGGGGAGATTTTTGGCGTTTCAGACGACTACTTGTTATAATATATAATTATGAAATATGATTAGTTTGTCAGGTGGCAGCTTCTGCCCAACACTTGTTACGCGATGTCCACCAGATTGTTCCTATTCATTTAACTTGTTCATCCTCAGGTGAAGCCGTCAATGTCCGGGTCGTGCTGAGAAACTAGAGCTTTTTCTTTTTCTTTCAAAACGTTCTGGTGAACAGCGATTCTCTTTGCCCTTGTCTCATTTATGTGCTCTACAATCGTGTTCTCCACAATGGGAAACATGGCTTTTCTGGCCCTCAAATGCCTCCTTTTTCTGGCAATGGATGGTGTCAGGTTGCTGCAAGTGGCACCATCCTGGGACTCTTGGGATGTTTTATCGTCACCATCATTATCACTGCTGTCTGGGGCCTTGCTCTTCCTATTTGCTATGAAATAAATATGCTCTTGTTTCCTCCATCTTTGGACACATTTTCTGCTGGTTCCAAAGGCCAGTGATGTCTGTGTGATGTTGTTTAACTCTTTCAAATGGTCCAAAACCCTAGCTTTGGTCTCTATGGTATATGACTTTTGTGTTGTAGCCATGATGGAAAACGTTCAATTAATTTTTCCCGCCGATTTTAATTCATGTAGGCACAAAGAGAGTGTGAAACCAATATGAAATTGTGTACACCTACCTGTTTTGCACATATGTGTAAGATTATGACCAGTGACATCAGGTTATGGCAACAATACTTTGGACTGCCTCCCCTCTGATTTTAACTTGTATAGGCACAAAGAGATTATGAAAACAATATGAACTTGTGTACATATCTTTGTTATGCAGGTAGGTGAAAGATTATGACCAGTGACAGCAGATTACAGGAACAATACTATGTATTACCTTCTCCGCATTAACTACGGACTCCCATTTGGCCTAGATCAATAACAATGGATGTACTCCGGTCAGACATTCAAATTATTGAGCATGCGCATTGAATGGAATCGCCATGCATTTTTGTTTTCGTTTAAAATAAGCCAAGTTATTTCTCATGATCACTATTATTATCTGTTCTCTGCTGTAATGATGAATTCCAGAAATGAAAGTTGTAAATATTGTTTTATGAACGTTTTCGGTGCTTAAGCACCCTCTTCAGATATACAGTCAAACAGATTTTTAAACATGAACATAGATTAATAAATGATAAAATGGTTTAGAATAGATGTTGATAAATTATATGTACAATAAAGCTAAAAAAAATACAATAAGGCTTTACAAGATGGTGGAGAAGGTTTGGAACTGACAATTAATGATAGGTATAAGTGGTAGAATATGGGCATAGGTATTTTATGACATATTTCTATATAGTATGATAATAGTATGATAGTATGATAAAACTGTTTAAAACAATGCACAATGACAGAAAAACAACTTGCAAAATTACTTCTCTGATCATTTATTTCGAACCAATGGCAGGAACATTGTCGAAGTTGAGAAAATATTCTGGACATATACAACCATAATATTGTTACCATGTGCTAAAAATAAGAACACTTGTACTATTCTGAATACACAGGTTTATTTATGTAAAGAAAGTCATTTATGGAGGCTCCAGAAAAGTTATTGTCTTAAACTTCACACTGTCACTGTTCGTCAATGGTTTTATTTAATGATGTCATTTTCCATACGCCGGCACAGAAAGTACGCGCCATTCAGGCAGCATCTGATGCGGGCAGGTTAAGATACATGGTTTTGTTTGTTACTGATGTTAGTACGCAACGCGACCAGAACAAAGAGCCACACCGGGTACATTGTATTCGTCCACCCTCGTGATTCAAATTCGGCCAATAGTTGTAGTCCATGTCTGATCTGCCAGTGTGCACGTCCGAAAAAATGGGATTGTAGCAGATGGAATTATTCGGATTAGGGGTATAAGGATTAAAGAGGTTGGTTGTACTGAATTTGGGGAGGTTTGTGTACATTTAGAGGTCATGAGGTAAAAAGCCTCTATTTGGTTTCAAGACGTCAGCTGCTTGAGATTAGTCCATATATCGAGTTTATACTGTGGTTCGCCGTTCCAGGGCAAGATCGCGACGTCGGGGCTGCAGGTGGCGACGGAGGCTGCGGTAGCCGGGCCGGTTGATGACGACGATGACGATCTAGAGCACGCCTTCACCATTGCAGGGTAACTCTCACCACACTTTTCTCTATCAATTTCATTTGCCCTGAACATGTTCCACAGAAGAGCCAATGCTGACTTAAAATCCCGCTCAGTCCTAAAAGAATTAGTATAAAATTGTTGCACTATTGAAATATCACAATGTAAATACCTGTTCACCTACTGAAAAAAGCCTAAATAGCTCACGGTCTATTACCTGGTCGTTAGGGTATATATTTCAGGATAATTTGTAATGTGTAATAAGTTATGCAAGCGTGCTATAACAGCATGTTTGTGTGTGGCAGGGGTTCTGGCAGCGTGGAGCTGCGTGTTCTGTGCTCCACGGAACGGGAGCAGCAGACGTGGGTGGACCGGCTGCGGGAACAGGCGCGTCACGGCCCTGTCTACATCACCACACCGCAGAGCATACAGGTGCCAACCCGCCACACGCCCGTGCAATGAGAAATGGATTTAGAATTAACTGTGAAGTGGGAAAGTTGGTTTGCAATTGCCTCCCTGCCACCTTCCCGTCTGAACCCTCAAGCCAGCTGAAATGGAAAATGGCTTTAGAATCAAGTTTGAAGTGTGACATTTGCTTTAACCCTTTGACGGTTGCTAAGGCATTTATGCCTTAATGCATGCCTTAAAATAAGCCTAAAACATATGTTCTTCAAACCCTCGTACCTACCAAAGCATTTGTCACATGCATCAACAAGGCCACATGATGACTCAAAATCGCCTACTCCATTCATTAGTCTTCACAATATTTTTATATAACCACTTTTTATAGCAAATAATACAATAATTTTAAAGAAGACATACTTATAGGCAAAACACCCATTGTCTGAACCCCCTACTTTGCCCTCGAAATATAATAATATTTAGTTGGAAACTCCCATCGGTTTTTGTATCAAACAATCGAGCGTCCATTTTTCTATCTGTTTATAAACATCTCATTAGCATGCGGTGAACCCTAACCTTACGAAAATAAATTTATTCATTCATTATATTCCGTTTTTACGGCCATTTCCGAGGCTGTAGCCTCTGCCAACAGCATTCAACAAGCATAGTAGCATTGCAAAACACGCATGATGGGGCACCGGCTACTGTTATAGCCAATCACAAGCGTTTCCGATGACAAAATGACAACACTTTCATGGAGGTAAGCGGGAAGGAACATAGACTTAAAATATTTCTCTGTAAAATGTAGAGCGAGCATGTGGATGTCTGAACAGCCGCCACCCAGACAAGCTTAGCATTTGCCTTGTGTAAATACACAGCAGCATGCAGATGAAAGATATTTAGTTTGCTAGCAAACTCCCATCTGTTTTTGTATCAAATGTAGCTGGAAGTGATGGCTGTTAATGGGTTGTGTCAATCAACTGATGTTTTGAAAGTAAACGTCCCATACACATATTCACACACAGACATAATTTTTCTATTCATGAATTTACCATTGATAGATAAACATCATTCAAATAAAAATTCAAATATTTTTTCATGAACATTTACTGCTGAAAAAGCTATTGTGATGAGAGGACCAATATTAAAAACCAAACTGACTCGAAAATACACAATTTATTCATTCATTGATTAGTAATATGCCTCCCAAAAAGAAACTAAAATAACCAGCCGGCCAATGTACCATGAAATCATTTTAGGTTTAGAGTTCATTCAAGACATGTTTATTTCTGTATCTAACTTCTTAATCCATTTTATTTTATTTTTCCAGAGGCACTGCCAGTAGTATTTTTATCATACCATCATATGATACCAAACAGCATTGCAACAAAGAGACTTATTGAAAATAGTAGTGCCAGTTTTGTATTTAATTTCAGACTTCCATTGATACTGCCAGAATTGACTGCCAATGACTTAACACCCAGCAAACAGATTTCTCATCAGGAAAGGCAAGCAGAAAAACAACGCATAGATGAAAAGGCAACCTCAGGAACATTTCAACCGGCCCATTCATTGTTATGCAACAAAGATGAAAACTTGATGTATTGCTCAATTTGCAGGGATGCATCCAACAATTTCAGAAGCTCAACTGTGGAGAGGCACATTGAATGTCAAGACCACCAGCTTCTTGTAAATTCCTTCAAAAGGGAAACATGATTTTCAGGTTGTTAGTGAAAAGGCACATTCAAAGCAGGAAGAAGCTGTCAAATGTATCTTCTGGCTGGTTAAGGAGGATTTACCTCTCCACAAATACACCTCACTCATGACTTTTTTGCGGGAGATTTGAGGCAGCAAAGCTTTGTTCAATGTAATTGACAAAAGTCTAACATCAAACTGGGCAGAACAGACAATGGACACGCACAGTGGTTGATCCACTGACACTACCCAAAACTCATTTTCTGTCAGATGTTAGAATCACTAGTGCCATTATGAAAAGGACTTTGAAGCCCCTAAAATTAGAAATGGCATCTGTGAGTGGAGTAAATTGATGGTCTTGGAAGTGATTTAATGATGGGAGAAAATAATGGAATGAAACATGGAAAAAAATCACTGGTGTGCCCATCGAACAGGTCCAAATTAGCTTTTAAGGAAACCCTTGTTTCCCTTTTTATTATTATTCCAGATGGTGTTGAAACTTATCAAAGAAATACATCAAATTCGCTGGCTGAGCTGCTACACTGCAATAGAGACTGTTGTCCGCATCCTGATTCCATTCTCACTTTCTCACCCAGAAGAAAGAGCGGGGAGATCCAAAAGCTACTGGTCTGTTGAAAAAATGAGATGTGAAATGTTTATCAGAATCGCTTTTATGGGATGCTTGATTGGCTTCAACCTATAATGAAACCTCAACCTACTATTCCAAAGAAAAGAACTGGACATTTCTATTGTCAAAATCAATATCAAATCATGTCAAGATGATCTTAAAACAATGCTGGCTGGAGGATGCCTATGGGGGCAAGCTGAGCATGTTGTTCCTATCAATGATGGAAGTATAAAGACCATGACTTTAATAAAAATTCCACATGGTTCTAGTTTCAAGAATGTAAGAAATAAATTTCTGAATGCAATGATTGAGAATGTTGAGAAAAAGGTTCCCCAAATCAAGAGTTCATGATACCTCGGTGAGTGTTGGTACTCCGACCAATCAACTTGTTACAGGATTCTGATGTAGATGGATGGGGAAATTCAGAAGTAAAGACATTAGCATCCCACTACTGTGAGCCACAAGAACATGTGGTGGATGGTGCCACTTATCACAGTGAGCCACGCCTTCCTGGATCTGTGGATGAAGTGATGGCAGAGTGGCAGTCCTTGAAAATGGTTGTCCGCGCAAATAAATACCCAGTGGCAACTATGGCTGATTTGTGGAAGCTGATAATCACATACCATAAGCAGGATTTCCCACTACTCATTCAGCTTGCAGCCCTTGCTCTAGCCCATCCACTTCATACATCAGACTGTGAGAGGACTTTTTCAGCACAGAATCACATTCTGACTCCATTGAGGAACAGACTGTCACCTCAACATTGTGATATGTGCATGCGAGTCAAGATTGAAGGTGGAAGTTTGGAGGAATTCAATTTTGCTGCTGGGGTTATGGAATGGAGGGCAATAAAAGATAGACTAATTTTTAAAACTAATTGATCATGTTTTTGAACTGCAAATGTGAATTTCTGCAGTAAAATAATCTTGTGTGCTATTGGTAGTTGTATGATTAAAATAAATGGATTAAATTCAATGGTTTGAATGAAAAATCTAGATGGTTATAATTAATATTTCTTTCCAAAACATTGTGTGGTGAAAATAAGAATCTGCATCGAATTTCATGTCTCCTATGTAAGTATAATACTATTTTGACTCTTCAGTATACCTATAGAACTCGCAGTATCTACGACAATAAATTCTGAAAATCAATGACATTGTGTGGTGTGAATGTACGTCATACGTTCAAAATACTTTGACAGTCAAAGAGTTAGAATTGCCTCTGACTCCTCTCAAGTTGTCTACACCACCAACCAACTGGCTTAACCCTCGATTTCATTGGTTCGGCAAAATAATAAACGTTCATGAGTATCGCCTTTTTTTAAGTTTAAATTTTATAATGCATGATATATCGGATTTTTACGAAGTAGCTAGATTATTATGGATTTATTTGTCTAGAATATATTTCAAACATCGAGCTTGTATCATCTTCGCTTCGAAATAACTCTCAAATGATGTAATTTTGAAAGCTGTAGTTTTGTAATTTCCCAGCATCGTACAATAACATTATTATTTCACCCAGGTGGTTTCACACATAATACAACTGACCACTGTCCACTGAAACTGACAAAATAGCTGCAATCACAGTCACAATAATATATTTACTACCTGGCAAGCTGATTTACTACCTCCCCTCAAACTATTTACTACCTGCCCGAATGGACTGTATGCATTTATCCTTATTTTGACATACTAAAGGATAAATTGATCAAACTAACTTTACTGGAGTGTTCTACACACTGTTTTATATATGAGCACTAAATTATGTTTCTTATAGTATTTATATAATGGTAAATATTGAAGAAAACACTTTGAACTGTATCCACTATTTTGTTCATGAGGATGCTTTCGGACAGTGCTATTCCTTTATATTTTAAGACCATTTCGCTATTGGTCTACAGTATTTTAAATGAAAATATAGTACGGGAATAATGTTGTGCAATTTAACAGGATGTAATAGCAATGTACTTAAGCAATGTGCATTACACATTTTATTACATATGACTTGTTTGGTTCGATGATCAACGACCTTTTGACCGACCTAGTTTCCATGTTGCAGGTATCCACGTCCCAGCCAGCGATCTCTCAGCTCTCCCAGGCCAAAAATGCCCAGGTAAAGGCTGCTTTTATTGATTTTTTATTGATTTTCCTTTGGTTTGTTTCGTTCATGAATTTTTCCTATTAGCACATTTTTTATTAGAAAAGAAAAGCCTCATTAAAAATGAGACCTCATGTAGTGGAACAGACGGTTTTATCAGACGTGTTGGTGCATACATCAAAAGGTAGAGATGGATAACAGGCGAGAATAAATCTACATAACAATGTTTATCAAATTTATTACAATCATTGCTTATATTCAATCCAATTAGGTCTTGCACATTCATGTTGAATGTAACTTACTCATCTCTAAAGTGTTTATTCATATTAATGGTTTAAGCTTGTACAAAGAATAACTATATTAAAAGTGCTCAGAGAGCACAGCGTCGCTAGAACAATGTTGACTCATGGAACAAAAAGATGTTTACAATCACAGCATTAAAGCAGAAAAGTCTTATTTGATGCGGGGTTCACTCTAAATCCATGTTCTTCGCATGGGATTGCAGGTGCTTTCTAAACAACTTACACCCCAAACATCTAAAACTACCAACAGCAACAGGTGTAGTCAGTTTGGTCTGTTGGCAAGGAGAGGTTACCCGCCCCCCCCCCCATAACCTTTGGTTGGGTGAAGTGGAGCTGCTGTAGTGAGTTTGTGTGTTTTCAGGTGCTCCCCAAATCTCCGTACCAGCCGTGGAGCGGTTCGTGCCTGCGCCCGTGCCCCCCACTGCGGCCCTGCCTCCTTGGGGCGGGCGGGGGTGCTGACCCCCCCGGGGCGCCTCCTCGCAGCCCTCGGTCGGGGCGCCGGAGGGTGCCACCGCCCCCCGCCCCGACAGCCGGCTACGCCTCACTGACCCGCAACAGGAAGACAGGTGAGAAGGAGAAGCTATTGATTAACCCATACTCTACCACATCGGAATCTACTCCGACTTTTTCACGGGAAAATCGCCCTCTCTATCAACCAACTTTTCATAGGGAATGACTGCCCATACTCACGTGAAAATCTAGTAGTAGTGTTAAAAAAAAGTATTAATATCGATTTTGTAGTACACTGCTGCATAGATATATTACCACTTATGTTTTCAACAAAGTATTAGTACGTAAGTATAGCGAGGGGCACATTCCACCTTGCGGGTGTGTTCGCCACAAGACCTGTTGAGGTCTGCGGTGTCTACGACGTTTTCCGCATGCATTGACAAAAGTACAGTTGTGGGCAAATAAGCACTGGCTCCGTGCTTTATGAGTGCGTGGGCACAGGGAATAATTTTATTGATGTGGCCGTGAGATCAACATGCGTCGAACGTGCGTTGTACTTGCGTATAACTTACGTTTTACGCACGGTCTGATTACTGAAGCACAATGTTCGCTCGCTCATTTTGGCAAGCCAAACTTCTTCGGTAACCCTACGGCCCCCAAAAAATGCTGCGTTTATCGCACCTAATACTGACGGATCTTAACGATCTGCGTGCGTTTTGGTCGTAGATTGGTTGTTGACAGCCCTTGTTGCGTAATGTGCCCTAGGCATAAGTTACGTATTCTTGGAAATGGTTTGGAAAACATTTAAAGAGAATCAATGACGAAAATTGACAACAGACGTGTTTACATATCGTGGTTTGAAGGTACTTTTTGGGCTGTGTCCATGGGATGTTTGTGCTGTCCACCGAATGTCGATTTTTGAGATTCATACTCTTCATCTGAGTAAAGAATATCTGCACAAGATTTTTTTGTCTGTTTTTAAAGTTTATACAAGTCTACAGAAAAAGCCAAAATGAAGGGTATTTTTTCTGAAAAGTCGTTTATTGGTTCATTTTGCAGTAGGCGCTTGCACTGTCCGGCTATATTGTCCATCGACGACAAAAAAGTTCGGGCAGGCAGAAAATCATTTGGACTGACAGTTTTTCAGGACCCGTCAGACTATATATATAACTGACACAAAATTTTCACATTTGGCATAGACGGAGACTGTAAAAAGCCACAAGAAACCATATGCACACAAGAGGATTTGACACATAATAGAGACAGTTAGTTGGCGCACACAGGTCATGTGCGTTGTGCCCAATATCAACTGATACGTCCAAAGAGAGGTGTCAATTGGCTAGAACTGACGCAATATCTATAACATTTGAATTGAATAGCATATTAATCAAAAAGGTCCTTTTCGTGTAAGTATGACAGACATAGGCATAAAAGTACCTGATTGTTCATGGAATTATCATGATAATAAGTTGCCTCTCACATTTTTTATTTTTCTATCACATGTCTACTGCGAGTTGACATTTAGATGTATCACCTCACCTATACATTGTATTTAGAATTCTAATGTCAGATAATTTTTTGAATTCTTGCATGTCCAAATAAAGTGGCCCTGGTCATATGAGGGATAATCCTGCTGATGCTACCATAGTTCAGTACTGCTTTTAATTGTAAACTAGTGATTAAAAGCTTGGACTGGTGATCAGAAGGTCAAGTTCAAGCAAACATCAGGTCAGGTTGGGCTGTTGAGCAAACTCGCACTCTTTTAGGTGCACTGGTACAGGTCTTGTGATCAGAAGCTTTGCTAATTATTAATGATTAGTTTAAGTGGGGTTGGGGTGTGGGGGGGGGGTGTAAGCTGGTTGTAGCTTCATTTAGATACGTTTCAATAGGAAGGGAATTTTCAGATTTTTTGTTTTCGAGTGGAAATCATATTGAATCCAAATTTCTGATTTAATTAACTGGCAGATCAATGTCATTACCACTGTCATTTTTCATCCTATAAGTAATGGGTACAAAGTATCCCAAATTTGCCATATTCGTAAGGAGAGATTATTGTACTCCCTGTATAAACATATAGCCGCACACACAAAATTTCATATTTATCAATGAGGCTATTTTGAGGTCACTATTCTGCTGGTTCTTCTGTCATATATGTAAGATTAAAATGCAATAGGCTGCTCCATTATGAGTGAACATTATGCATTTAGACTTTTAGTGCATAGAGATGAGACGGGAACAACTAAATGCGCAGAAATGATGCCCATACGGTTCAAAGAAAACAAAAAAATATTTGCATTACATTGTATTCGAAAACACGTATAGGTCGAGTTTTTAGAGCCTAAAAATCCATTCTAGAGAGGGGACTTGACATATAAGGGGAACATCAATTTTGACAAATTGGGTCAGTCAGTGATAATGTGGCAAGACTATCGAAACGGAACAATATCCCACCTGGATGAAATCCTATAGACGTTATAGCAGCAGCACGACTTTTCCTATAGCTTTACAAAGTATATATCAGCATTGAGACTTCAAATAAATGTGAAACTAGACTTTCAAGGTCATATCACTACATCTAAGTCAAAGACTGTATAAGTCAACTTGGTTCTGAATGTACTAAAAAGTACCATGCATGTTAAACCTCAACTATAACCTTACTAAATTTCATATCAAAGCATGCGAATCTCCACAACAATACACTAGATCTACTCAGTACTATAAAGGAGATACTTAATCATCATGGACATACGTTGGACGTAAGACATTACATCAGAGCTAGTAGTGAGTATCCAATACGTCATTGAAGCAAATGTTTTTAGCCTTGTGGATGTGGCGTAGTTGGTATGGCACTGGCTTTGTTGGCTAGTCGCTTTGCGGCGCAGTCGACCCAGAGGTCCGGGGTTCAATCCCCACCCAGGCCAAGTCAAAGACTGTATAAGTCAACTTGGTTCTGAATGTACTAAAAAAGTACCATGCATGTTAAACCTCAACTATAACCTTACTAAATTTCACTACATCTAATTTTGAGTACATCAACGCAGTATTCTTAAGTTCAATCACTGGCAAAACTATATAATAAAGGATGCTAAGCCTTCATCATTGAGAGCGCTACTCCGAAGCTAACATGATGCAGCGCACTGCGCAAGGCGGATTTCCCAGAAATCGGTAAGATCGGCCATGATATGACGAAGTTTAAATATTTGAAGAAGAATTATCATATTATTCATCATCCATGCCTCATCTTATTGTATCTTGCAACCCGGATCACAAATAAGGCGTTTGCCAAACTACCCAATAAATGTGGACGTCGGATATCTAGTATTTCTATCAAAACGGATGATGTTTTTGTCGGGTGATTGAGTGATGCCTGTCAAAAGTCCAAGACAATGAAGAAATCAAAGTTTGAACACATTTTTGGTCCGTAATATTGTAAGTAAATATATATTATTATGAAATATGGATGGTTTATGTTGTTTTTCGTGTGTATCGTGATTAAAACGTCGCTGCAATTAAAATTTCTACTGATATTACGACGACATTTAACATCACCCTCGGAAGCTGTCAAATGAATCGGCGATTACTCGAAATTGTCAAAATTTAACTTTATGCTGTATGTATCTTTATTTATAATGGTGAAAATAAGAAACTAGACCATCTCCTTTATGTGTACTGTAAATGTGAAATGTTCTGATGAAAAACATAAGAGCTACAAAGGATCATATTTCAACTATGACAATTGAAGACCCCCACTGTGAATAACACGTCACGCAAAATGCGTGTCTGGCACTCAGGGGTATCATAGTGAATTTACGTCCGGCTCCGAAAGGGTTAAGAAAATATTATCGTACATTTACAAAATTACCACACATATCAGCCATGTTTGTGAACGATCTCATGTCGTAGAATGTTATGACGAGTGCGTTATGTTTCTTGCCTCGGGACAGTCACATGAATCTATGACTAATGATCAAACATGAGTTCAGTAGGTGATTATTCGCTTAATATTACAGCTAGAAAGATGTTCGTGGTGTCATTTAAAAGCTTATTTTATTCCCATTCCATGTGTGACAACAAATTGGTCATCACAAGTAATGTCGGCCTCGTAAACATCTCCAAAACATGTGTTTATTGGTGCCGAGCGATAATGGAGTGTTTGTTTTGATCGTAAAATAAATATCATTCTCGTAATATAGACATTTTCTCGTTAAATACATGTATTAAACTTCAAAATCCGATGAAAAATAAGCAAGATATTAATTATTCTTCAAACGTTATGACAAACAAAATGTTCGCGGTTCCCGGATTTTCGAAGCATGTGGTCTTGTTTACATGCAATGTAGGTTAAAAATATGTTCAGATTTTCTTCATTTTTTCTTAAAATTCCCAAATTTGAGGCCAAAAAAGCATCCTCGACTTATACGAGGGTTCGACCTATACGTGGTCCCGGACGGTACTCTCCATGTAGGCATTTTTGTTACCGTGGTTCTATTTCAGCTAACACTGGCAATATATATAGCGTTTTGAAGAGTAGCTGATAGAGATTCATTTAAAGTGTATCCTTCCAATGTTATATTGGATATAGCAACTTTCTGTTGCCATTTAAAGGAGAAATCACACAAAAATTACCCTTGCCAAAATTCACAAACCACTCACTCTACAGCCCCCACTGACTTGGAGATATAAGTTTGACCCCCCATCTGGATTCTGGAGTATATAGCCTTCTGATTCCTTACCATGTAGTATATGCTACTAGCATTTTTCCAAAAACGATCAGCTGGGGATTTTTTAAATAAATTTTCCATCAAAAGTTGATATTTCCGTGTGCTTCAGAAAGTGCCATAATTGGCTCCCAGGTGTCAGATTATGCCCTCGGACAAGCTTATCATTTGCACATCAAACCACATCAAAATCATGCCAAGATGGGTTTGAATGATGCAAAATCACATGCCCTTTCAGAATAGGTACAAATGCCATATTAAACTCAGCTACCCCCCACGGCAAGAAAACTGACTGTTTCAGGTAGTACATAGTACCCTTTTAAACCAAGTTTGTTTCCAACGAAAAACAAATGCAAGTGCTATTATTTTTAGGACTAGACCCATGAGGTAGGTTTTAGAAATGGGATTTTTAACTCAAATTTATTGAAATATAAATCACCAAGAAGTTGTCAGCCACCCGGATGGAGGTAATTGGATGGTATATGTTGTGTTCCATTAGAAGCTTAAAACAAACGTGTTCCAATTAGTAAAAGTTGTGTAACTACGCAATTTAAAATCTGATGCCCATCTATCAAATTCGCCCATCTGTCAAATGAAACTTCTTTCTTTTTGTTCTCTTATTGTATTAAAGTAACATTGAAATAAATTGTATTCGATGATTCTTCATAATATTATGAAGTCGTGCCATGTGCTAAAAAACTGATGCCGCGCCCGGATTGAACTTCCCCCAGCAACCCCCGACCCCAAGATTTTAGCTCCAGCGTTACGATCCGTCACAAAAAATCTATCAAGGCTATCAATGACGCCGTACAAGTGTATAAGCTGCCCTCACCAAGATGGCACGGGTTTGATGTGTGCGTCACCAAACGTGGCATCTGTTCCGCCAGCCCATGACGGCACCGAGAACGGCATGAAGCAGTTTAGCGTGGGAGAACACTGCGCGTCATGGCGTGTTGCCCAAAGCGGCACCCAACGGCACCACACGGCATTACACGGCACCTTGGGTGGTACAAAGCTGCAGGAAAAAAATGGTCGGTCGGTGCCACCTATTTTTGCATGCGGCTCATGGGCGGCACTGGGCGGTATGACTTTACAACAATATCGATATTTGTGCTTAAACTAGACATGGACCATCAGCAATAACTGAACGTTCGTCAATGCATTTTTATGACACGCCAATGGTGATGACCATAACTCAAGCATAACCAGCATTCTTAACCCCTCTACTATCAAACGTATGTGCGGGGCCACAAAGAGGGATAAGAACCTAGAACTTTGCACGAATTACGATCTATTACAAAAACGTATAGACAGCACAGTTGCCACAGTTATGTAAAAACCACGCTTTGCTTTTGAAAAAGCATCCTCGAACAAAAAAATCCCCTCGCACGGTGTAAATTTTTTTGCAACCGAGGCTGGGAAAACATTCAATATTGGTCTGATTTCTCTAGAATATTTTCTAAGCATCGACCTGGTCCGGCCACTGATTCAAAATGACTGCCGAAAGCTGGCATTTTAAAAGTAGTGATTTTGGCACTTCCACCCATTGTATAATAATATTATTGCTCGTGGCCATCAAAAAACGCATGAGCAGAACAATAAAATACATGGCAATACTTGCATTGAAGGATATCTAATACTTGCCAGACTTCCAACATTGAATTTTCATATTATCAAAGTGAAAACCATCCTTGAACTTGACACTGTGAAGTTCTACACTTTGCTGTCGAATATCAAATCATACACAGTACAGTCCTGGCTGCATTGTCGTTCACTACATCATCAAACATTCGGTTTATGTAGCATCCGCTGCATCAATTCATGTTGAATAACTCATCGTAACGATGATAATTAATTATTTTTAAAAATAGTATACATTTCGATTTTTCCTTACCACGCCATTTTAATATCCCATAATTTCAAAGTGACGTTGCTTTTCATTGGTTGTACATGTAAACAGGTGCACGTAGTAGCCTTTATCACATGCCGTCGTATATTAAACTGCGATAACGGAGCAGAGCGATGTAGACTAGCTTCTTAACTAGCCTTTTCATAACAGATGAAGTGCATTGTGGTATTATTGCAAGATTTCAAGACTGTTTATTTGTGGGCTTTTCCCAATGACGTCATTTAGAATATTTCTGCATCGTTCTCATCAATGAAAAGAGTAGGTTAATCCCTTCAAAATGGTATACAATATGTGAAGTCAATTTTCATAGAAATGTGAATATTTGGCGACATAAATTAGTCCCATAAAATGGATTGCCGATGCGCAATAAAACGTTCTTCCAAATGATAGTAAAATTATATCAATACCTTGCTTATTTGCAACACAATTTACATTGGTATGTAAAGTTTATTTGCTTTAGTTTGACATGCTAGATTTTCACGTGAGTATGGTAGGGCTATGACGGTTACGGTTCGGTTTGGTTATGGTTTTTACACAGTATAACCGATTCGACCTCGGTTAACTGACATGGTGTTGACTCAGCACCTTACCTTACACATACATATACTTTTTACATTGAACAATTTGTTGAGTACTCCAATCTAGTATCTATTACCTAAGGAATTAATAATATACCCTATAAAACTGATAAGCACCCACAAATAATTACAACAAATAATGAAGTTCTAGTTGAAACACGTTCAATTTATACCGGGTTCTGTGGATATTTAAGTGCATATGGTGTGCCTGCAATAAGTCATGCCTTTATTGTTGAAAACAGTGAGCGTATATATTTTGCCCAAAACATTTAGGCTCCCTGAATAGTTGGAGGATTTGGCTGAACCTGACACTGTCTTCTACAAATGTTTTTGGGCACAAAGATTTTGATTTAAATGTCAACTACATGAATTTATATGCTATTATGCAAACCTGCTTCTCTGTTAACATGATAATTTAGAAGAGAAGTAACATTGCACTTTGTAATTCTACTCACGTGCAGTTTTACTTGAATATATTGAACTTATAAGAAAGCTATTTATATTGCAAAATTCATATATATATATATGTACTTCCTTTGAATTTTAATAATCTTGAATTTAAAAGAGAAACTTCGAAGAATTACTAAGATTAATTATTTGGTTGTAGGTGGTTCTTTTCATGTTGTAGCTACCGTCTTTTCCACCTCTTCACACTTCAAAAGTTTAATAGATTCAAGTTAATCTAAATTAAATTTCATTCTTGAATATTTTCTTGTTTTGACAACACCTCTTCAAGAGAAATATATACAAATATGTAACAATCAATATTTTACAGTTCAGGATATATATATGATATATGAAGTTATAAATTATTCTATTTGTTACAAATCATTCCTGAGTATTTAACAGTTCAAGATATGAAGTTATAATTGATTCTATTTGTAACAAATAGAATCATTTATAACTTCATATAATATATATATTTATATATATATCCTAAACTGTTAAATATTGTTTGCTACATATTTGTATATATTTCTCCTGAAGAGGTGTTGTCAAAACACAAAAATATTCGAGAATAGAATTTAATTTAGTGTAACTTGAATCTATTTAAGTTGTGGAAAACACGGTAGCCACAACTTGAAACTTTAGAGGTTTTAGTTATATCACATAGTAGGATTCATATTGATATTATTGGCCCATATGAAGTTTACATTACATTGCTGTAACAATATTTAGTAATAATTTTCATCCTACTGTATGCTACCCAAAATATTAAGTTCTAGAAAGTAAGAACAAAAATGCTACGATGTTATACATATTATCTGTTTTAGTGTCCTATAAATATCTTCTTTTTTAAATATTTTATTAATAGGTTCATTTTATTTATCGTATTCCTGCGCATTAAAGCCCATGGGCCTTACATTGAAGATGGGCTTAGTGTTCGAATATAAGCCCATGGGCCAATAAGTGAGAATGGGGGGGAAAAATTGATAGTTACATGCACCCTGAACCCCCACACGTGACCAAAGACACGTGAAAACAACATAATACACCTACAGAAATCCTGTACTCGTACGCATACACATACCATGAACATGCTTTGGGCGATATTAGATGCTCTGACACTTTTCACTATTTTCCATCAATGATTCAGAATGAACATCGATATAAACCTTCAACAGAAGCTTGAATCAATGTTTGAAGATATATATTTGTGTTAATCTGCATCTAGAATACACCCAAAGTGAGAATTAACAAATAATATATTTTTTCAAAACAAGTCTTACCGGCAGCGTTTTTGTTATAAACGAAACGCGATTCTCTAGGAGTTTTCCACAACACAACCTCGTTATGATACGCATACAAAACAAAACAGACTGGCACCTCGATCACTAAATGCTTTCAGTATATCTCTAGTGCGTGTGAGTATGATTTATAATGGCGAACTTCCGGAGTCCAAAATATTTATTAAATTAGGTTTTGTGACAATGATGAATACGAAGACAGCATTACTAGAAAAGACCTGAAACTAATAATTACCATTGATGTTTAAAGGAAAACATTGTGCACGCCATTAAAAGTCCGTACTTTCATCATCGCCCGTGTAGGTAGACTAGTATCATACAGTAAGAACCCATGGTTAAGAAACTTTGTGGTTCTATATAGTCAAAATCCAATGCTTATTTATCGCTGAAATGGGGGTGGGCGTAGTGTTCGAATATACGCCCCTGGGATTGTAAGTGGGAACTTTTTTCATTTTCAAAAGGTCCAAAAAGTGCTGTTTTTCGGTTGTAAGCCCATGGGCTTTAATGCGCAAGAATGCGGTATTTTTCTCGCATATTTATTATCTTAAGCAAGTCCACAGATAGAATCATGTATCGTCTATTCACGTATAAAGGCCCCTGGCCCTAACATCAAACATGGGCTTAAGGTTCGGATCAGGCCCATGGGACTTTAACCAAATTGAATTTCATTTTCTTCAATAAATTTGAATTCATTTTGGCAAGATAATTTCACCAAAAATAACTTTACCGGGTGTATATATATTACATATTGCTTATTATGAAAGAAAGTTCAATCATGTGTGTATATCTGCTTTCATTATCGCAAAATTGTGCACGATTTGGTGTGATTCTCGGTGTCAAATCGATTGAACATTGCATTTGTCAATCATCATGATTTAGTAATGTTATTCAACCAGTCTATTACGAATGCTTGCCAGAAATTGATTAACTTACTTATTATTAACTTATATTATTTACATTGGCCAATAACTGAATTTCGTTTCCAATTGAAATGTGCCCTAAAACAGCACGGTGCATGCTCATGCTCACGGACCACAAGGCCGGTGTCTGTAAAAAGTAGCCAACACTGATAAAACTTGACCTTAATAATGTTACTATTGAGAGCTCTTAAAATGTAGCCTACCCATCGTGTGGCATTGATTTTTTTAACTAGCCGACCCATGCTAAAATTAGTCAAGTAGGCTTTTTTTTAACCCTGGTATGCTTAAAGTCGATTTATTTTTCTGACAGGACAACTCTATTTACATATATTGAATAGAAAATATCCTGTTGAAAATGGGTATAGGTCTGAGACTTGTATATTTATCCTTCAAACAATATTTGATACAGCCCCCCACATCTAAGCTTTGTTTTTGAAGCGATCATTTTATCGGAAGAGAATCTTAGTATTTCTCCAACTTCGCTGGCGATGAGCTGTGATGAGAATGCCGTGTTTCAGGTGGTGAGAGTGTGCTGCTGGAGGATGCCTCCCTGGTGCTCAAAGTGATCGAGGCTTACTGCACCAGCGCCAAGACCCGCCACACCGTCAACTCATGTAAGCCTGATCTTATTTTGTTTTTGTGGAAAATTATAACCATTAGAACATTTACTTATATACATGTAGCTACCTATTGGAACCTGCCATTTTGTCTTTGGCAAGACTTTCGCTCTTTTCTCAAGGGCTTCGTCGGGCCTAATGAAACGATCCTCTCATTAGGCCCGACAAAGCTCTTGAGAAAAGAGCAAAAGTCTTGCCATAGACAAAATGGCAGGTTCCAATAGGTAGCTATATAAGTAAATGTTTATATAATGGAACCCAATAGAAGTTTACATTCTGGAGAAGGTCTTATTTATCCTCCATGTTATTATTTTTGGCATTGATAGAAAAACATGTGAAGTAAACATACATTCTCTTGGAGTTGCATGTTTTTAATTTTGATAAAAGGTCCTCTGAGAAGGTCATAATAGGTCTTTAGAAAGTCTTTTGCCTCCCAAAAAGCTGCATACACGCTATCAGATGACCAGCAGCTTGGTCTTCCTCCTTCCAACTGGACTACTCTGCCTCCATCAAATCACCCTGATTGCCCCTTTAGCAATGTCTTACAAAGAAAAGCCTTCCCCCATTTGTTCAAGGAATATTAAATTGGTTTGATGGAGATTCATTTATCCTGGATTCAATAGTCAAACATACATAATTATATATTTTAATCAGGATCATATGTTCAAATATTTACATTGAGCTTTCGATAGGAACTCCTATCTTGATCACAATGAGGTCACGAGTCGTCACTGTGCTCGTGGGAAAGTCCCCAGCTGTGTGGGGGGCACGACTCGTGACGTCATTGTGATCAAGATAGGAGTTCCTATCGAAAGCTCAATGTAAATATTTGAACTTATTATCCTGATTAAAATATATAATTATGTACGTCTGAATATTAAATTGTAGAGTTCTAGATTGTGATTTATGCTTGTGTTAGGACCCATATATGGATTATGCATAAGATCTAAAGAATTGAACCTAACACATATTATGTGTGTATTAAATTGAAATTGAAAAGAAAAAGAAGTGAAGCATTGTTTATTGGACTCACGATTTACAGGTAAATTCATTGCTTCTGTACTTTCTGAACTTTCAAACAGGGCAAAATATTTTAGTCAATCTTAATGTAAATTTGTGCACAATGTTTTACCTGATATTTTTATATTCGAAATAAGAAGGCTTCTATTTATAACTAGCATTTTAGTTCTCTTTGAATTTGTTAATATCTTTTTGTGAACTGTAAAGGGATATTCCCAGCATGTCCATGGCTAGTGTAGCTGAAATTCATCCATATTATGTATTTCTGGACAAATTTTCAACATTTTCATGCAATAATTGTGAATTTTGAAAAAGCATGTGTCGTTTTGGTGATGTAATAAAAGGCTCCCTCTGTGTTTCCTTCCTTGCTGCTGCTGCTGCACACGGACCGGTAATGTATGGAACATTTCATGTCGCTTCTTTGCTGTCTTGCATTTTCTTCTCGTTGTTTGTGTTCTATTTCTTTGGAAAATGGATGATTTATTTTCTCATCATGAATTATTGTTATTACTTGTGAACATGAATGTTCAAATACGTTTGTTATACACTATCGACTCATGCTCATTGATGGATTTTATAACTTTTTTACAATGTTGTGAACTGGTGCATTTTTTATCACTCTTATTTGAAATCTCTTGTTGTTGCACACATATGCAATATCTTTCAATAATTTTCATGTATTTTCATGACATTCATTCCGTTCGCTACATCACGACATATCATTTTATTCATTTTAATTTCATTTTAAATGTTTACGCTTTATCATCCCAAACTCCTCAACCTATCACAAACATTCACCTCTCGTCGTATTCCACCCCCACCCTACCTACCGCACGGTTACAGTGGATCTTTCCAAGATCCGGCAGACGTTTACGGAGCCCGTCGCCGTGGATACGGCTGGGGGCGGCCTCCACAAACGTTTGCTGTTGCCGGGTAACCGCAAGTTTGCGCGTGTGGCCAAGGATCAGCGTGAGTTGGTGCGGCGGGAGCTGGCCCTCCTACAGACGCGGTGCGCGGCCGCCGCGAACCGCCACACCACCGCAGAACCCAACCACGCTGCTCTCGTCAGCGGCGGCAGTTTCAAGTTCATTTCCGAGTATCAGCGCGATAAGTATGTTGATGACTGGTTTAAGGACCCGAGAAACGAGTTCACAACCAATGCTAATGCGGCGGCGGCTAATGTTAGTAATGACTCGGATAACGTTGACGCAGCAGGTAGCTGCACTCAGGAGGAGGTGAAAGCAGCTCTCGCTACTCAACACTATTCAAATGGAGGTGGCAGCAGTAGTGCTTTTAAAGAAGATCGTGTCAAAGCTCGCCGTGACTCTTCTAACGATGGGGCTGATTGTGGTGGTCAAGAGAAGCCCAGGAAGCAGAGCATGAAGCGCTCCTCAAACAGCTCGACTGAGGAGAACCAGCCGCCTCCGCTGTTGCCTCGCGGCCAGGCCCCGCTCCGTCTCTTCCCGCACCCCTCCCCGCGCCCACAGCACCGTGTCTCCAGCGCACTGCGCCAAGTCCAGGCCGCGCCCGCACAGAAGCCACGGATCGAGCCGGCACCGCGACCACAGTGCGCCAAACTCAGCTCGCCTGAAGACCCGACACTGCCCCCGCCCCGCACAGGCCACCGCCAAAACTACCTCCCAAACTAGCAGCAGCTGCTGGGCAAAAGCAGCGTGCAGCTCCTCTACCTCCCAGCAGCAGGCAGCCAGGGAAGGCTCATCATCATCCAGGGGTGGGTGGTCATGAGATGACGCCCGCAGCGGTGCTGATGAGTGCCGAGATCGCGGCGGTGGCGGCGGCTGCTGCGACGGGCGACATGGAGCGGTCGGGCAGCGGGGATGTGACGCTCTGCTGCACAGGAGGAGCCGGGATTCCTACAGCCAAGGCCCTTGCCAAGGGCCTCAATAAACTCTAGTGATGGTCGTAACGTCTCAGACAATGTTTCTCCACGTACTAGTATTGCGCCTGAACAAGGCTGAACGTTAAGGATAGGCAGTACCTCGAATTCTGTCTGGTTTTTAATGTGGATAACATTAATTCTTCGTCCTGCACTGTAATCAGGACATACAGTGCTACGTATAACCGGCCCACAAGCTGTCGAATCCTAACATTGAGCCCGGCTGCTGGTAGGAGCACTCTATGTTACAAGGCCAGCTTGGTGTACCTCAGTCAGCAACATCTTTATATTGGACAGTGCTAAGTTTTGCCTTTGGCCAAATTAGTATGTTACTTTGATGCTGTTTGTAAATTGTTTGAATTTCCACTACCATGGTGCAAATACGGGGCAGAAGCTGGAAAAGCTAATGTACAGCCATGTGTGGTTTTATTCTCAAAACATGCTATAGTCAATAGTATTAGAAATTGGAAACTACTGGGTGAGATTAATTGAATTTCCAGCTCTATGTCATATTTGCATGAGTAGCCTAATTTATATAGTATTTATAAAAGTAATGAAGAACATAAATGATGTTTTTTACTGCTTATGCAGTAACTGATTTTGAATGAGGGCCGTGTGTTTAGTGGCACTGTATTGAGTAAGTATTGACAATTTTCTTTTGTTACCAAAATTATTCAAGCATGCTTACTGTACATTTACAAATGCAAAGGGGGGTTAACCATTCAGCATGGCCCAGTCAGGGGTGTGTTGGAAAGAACATGATTGGTCGGATTGAAAAACTTAACTTAAAAATATGGGGTGACTGTTTGATAGATTTTCATTAATCTGTAGTAATTTTAGGTGGGGGGAGAAGGAGTAGGGGCAGGCAAATATTTTCAAATTTATTTTAAATTTGTGTCTGGAAATCATAAAAACCTCAAAGCCATGATAATTGAATGGTACTGCCCCCCAAACATACAGGAATTTTCCAGTATGAACAAGCTTCATTCTTCTTGTAATCAAAATATTTGGAAAAGTGCAATTACTCTATACTAGATATGTATAAAATTTTCTTCTAAATATGATTGAACTTATTTGTGAGAATGTTACCAAATTTTGCACGTTCATTGTACCATAAATATTGATTTTCATTCTAATGATTAAATGTTTTTATTTGTATTTTCATAAATTATCATCGCCTATAGGTCGACTTGATGAATAAGTCTAATTCCCTTGGCCCCCAAATTAAGAATTTTAAGAAAAATATAGAATTTTGCCCTAATACTCCTTTGAGGTCATTTAATTCCATGTAAATGACCTCATTTCCATGAACAAGAACTGAAAGTCTTCAAAATATTTGAGGTAGTATAACCTTAAACAAAGCTATTGCTAAGAATTAGTAATTCCCATAATAATGAATACATAGCTAATGAATTTGTTCAATGATACCGTAAATCTTCTTATAATGGCCTACCTCTAACACAAGCTCTATTAAACTTCCCCCTCAGCAGGCAGGTATTCTGTTGAAGGCCTACCTCTAATAAACGCCCCTCTTCCTGTAATAAAATCATTTAATGATCAATGTGCAAGTCTGTTTCAATTTCTTAACGCACTATAACGAGGCATGCAGAAGAACGCTATGTCTTACATACATGTACGTTATTAACTGCCTACCTCCATTAAAAAGATGCTCACCTCTAATAAACGCCTCCCCCTCCAGTAGAAGTATGCCAGTAGCCGTCCAGCAGTTAATAGAAGATTTACAGTACCCAAAGAAATTACAAGTCAATGTGTGCTATAAATTTGTGTCTATCATAAATCTTCTAATAATCACCTACCTCTAATAGCAGTGTACCTCTATTGAATGCCCCCCTGAGCTGGCAGGTATTCTGTTAGATGCCTACCTCTAATAAATGCCCCATATACCTCTATTAAAAGCATTTTATGATGGATATGTAAGTCCGTTTCGTTTTTATAATGTATTATAATGAGTTTGCATTGTGTAAAGCTCCTACAAAATCATGTTTCTTTGGAAACAAGAATGCTATGTCTTACCTACGTTAATATTCAGCTACATGTACCTATATTAAACTCCTGCCTCTAATAAACGCCTCCCCCTCCAGTAGAAGTATGCCAATAGCCGCTCGGCAGTTATTAAATAGAAGATTTACAGTATTTGGACAGTGCATTAGTTTATGATCAGTGCTCTAACTGACTTAAAAGTGATCTTATGGCTAAAAGTCGATGTTGCTTCTTTGAAATCGGTATTTAGGCTACAAAGATTTGACCTAGGCTATAGGGATGATAGAAGGTAATCTAAAATGGCAGCAAAATTGTTCCTCATAATTTTCCTCTTCATATAGTTTTTTTCTTCAAAATATTGATGTACAGATGACACTGTTTTAAGTGTTAGATTTATCCTGATTTCAGTGGATAAAAGTTTTCACCATTTACGCTTCTAACTTACATTAGCAGCCCCGTTAGCAGCCCCCATTCCTGTGACATCATTAGAGTGTAGCGGTGAAATTCCTCTTATTTGCTGTCACCAGCCCACATAGTATTCTCAAACAAAAGTGATAATTGTGCAAATAAGAACTTTGCAGCTCATCTTGATTTTGTGCTGTGTGTGGCAATCAAAGTAATTACCAATGGTTGATTGATATAAATTGATAGATATAAAAGAAGTAGGAGGAAGAGGAGAATTGGGGCCACGTCGTTTCGGCGAAACCAAGCGAAACCCCCGTTGTTTTGGTGAAACAGCCTGAAACCGTGTGTCGTTTTACAGAAATTGGCTGTCGTTTTACCAAAACCGGCAAAACCTGCTGTTGTTTCAGTGATTCTTCCACCAGACTCGAACTCACGACCGTCCATTCGCAAGTCTAATTCTCTGTGCGTTGACTTACCTGATGATGTGATAACAGATGCAGTGTGGACTCGAACTCATGACCATCTGGTCACAAATCCATCTCACTATTTTGTAAAAATATAAACCATGCAACCTGCCATTATAGTTGTGATTCTGACGTACGCCTCTGGACCAATCAGAATACAGAATTGGCAATGATTTATGCACTGAATGATAGAATGGTTTGAGCAATTTATCTTAATGAAACATAGCAAAGTGAAATGTAATGTATTGAAATTGAATATGTGTATATGATTAAATAGATTTTGATTTTTTAAAATATTCTTAGCTATTTTATATATATTGAAAAGTTTGGAAAGTGTCATTTAATTATCACAATGAATGGAATTGATGCTGAATCATAAAAGATCTGATTTAAAAAAAAAATCCACTCAGCCACCAAATGGTAGTGACCAGTGCACATCTATGGACAAGTAGATAGATACTTGGATTCGTGGTCAGAATGTCCAGGGTTCGAATCCCACGCGAGGACGTAATTTTGATAGTTTTTTTCAAGCTATGGAATCACACACACACACATACACACACCTAATGGACTAAATATTTTGATTGCTCATGTATTCATGAATAAATCTTATCTTATCTTATTATTATCTTACCTTATATCACAATTGCTTTCAGCATTGCATTTGATCAGTATATATAAATAGGAAAAAAACATCTATTTATTTCCGAAAAAAAGTACTAAATATATAACAGCACTGACATAGTACTTATGATTACATATACATTTTATAGACATATATACATACATACATACATACATACATACATACATACATACATACATACATACATACATACATACATACATACATACATACATACATACATACATACATACATACATACATACATTATACATACATACATAACATGATGAGAATAGTCACATACATACATACATACATACATACATACATACATACATACATACATACATACATACATACATACATACATACATACATACATACATACATACATACATACATACATACATACATACATACATACATACATACATACATACATACATACATACATACATACATACATACATACATACATACATACATACATACATACATACATACATACATACATACATACATACATACATACATACATACATACATACATTAGTCTAATTTTGTTTTCACCATTATAAAAAAGTAAAGAGATAGTGTTGTTGAATATAGTAGTGTAAGCTTTTTAATCCACCTAATGTCCAGGGCCTGCTCCTCGTTATGTAAGGCAAAACTGGGGACCTGGACTGTCCGGGGGAGGGGGAGGGGAGATTTGATTCAATGGTACTGAAAACAAATTTTTTCACGATAATCATTAAAAACTGTGGTGCGGAGGATTCTATAACATTTGTATGTTTTTAGACGTTTGTCTAAAAACATACACAAGGTGGCAGGCCTGTATTCAATGATTCATGTGAAAAGATTTTTTTCTGTAACATCAAGTGCCTGAACATCAAGTGGATTTAAAAGCTTACATTATTTTTAAAAGAAAAACTTGTCAAACATCATCAATCGGATCAGCCAAAGAGGTGAAGTGCAATATGCAATGGCTTCATGACCAGGTTGATAGTTCAAGCCCCCAAGGGGTGAGATTACAATATTTTTTGGCAATTGATTCTATATAAAAACGGCAGTGGGATTCGGATCATTGGTGGGTTTCGCCAAAATGTTGGTGGAGTTTCGCCGGTTGGCAAGTGAGGTTTGCCAAAATGACGAAGGGTTTTGCCAAAATGACTGAGTTTTGCTCGGTTTTGCTCAATTTCGCTTGGTTTCGCCGTGATGACAGACCCGATTGTGGCAGCTTTAATAATGTAAAGCCAAGCTTCGGGTCTTTGTGTTGCAATATTGTATAAAATGAGGCTCATGGTAAACCTTAGAGAAAACTTGTATCAAAGTGATTTAAATTGAACCAATCAAATGTTTGCCTTAAATCCTTGCTAGATAAAGCTGTAAATTTTAAATGTAAAATGGCAGTTTATTGGCCGTAAATGATGGGTAGAACGTGACATTTGACTGTTTCTATATCAACTTTATGCTGTTACATGTGGAGAAGAGGTCATTGTCACTTTTTTGTGAACATTATGCAATTCGCAATAGAATAATTTACCTTTGAATTTTAAAGTTCAGATAGTATGTGTACGAGTTCGATGTGGTTTGCAAATATTGTACCCATGCAGGACTCTGCTACAGATATCTGGTTTAAATGTTAACGCTGGTTACCTACCAGTTTGATTTGTAATGCTCCATGCATTTTCATGATGTAATGTGATAATGTTTACTCCTCATTATTGCCAAACAAGTGTTCACGTCATTGTAAATAGATTGAAATAAATCATAGACGTCAAACCCAAATTATTGCCATTGCTCAAGTTATCATCTATGTCAAAAGACATTTATTCACTTGTAAGTTGGTATATTTTGGACATTACAAATGATCTCATTTTGATAATATAATCTTTTTTTTGTCTTTTTCTGTATAGTTTTAGAGACTTATTAGTGAATAATTTAGATTAGAAATTTAGAAATTTGAAATTTATTTATTTAAAACGAAGAGGACACTTAAGTGTTGAAACGTAGGAAATGAATATTCACTATTAATCAGTCTCCAAAGCAATACAGAAAAAGACTAAAAGATTATATTATCAAAATTTATTTCACTAATAAATATTTATTTCCTCTCGAAGATTTTTTTCTCCAATATGTTCAGCTATAATGTAAAACATATTCTCTACCTTGGTTATATATTATGATCAATTTTGGATATTGACGATGACTTGAACAAGCATAGTAACTTGGTTTTGACGTCACTACCGCAAAGTGAATGTAAATGTTTTATTTCATCATCCAAATTATGTTTTGCATTAGCCCCATAATTATTTAGTAATTAGTTTGAATTGAAATATATTTAAGTATCATATAAACAATTGAGGAAAAAAATGTCAGGGTCAAATCTGGTGGACTTTTTCTTGTTTATTGTATATTACTTCTAAAAATCTCCTCCCACATAATATGCTGAGTGAACTTATTACATGGTAATCTTTCATAATTATCTGTTCCAAATTAATTACAATGATTAAAAAGCAACAATATTGCAATGATTTCAATGGTTTTATCAGTGGCTTCTAATCAAATTACACAGTGATACATGCTACTTATTTGTCTTATGAAATCAGTGCTAATCAGTTTAAAGACATCAATTATACTTATGTCTTACAAAAAAGATTGGTTCGCATTAAAAAAGCTCATAGGCTAATTAAGAATTACAAGAAAAATCATCACAACTTTCTTTCTCTTATACTGACACAACTCAAAGTAAGTCAAAAGTGCTCAGAGAGCACAACGTCGCTAGAACAACGTTGACGGATAGGAAATAAAGATGTTTACTTTGCACACAAAACATTAAAGCCGAAAAAAGTCATGTTTGATGTGTGATTCACGCTATGACTATGTTCTTGGCATTGAATTGCAGGTGCTTTCTAAACATGGTTAAAGTAAATAAGTAAATGCCCATGAGTCAACATTAATCTGGATGACGCTCTGCTCTCTGATTAAATCTCCAGTGTTGCATCATAATATACAGTTGTGTAAAGTTTGAATAAAATCGGTTCATTTGTAAACGCTCTTGCTTGTCCATGTATGTTGTAAATACATACATATACGTCTTACGTATGTACATCTTAATACAGTATTGATCCCGTCAGAAGGATACAGGAGAAAAATCTTAAGAATTATGCTATAATTCCTTACGTTTTGTTACAATTTCTTCTCATTGTTGCGACTGTTACGAATGAAAAAAGGTTCTGTTGCTTCAACAAGCTACGGCTTTCTTCATAACTCATCTGAATTTACATTTATTCTGTTTTTTACCCATGCATTACGCATTTTACAGAGGTTTCCGTAGTAAAAAGATTATTTCTAAAAGTTCAAGACAGTACCGGACATTTTGACAGATCTTTGTTTCATTGGGTGTCTGTACGGCATCTGCACTTTTAACCAATCGGCGCTGTTGCTGTGGCGGGAATAAACAAGAACGTCCCAACAAATCCGAATATTTATGATATTTATTAAGTATCAAAGATTGACGGCAATGTGAAGAAGTGTAGGATATTATTCTGAATATTACATTTTTTCTGTTTATTTCAATAATCTTAAGTATCATAATTTCAGTGATTGAGCAGTTCCAAGAAAACCGTGACGGCAGTAACTTTGTTTTGAATTGTTACGTTTTCTTACGCCGATTCCTCTAATTTCGTCACTGTTCTGTATCCTAGTCAGTACTGTATGTTCGGACGTTATCAATATCTGTCCAATCTTCAGATGCTAGCTGAGGTTCCTAGAAGAATATTGACAAAATTTCTTTAAATTACATTTTATATGGTTGCATATAATCCCCTCATTCACAATTTCACATACTGTCATAGGAAATTAACCAGATTTGACAAGCCCTCTAAAAACTATAATTTCTCTCCATCTAGATTATATTTAACTACACTACACTACTACTTACTATTTACAACACACTAACGTTGCGGCGACCATCGCGGTGCCTTCAACAGAGTGACTGTTTTGGTGCGATGACGTCACAATGGCGCGAACTGGGTTTCCGCCAGGTGGAGTTCCTGGCGGAAAGCAGATGGAGGAGGTTCGGGGGGATGCTCCTGCCTTGGTTGATTTTATTTTGGATCTTTAGCCCACTTTCTCTGCGACTGATCTTTGGCCTAGTTATTTTCAATGTTTTATTCCTTTGATCCTTCATTGTTGTACACAAATGTTTTTTTATTTATACTGACTCGTTAAAAGCTACATAATTTCAAGGAAAATATTAGACAATAGCACTTAAAAAGGAATAATCTAAAGAATAATTCTGAGCCTTTTAATTTAGGACTAAATTAGTGGGTAGAAACTAAAAAGGTCAATCGATTTGCAATTAATGTAGTTTTTAATCGTTTATAATTCTATAGTTGTTTGTTAGTGTCTTTTGGAGACTGCATATTTTCTTTATTATGATTGTAGTTTATATCTTGTATGGAAATGAGTATGTAGTTTTAAAAAAAACTGCTGGGTGCATGAGGGACTCATGGCAGGTATTACTAGAGAGCCTATGATATTCTGTGACATTCTCTATGATTTGCTTATTTATGAAAAAGATGTATTTATATAGATATTTTATCTGCGACCAGGGACATAGTGACACCCTGACCTGGGTCGAGAAGAATTCCTGTTCACAAAATCAGAAAGATAATATCTTCAAAATTCTAAGGTCTCCCCTTTCATAATCTGAAAAAATATTATGGCATACTTATCATGTGATGAAATTTAGCCCTACAATAAGTAGAACTTCAGGAAAATGGTTGTAAGAAAAATGGTAAACCTCGACCCGCCTCTCCACCTCCCACACACCTCCACACCTAATAGTTTATACTTTAATTTGTTTTGTGTACATTAGTGACTTTGGACACATAATTTGGTCTTGACATTTTCAAAACAGTAATATTTTGAGATGAAGATAAAACAAGTGAGCTAAATTCAATGTTTGAACGACAGCAATATCTCTCATTGCGTCGCTTCAGCAGCTGAAGCAAAAGCCTTGTGATCACTTCATTTCTAACTATATATGTGTGTGTGTGCACGCGCTTGCTTTCGTGTGAGCTCGCGTTCGTGCATGTGTCGTATGTGTGTATCATATGTATGTGTGTATCTATGTATGTCTCCTGACAAGCTAGAGCTTTTACCTATGGACTGATTTCGTTCAAACTTCACACAACTATAAGATATGAGGCAACATCGAAGTGGTTCGATTTTGGGCACTCTGCCAACTAAATTGTGCTTTCTACAAGGCCATTAATGGCAAAATCAATTTTTCAACCCAGCAGCAAAGTCTACTTGGTGCAGTTTGTTGTTTGCTGCTATAGGATCAATTATAGCATGACGAGTCAATATTGATTATTCACTGTACTTATGGTGTATTCGGAACAACTCGTGAGTTCGTATTTTCGAGTTGACAAGTCGTAGGTACGAGTTGTGGCTATTCGATACTACCTGACAACTGGGAAATATGTCTGTTAAAAAAATTACATGCAGAGTACACAAACCCGGACTTAAACGAATGGTTTAATATACATCTATAAATCTAATTAATTTGGGGGACTTTTAGCCTGTTGTTATGAATATATTTTATGAAACTGTCTTCGATATTAGAAGAAGTTATGGGCGCCGCCATTTTGTCAGTCAGTGCGCATGCGCACGAGAATCTCGTAGTGATCCCTTCAGCTCCCAGTTCACAAGTCGTAAACACGAGATACACCTATATCGAACGGTTTTCACCACTAGTCAACTGGAAAGTACCAGTTCACGAGTTCGTTCCAAACGCCCTATAACATACATAGCTTTGAAACTATTATTGATTATTATGCAACATACAGAGCAATACATTTAGATGAATATTTAATTGATCATTGCTGTAAATTTATTCTGCAGTTTTCCTCATCAAATTCATGAAGTTCTTAATTGTAAAGTATACATCGTTTCAGTATATATCTTAATTGCCCATAAGTCAACGTTGTTCTAGCGACGCCGTGTTCTTTGAATACTTTTGATCTAGTTATTGTTTTATTTATGCGTCATAACTGCTGGTGAAAGGCTGGTCGAACGCGATAATTTTGACAACTGAATTTTCTAAAATTGATTTTCTAAGCGCTTTCAAATAAATGAATTCCGAGAACTGAAATATTGAAAAATATATGTATATAAAAAAACATTTTCTGATCATATAAAGCAAATTGTCTGTCATAAATACATGTTAAGAATAAAACAATACATTTATAGAATTTATTGGATACCAATAGAAACCAATGTGGAGCGAGACTTCGTTGTTTTCGCAACAACTTCATCGGGCCGAGTGCAAAATCTCAGAGGGTCACATGACCACCATGGTGGCGGCAGTCATGTGACAGCAGTGTCGAGTACACGGGGGGCAAGTCGTAGCCGGTGTCACGGTTCAGCTCGGGTCGGCGCGTGCGGATTTCAATGGCCTCCCTCACTTTCCTGCGGAACTCCTCTTCTTCCCTTGCCACAACCTTGAAGTCCTTATCACTAATTTTGTGTCCTGTGTCTCTCATGTGTTCCCCAATGGCGGTTGGGGTCCGTTTGGGGTTCAAATGTTCCTTGATGCATGTTGCCAAGGTCCTACCAGTTTCTCCTACAAAGGAGTACTGGCACTGGGGGCACTGAACCTGGTAGATTACCCCACACTTGGAGCCATCCGGTGACTTATCCTTCGGGGATGGTAACTGAGCTTTGATGGTATTGAATGGCTTGTGGTATGTGCTCACTCCGTGCTGTCTAAAAATGTGGGTCAGTTTTTCAGACAGACCTCTTAGGTATGGCAAACAAACCGGAAAACTGGCTTTAGCCCCACTGGTGGTGTCCTCTGGCTTCTCCTTGGACTTGGGCTTAGGTAATTTAAATATCCACGGTTTGTAACCATTGTCTTTGAGCACTGCTTTCACATGTTCAGTTTCTTTGGCTCGGTCTTCAGGAGTGGTGACTAAGTTGTTGGCGCGATTGAACAAGGTGCGGACCACTGAACGTTTATGTTCCAGATGATGGTTGGATTGAAAGTTCAAATATTGGTCCGTGTGGGTCGCCTTACGGTACACTTCCACAGTTGTTGATGCATCCTCACTAATCTTTATGCATGTGTCCAAGAATGGTAATTTGAAATCCACCTCGGGTTCAGTGGTGAATTTGATGTTCTGGTCTATGCTGTTGATATGAGTGGTAAATTCCGAGATGAAATATTCATGGATGAGAACAAAAGTGTCATCAACATACCTATACCATAGGTGTGGTTGATTGGGTGCTGTTCTCAGGGCCTGAGACTCAAAATCTTCCATATAAAGATTCGCCACTATTGGTGACACTGGGGAACCCATTGGCGCTCCATGAGTTTGTTTGAAAAACTGTCCTCATACACAAAATAAGTAGTATTCAGACAAAACTCCAAAAGTTGTAATATCTGCGTGGTCTTCAGTTCAGTCCTCTTATGAAGCGTGTCATCTTGTTCCAACCTCCTTTTAATGCAGTCAACAGCAATGTCAACTGGGATACTGGTAAAGAGGGCGGACACGTCATACGATATCAGTTTCTGGCCGGGTGGTACCTCTAAATCCTTGATTTTTTTAACAAAATCAGCACTGTTCTTGATGTGATGGGGAGACTGGCCGACCAAGGGGGATAAGATGTCTGCGACCAACCTCGCTACCTTAGAGGATACACTCCCTATGCTCGAAGCGATAGGTCTCAGAGGGTTGTCCTTCTTGTGTATCTTGGGTAGCCCGTACAATTTGGGAACCTCACGCGATCTAGGATATATTCTCCTTTTTAACGCCTCCGAGATTTGGCCTTCTCTGCTCCACTGTCGTAAGGTTTTCACCAACTGGTCCTGGTATTTGGGGGTTGGGTCACAATTGAGCTTTTGGTAAGTTTTGGTGTCACTAAGTAAGGTCGAAATTTTCTTGTTGTATTCCGATCGGTCCATCACCACTGTGGCTCTACCCTTATCCGCACCCAGAATGATGATCTTATTTTTTTCAACTCTTCAAGTGCCCGATATTCAGGTTTACTTGCGAAAACAACGAAAGTCTCGCCAAAATGGTTAACATTGGTTTCTATTGGTATCCAATAAATTCTTTAAATCATGAATAAAGAAACCCAGGATGAATCAAACATACATTCAGTTAAAACAATACATCTTATTGGTAAACTAGTATAACAGTATACGATGTAGGAATGATCAAATATTGACATGCTAATTATAAAATTTTATAAAATGTTGGAAACTTACTGTTAATAACACACAGGATACTTAAGAAACTCGAAAGCTGAATTTCACCAAGGTGAAGTCCCTAGAGTAACATTCCGAAGAGGACTCCCCTATTACCATCTATCGACAACCTGCCCCTGAATACTTTGTTTTTACATACTGCATTCGTTCTTTTAAGCGCACCTTCCCCATTAAGCCCACCCCACTGTTTACAAAGATAAAATTAATCAAATTCGGCTTTTTTTTCCCCCTAACATGTGCAAAGATTTCATGTTTACATCGCCATATTGCAAGCCTAACACGCCGGTATGCGCCGGGCGTGTTGTGAAAAAAGACTAACATGCCGGTCGCGTAGTGAAAAACACGCTGTTTGCGTTGTGAAAGAATGTTCGCGGTAAGCAATAAAAAAAATGCAAGAACCGCGAAAAATTGTCGGGGTGCGCTTATTATTAATATCAGATATTTGTTTTGGGTTGAAATTTGTTTTTTGTAAGTGCACTGTGCGCTTAAAAGAACAAATACGGTAATAACTTTTACATGATCTGTAATAAAGGGTACATGTTCATTATGAAAACAGTTTTGATTTGTAAAAGAGTGCATTGTTTCTTAGAATTATATGGTACAGCATAACATAATTAATCCAAAATAACTCAATATTGTACATTTTAACTGTAAGTTTCTAACATTTTATAACATTTTATAATTAGCATGTCAATATTTGCTACAATAATAAAACACTACATCTCATACTGGGAAGCTAGTATACTGTTATACTATTTCTCTCTCTCTCTCTCTCTCTCTCTCTCTTTTCTATGGCAAGCAAGTTCCCACCACTATTCTGACATAGCTGAAGACAGGTTTTGCAACCCTAAGCTTCCATATGACTATGTCAAGTGGCCCTGACGGGACTCGAACTCACGACCCCAAGGTTGTGAGACCAGAATGATACCATCATCCCAAGCAGCGGGCTGTTAAAAGGTTACACGGACAAACCGTTGTCTCTGTAACCCCCAGCATACATACTTGGTCAATTATCATCTCAACCAGTATGAGATGTACTGTTTTATTCTTAACTTGTATTTATGACAGACAATTTGCTTTATATGCTCAGAAAAGGTTTTTAGATATTTTTGGATATTTTAGCTCTAATGAGGCATTTGTTTATTCAAAAGTGCTTAGCAAGTAAATTTTAGAAGATTCAGTATTCAAAATTATCTTTTTTAGATATAAAACAACTTTTATATAAATCATTTCATAAAATAATAATATGAAGCCACACTGAAGCAATTCTTCAATGATTTACATATACCAAAATTGTGTATTCTTAAGTTTGATTCTGAGACCGTGATTTTTCACTTACTAAAATATTTCTCTTTTGTCCGGGTACCTGGCCCTCAAACGAGCCGTGAAAAAAAGTGTCCATTAGTAAGCTGTTTTGATTGTCGAAGAAACTAATAGCCTAATTAAGACACCCATTAAATCAATAAGACAAATACATCTCAACAAAAACAAGGTTATGTGTATATCCTTGAATGGGTTCATTGTGTTGTTAATCATATAAATCTACCATTTTCATCTTTCACAACACACAAACACAACTAACCGTTTGACAGTTTCGTCTGCTTCTTTAAAAAAAGGCTATTTACATGTTCGTGTCATGATATGTATCTGCGGCGCGTGGTAATATTGTGCCTTTGTTATGTGCACACAAATCACCAGCTGTAGAAGGAGGACACAAATCTGCGGTGCAGGGAAGATACACGGCTTCTGGGGTGGAGGCAAGAAGCCAGAGGGAGGTCATAGAGGGAGGTCACAAGTGTGTGGCTGAGGGAGGTCCCAAGCAGCAGGTGCCCAGCAGCATGTTCCAAGTGCTCAGTGAACTGGTCGAGTATGCAGAAGCTCAGCGAAGAACAGCTAATGGTAATCGTCCATGTCGTCTGGTATTTCTTCATGTTTACTTCGGAACTTGCAGTTTTTAGGTTCTTGCTATATCTTCTTCTTATTTGGTTCTTTTGAGGTAGTATTCATATCACTTGAATTATGTTATATGTGGCATTTTCATTGTCGGATTTTTGTAAAGACTTATTGGTGTATCATCTCTTTCTCTGTTTTTGTTATTGTGTTAGAGGATAGTTTGGTATACTTAAGTCAGCAAGTTGCTTTTTAGTAACGACTAGTAAGAGTGCTTTTTTGCTTTGATATTGATGTCAAATAAATATTGATATTGAATTTTTCTTTTAAATGGTTAATACCATGACTATATTTCAGAAGTTCTATGTATTTCTAGATTTTTCAAAATATTTTTGTTGTATGGATGTGAACGTTCATCGTAATCCTTTTTACCCACATTGTACTCATTATCATACTTGTCATTCATTTTATTTGTAATTATCAGTTTTAGATTGCTATATTGTAAAATCTCATGCATGACAAGTGGCAATTTATGTGCATATTATTTTGATGTACAAGTAGATGTATTATGTCATTCGATTTTTACTCCCAAGTCTGGTAAGGACTACATAAAGCAGCAAAACCATGAGACTTTATTCACAAGCCACCTCCACCACTGGAGCTAGGTTTTAAAAAAAAACATTCCACAGATGATGGAGTTTTCTAGAATCATTCTGAAACCTTTACTGGGATAAAGCTGTGGCCAGTAACTCTGGAGTTACCCAAACAAGATTGAGGCATGGTCTCTCGATTCAAATAATTTTCTGTTGATTATTTTAATTATTTTTGGTACAAAAATTCATGGTTTAACAGGTATGTATCAAGACTAGGCATGTACAATAAGATTGTACACATTGAGCACATGTCAAACTCTAATGAATTCATAAATTTGGTGTGGGTGTTTTAAGGGAAGGGATTGTGGCTGAAATTTTCAGACATATTTAGGCATGGCGACCTGAAAAATCATACTATACTGGTTTCATTTTTTCATATACGCCGTCCCCCCCCCCGGGCCACAGGCTATAATAAATGGTAGTAGCCCCCGTGTGTATGAACATCTCAACAATAGCGCAGCTATTTGACCTGTTTTAGAGAGTGACTAGCGCAAATGCGACAGTTTTTGACACCTTTAGTGCATATGCGCAATCACGGTTTTTATTTTGAAAAATATTAAAGTATTTTTGTTAGTTCTTGTTTTGTTTTTTCTGTTTCTGCTGCCTTACATCCGAAAATAAAGTCCTATTTTAAATTTAAATTTATTTGAACATGTTTCGGCATCTCCAGTGCCCTTCTCAACTTTTATTTTCGGATGTAAGGCAGCAGAAACAGAAAAATAAAACAACAAGAACTAACAAAAATGCGACCACATGCTGCATACCATATATCACAAATCTTGTATATTAAAGTATTTATATCATAGACATGAATATCCTACCTGGATTAATATATTTAAATGTAGTTTCATAGAATGCAATGCGTATTAAAAAAGATATCACCCATTGTTCTGTTTTAAAACCAGTGACCGTTTTTGACATATAGGTGCGACAGTTTCCGACCACATACAGTGCACACATGAACACAAAGAAGCTGAACAAACAAATCTTTAGACAAAGAGCTAATCCAATTCAGGAAGGCCATTGTTATATCTATGTTCTACACACACCAAAAATTATTTTGAATTTGTGTGCAATTAAAAGGATAAACCTCATCTTTTATATGACTGCCCACAGAGCTCAGTTGCTCTGAAAGAAAGTGTGCGTTATACAAGGTGTTATGTTCTGCAAACTCACGATATTAATCAATACTTTCAAGGTGTGTCATTCTTGGAATCTTTTTTTTTCACTCCCCACATCTTTTATACTTTTTAATTATTTCGTATTTCTTTATTTGTTAACAAAACTAAAGGTTTGTATTTGAAATATATTCTGTAGAAAATAGCTTTCTATTTAATTTTGTGTCTTGTAACCTTACCCTGTTGAAAACTGTCTCCATCTGCATTTTCACGGACATAATGTATACGGCCAAATAAAAGAATGTGGTTGGGTTTATAATGGTGAACATTTATAATATGTATATATAAGCATATGCTTAAGGCCCAAATCCCTCATGTTATGTCTGGTTCACGTGAAAAAGATTTAAGACATATTCTATCAGACAATGTCACACCAAAAAACAAAACAAAACAAACATACAAACAAACTGTCGGAATGAGTAGTGGGCTACATGTAGGCCGGATTTTGTGCAGAAAGTCCCTCGATTTATCGCCGTATTTCACATACAAACAGTCTGTCATGCTCCCGGGTTTTAGACTAGTGACAAGAAACCCTTACCTTGACATTTCCATGTAAATTTTGTGGAATAGAAGCATGGTTTTGATAATTCTAATACATCATTAGTAAGAATATATATCTACGCAACAAACATTTACATTTACACTGCAAATTTCAAGCTCAAAATACTTGAATTTGGACTAGAGTTACCCCGACAACTTGTATACCCTTTCCACACAACAATGAGAGAACTTGCATTGTGGGTTTCACACCTTTCCCATTCACACAGCCTTCAAAGTCCATGTTCATGGTATTTCCAATAAGTAATGAGCCGGAATAGATAAAGAATATTAAGGATGGAGAACTTGTAAAAGTGTGTCTCGAACCGGTCGCTTTTAATAGAGAGCGGCAATAGCCACATTACATGTTTGGAAGCTATTCTAGATGTATAATCCCATTACAAGGAGGTAAAAATGAGAACCACAATACGATTCTGAACACACATGTACAATTTATGTAAAGAAATTGGCATTTATGAAGGCTCCAGAAAAGTTAGTCTTTGACGTAAAACTGTCACAATGACCGTGTACGTCTGTTTTTAATGTGTAATTACTTCTCCGTAGCCGATATGAAAGTGTCACGTTATCCATGATTGAGTACAGTAGGTGCAGCGAACACGTTTATCAACATACGTGTGACGTAGTTATCTGAACGTGATGTACGTCATTCGTTCAAAACCTTGCGCAAAACTGGGGTCATCCCGGTGCATTTGGCTGAATTTTTGGCTGAATTCTGAGTTGAGTTCATAGCCTACAGACCTCGTGTATAGTCTTAACCAACCCAATCAGGGCGTGGGTATAATTTTGTATATACTACAAGCATGATAAAACTGTTTTGTATCAATGTACACAATGAAATATATGCCGACATTAAGTATACCCTAGTTTTTAATGGACCATGTTAAGTCGCCCATGTCAAGAATCCCGTGGTCAGACAATAAAAGCCAATTGAGATGTGATTACAATGAATTCAGCATTGGAATATTACTATTTAGTGAATAGGATAGGATCCTGCATGCCTTGATGGAATTAGAAGTTTGTTAAGCCTACTGGTATGGTTTAACCGTGCCATTATTAACTTGTCCTGTCGAAAACTGAAGCATGTCAAAAACTGTCGCATTTGCTCTATGTGCCCTTTGGTGGATATTGAGAGTAATAGCCACGTTATGTTTTGTAGCGATCCTCGAGTCGCCTCACATGCTGATCGCGGAGGACGAGAAGATCATCGTGGAGGAGGTGGAGGGCGACCAGACCGTGGTGGAGGAGAAGTGAGTCGGCCGCATGAGCACTTTTCGTATTAAATTTAGTTTTCCCAGTTCGCATCAAGATTTACTCCTTCCAACTGATTAGTTGAAAAACCGATGCCATCTGTTTTCTCTAACTCATTGGTGTTAAAGCTTTGATTAATTAATCCGGGGATACGAATAAGAATATCAAAATCATGACAAACAGTTTCTTATTGTCTTCAATAATGTCTATCTTATAATGCATTCATTTCTACACCACATATTCAAAATAATTGCAAAATAATCTAAATAAAAACGTTTTTTTTCTTTATTGATTACGGTAGCGACCTAGTTGTACACACAGTGCTGTACGTTTGTGCTGATGTGAAAATGTATTTTGCCAAATAAAACACACTTATTGCAAAGATATGTAGATTTTCAGCATACCTGAGAAGTATTATTTTCATTAGCTTTCCATTGATCTGTACATTTTAAACAAATTTACTTGCTATCGTATGAAACAAAAATTATTTTCCAAGCTCTCAAAGTTTATCTATATTACTGTAGTGTAATTACACGTGTATTCAAATTAGACCAACAGTTTCAAAATTTAATTTAAAAAAGAAGAATAGTGCGGCTGGTTCTAGACAATGCCTATTCATATTAGTGGATAAATAATCTATTTTAAGCTTTTTAATGATTATTATACTGTTTTATAATTTGTTTTATAGAAAATAATGTAGCCAGCTAGCATTTGCAAAACAGAAGAGTGGGCCTTGACCTTTTGGTCTAATTGACAAATATACTTGGAGATTTTTATGTGGGGAAGTTACATCACTTTGTTCACATTTGGAACACCCTTGGAAAATTTATATTGAATAAATCCTGACACAAAGTTATATCATCGAATTATAGAGTATATTGGATTTGACAATTTCACCAGGTCTGAGGAGGGCGTAAAACCATAGTGACAAAATACTTTTTAGTAGAGTTACAAAATAACCTGAAAATGACATTTCTTCCAAGGCGGTAAACATTTTCAGCAGAATATCCACTGTAAAGGGGATTTTTGCTTTTGGAGCAGGTGACAGTTTTTCAAACGCAACAGTGCTCTTTTTCATTTGACATATATGAAGCATTAACAAGCAAAGATTTAAAGATCAGATGTTATTGCCTTAGTGTGAAAACCGGAAATCTTGACTTTTAAAAATAGTGTTCATAAGTTCATGTAAAGCGTTAAGACATTCATATTACCGGTAATTGATTCTGACATTGTAAGCGTAATGGTACATTTTATGAAAGGATTTCCGTCTATTCATCATACACTTTGAACTTTATTAATTTGTAAAATTTAGGTAAAGTTTGTCTCTTAGTTATTTACAAAATAAAGATAGCTGATTTTAAGAGTTTGTAGACTGATAGTCTTTAGACCAGGAGATACATTGGATGTGACAATATGAACTGTGACCCATTTAGAATACATTACGTAAGTGATACACATACGTTATGTACGTATAACGTAACAGTTTTGACGTACAGCACTACATTTCCAGCAATTATGCTGAACAATACACGAAAACTCAACGTAGCTACTTGTATATCAGAATGTGACAATCAAGCTATGATTTCTAACTACCCTTACTAATTATGCACCAAAGGATGTCACTGTTATAGAAATCTGTTTTGTTCAAAGGAAGTTAAGGGGGAACATGTGAGTTGGATGATTAAAGTACGAACTCTAATTTGAATATGAATGTTAGTTTAATTATCGAGATAATCTTTTACACACGCTACTCCATGAATTCCGTTTGAGTTCTTTCAAGTCTTGGAATATGTAAAGTACAAATGTAACAAATGCTCAAATCAGGTACAAACAATCTAAATATAGCCTTTTATTGGGGATTGAATTCATTATCATTCATCGTATATAATCCTTCACATGTGACATCATATATTCATGTTTATGAAAACATGAACATACTTCGTCTTGTGCAATGTGTTTTAGTGTTCATGTTCATCACTATGTCAAACGAATTACACACCTTATGTGCCCCCAATGATATTATGCAAAAACATCAGATGACTAAAATATTATATCAATGTATACTAATTTAAGATACCTATTGGACCCTACATTTTGCTCTGCGCCAAGGTTTTTGTTGTTCAGCCAACAGCTTCTTCGGGCTGAATGGCATCAGTTGGTCACATGACAACCACGGTGGCGGCCACAGCAGGGATGAATTCATGGAGCGGCTATGGGTTCATCAGTCTCTCCCATCGTAGCCAACTTATAGGGGGATGAAAGTCACGAGAACAGGAACTACCGTTACAACCAAACTAAACTCAACTGGATTATGGAGCGAGCGATGATACCAGCAGTCCCAATGTTATGCTTATTACATTTTGAACGCACACAGCTCAATAAAACTTTAGACTTCAGCAATCTCACATACATCACAGATGACATATTTTCCTTTCGTCTCATAGTAAAATTAACTATAAACTATCGCATTTAGTATATTTAATTTAGTTGAAACAGTAAAATCGTAGCATGATCCTAAAAAGTCTACTGACAATATCAGCAGGCGACGACAGGTATAATGACAACAAAAAACACCACACAAATATATTGGATCATATCTCTGTTATACATTGTCGTATTAATATATAATTTTGGTGGAAATAATCTGCAGTAATATGCGATTCCATTCATATATATTAGCCTATGTAATTGTTTTAACTAAATACTTTAATTTGACCATTAATCACATCCATCGCCACATCTAACACCCAGCGTTCGGCGTTAGCTTTCAAATGTGTTGCCTATTTCTCGATTTTGTCCAAATTGGACTCGTTGCTATATATTCTATTATTTATTATGGTGAAAATAAGAAACTAGACAGTCTTTACTTCAGAATGTGTACTGTTAATGTGAAAACGTTCGGATGAAAATCATATGAGCTACTAAAGGATTATTGTTCTATGTCAACAATGGAAAACTCCGAATCGACTGACTAGACTCTCACCATTTTCTGGTCGGACGAAAACGTGTTGGTTAGCATGATCCAGTGACAGCTACATTCGCGTAAAAGTACCAATTTAAATTACATCTCGCTGACGACTTTGAGAAAAGAGCATGGAGATCAGCACCATAACGACCCATCTCTGATACAGATATGTAGATGACAAGTGTTCATGTTGTCTTGGTACGGACGGACCTGTTGAAGGAAGACCTATGAAGAAAGTCCTTGTCAATGATCACCCGCTAGATAAGAGGTAGTAAATACCTTCTGTTACCTTGGGGACACTGTGCTGCAGGAGGTTGTACAGCTAGTATAATCACAAGGTGCCGACGTGCTTGGGCAAAAGTTTAGAGATCTGCTACCTAACCTTTTGAGCAGGGTCTGTCATTGCTCACCCATGGAAAGATTTATGCTTCGTGTATAAGAAGTTTCATGCTATGCAGTAGTGAAGGCTGGGCCCTATGGAAAAAAGATTGCTCACGTCTGATCCAAAATGACGATGATCCATGGATCTGTGGCGTGAAAGTCAATGATAATATCAGCTCAGCTTCAATGTATGAAAGACTTAGGATTCCTGACTTGGAGTCTGAGTTGTGGCTAAACAGATTGCGCTGGGCTGGTCACCTACTCAGGAGCAGTGCCTGGATAAACAGGTGTGAGATCAAGATTGCTGGTAACAAACCAAAAGGAAGTCCTAAGAAATCTTGGAGGAGCACGATTGCTGAAGACTTGAAGGCATGGAACTTAAAGATCGAGATGACAAATGATAGAAACTTGTGGAGAGAAAAATTACGAGCATCCATAAGCCTCCAACACCTCCAACACCCTCTAATAGTAAAATAGGGACTTTAACCGCGTGTTGATGACAACGACGACGATATCCACCGGATTTTGGAGCCCAAAGCAGATGCTCGGGGCACAGTTTCTAGGATTTTCTAAGCATTGGAACCTGTACGCCCAGCATCTGTCGAAAGATATTACTTTTTAGCACTAATGATAGCAAAAAGTCAGCGCACAGACAGAGAAAAAATAAAATGTTTCGCAGACAGTCAGCAGACACTGAGCTTAACAGTGGCAGATTGTCGGCATAAACATGTCGTATCGATTGTGGAAACTCGACGCCTGCTTTGCGCATGTACCACGTCTGTTAAGCGTTCGCACATGTAAAAGCATCATATAATTTCCATTTTATAAGGATGTTCATGAGGTACGTTTTCAGGGCAAATGCATTATCACCAAAAGAATGGAACATCTTCACCACCTTCATCATTTGTGAGTGGTTCTGCAGGTGGCCAGGCCCCAATGTCGTGTAGACAAGCTTGTAGATCACTGTTGTTGATTTGGAAGTCTCATGAAAAAGTTCCATTTGTTGTCACATCGATGTACATGAATTTGTACTCTGAGCTCACCATACCAAAAAGTGTAATGAAATCAAAAACACCTTTGTAGTTGTAGTACTCTGAGCCACTGTTCGGGGGACACTTGATTGCTACGTGCTTGCCATCAATTGCACCTATGGTGTGGGAGAATTGCCACCTCTCATACTTGTCGTCAGCCATGGATTTCCAGCCTTGCTCCATGTCAGGTAGACTTAGCATCTCATTTGTATTCAGCCACGATGGCAGTGCACATCTCTCTGATGACCAGACTAATAGTGTGTGTGTGTGTTGTTGGGAACCTGCCAGCCGTATGACATGTTTTTGTACCGTGTGGCTGAGGCCAAGGGGCGCAGTGGAGGGCCAGCTTCAGGCCAGGGGCTGTTGGTAGTTAGTGGTCTGCTTCGTCAGTCATCTGGCCAGGCATTAAAACAGATCATCAAACATTTCTGTAGGCATTCTCAGTAAGTTCACAAAGGATGCAGTGTTTCGGCCATCAGGTACCTGTGACCCTGTATTTGAATTACTAATTTTAAAATTGCTGGCCTAAAAAGGCCTGATCCAAGAGGGGGAGATTACTTGTAAACATAGCTTGTAGCTTGTACATTACAAGTAAAAAGATATTGAGATCTGAATAGAGGAATTTTCTTTATCGTTTAATATGAATAGGCATTGCCTAGACCCAGCCACAGCATTCTTTTTCTTTTATCGAAATTTTGGAATTGTAAGTTATTTGTTTACACGTCTAATCTCATGATAAAATACATATAGATAACTGGTCGAAAAAACTTTTACTAAATAATTGATAACTACATTGCAACCCCAAATTCAAAACAATCTGTACAAATAAGTGACTCATCTCCCTGTATTTCCATGGAACCACCTTACTAATGAACAAAGTCCACTTAAAAGACATACTGGTACTATGTTTTGCTCATGCTTTTTAAAAAGAAATGATTTTAGAAATAAAAATAATTATTAAAGTCTGTCTCTTTACTGTTTACACCATAAAAATATCATTTTTCAAGAGCATGTGAACTTGTACTGTTTGGGTCAAGACATACATGGTACATGACACTATGCACTTTGACCCCTTTAGAAAATAATACGTAAGTGAAATATGGGCATAACATACGTATAACTATGATACGGATACGTAAAGTACTCCACTCTGTAAAGTTTATTGAAAATACACCAACAGTTCAGTATAAAAAGTTCTTGGAGCTGCTTGTACCATATTATATTAAAACAGAACTAATTATGACGTCAAAAAGGTACGAAATTTTATTACAATTACAAATTTTCACATCTTCAATGCTTTATCAAGTGAAAAATGTTAATTTATTGGAATGTTATATGTGTGCTGCCCATAATATACGTCATTACGCTTTTGACGTAAAAACGTAACACTAAAAGTAAACGTAACGTGTCTCTACTTTGCCTCTATTATTCCTAATCTGTCAGGTACGCGTGCCACTCTGTCACGGAGCCACTTAGTTTACAGTCAGTTCAATTGTCTTACAAATACCACCATTGCAAGACCTGATTTACAATAGCAACAGATGAACATCAAGTCTCTGTTCTCTATACCAAGGAAGGTGTTAAGTGTTTAAGGGAAAAAAATTGTTACAAACCAAAAAGTACTAGAATAAAATTGGTGTCAGCTCAGTAAACCTAAGCAGACTATCCGGAACATGTTAGTACACCTGAAAGATGAAGTTGACAAGATGGATAAAAGTGAAATAGTGTACAAAATTCCTTACAAATCTTGTGAACATTGGAGAAACAGGACGGAAGTTTGGGACTAGAATTAAAGAATATTTGAAAGATATTGAAGTGAATTAGAAAGATGCATATGCTAGATCCACAAAGAAGTAATCAGACTGTATAACCATAATGAGCTCTCACGAGTTTACGATTTGATTTTCGGCGGGAGTCAGCAGGATTGACCGCCTGTCATGTGCAGGTCGTTCTGATGATGCCAATAACTTGTTGGTGAAATTGTTTATGTGTAAGAAAAAAAGTGTTGTGATTTCAAGAAATATGTACATAAAAAATTCTAAATATACATAAAAGCATTTATTGTGTGTTTCAGGTCTCTGGTGGACACTGTGTATCTGTTACGTGACACAGTTAACGAACTCAAGCAGGTTCGTAGCAAACATTCTCAATTATCAAGGGCAAATTTTCTTGAGATTACTATAGCCCCTGATTCAATCATTTAAAAGCCAAAATTTAGGTAACAAAAGCTTTGTTTTCAATGCTCAGACCAACCAACAATCATGCCAAGTTTTTAAATTTTTAGGGTCAAAATGAATGACTAAGGTTTATTTTGTATTGTGTGGTCCCCTACAAATAAGGTCACGTTGGTTGGGAACGTCATGTAGCAACTTTTATTTGTTTTTTGTTTTTTTCGTTTTCAGTTGTACATTTATTTAACAGTGCTTTTAAAAACCTTGCATAATAACGGCCATTGCTGTTCACTCTGTCACAATGTGCTAAAATGTGCATAATGAAAAAAGGAAGTGGCTAGGGAGCTGCTTTCGGCTCCACTTCCAGTGAAAAATAAGAAATAGACAACTGGGTTAAAACTGAGCACCTTGGTGGGTAGAAAATGGATGAAATATCAAAATATCATCAAAATTTCAATCATCAAAACAGTGTGATATTTTTCCTATTTTGGTTTATGTAAGTTTAAATTCACTCCCATTTTATACCCAAAGGCTTTACACGTGAAGACCTTTTACCCTATAACAGCAAGTATTCTAGATGCATATTTGCATAAAAGTTATCAACGTCGACCTTGTTCTCTATTCTAACATTATTACACCTACAGGCCACAATATGAAATATGATAAATCTGTTTGATTTTAATGCAAAGGATGCATTATATATAAATGTGTTCAGTGTAAACGAAAGCCTGGCACAAGACTCTAAAAACCACAACATTTGCAATCGTGATGTTAAGAATGGTTGAAATGGTAGAAACCACAAATTTTTTCAAGTTAGTATTTTGTACGCCAAATATCTTCATAACCGGCAAAATTTAAAAAGTAATGCTAGTGCCAACATCAAATTTGAACAGCATATGAACTTGAAGGCCTGTGGTTATGAATATTTAAGGAAAACCCTCATGTGGCATTTGCCATGCCATGTTCAGTTTTATTCCTGGAAATCAGAAGCACCTCCAATTTAAACCACCCCTATTAAGAGACCATCTCTAAATGAGACCATTTTTCACCGGCTCAAGTCTTACAAACATTAATATGAACATCCATAAAAAGATACCTCTATTCGGACTTATTGAGGTCGACCGCCAAGTCGTCTTCAGAGAGAGGTTCCACTGTACATGTTGACTGACCCTGGACACTTATTTGCGCAGGAGCAGGCGGTGTTGGCATCGTCCCTGGCCGAGGAGCGGCGCTGCCGGCAGAAGCTCGAGATGCTCGTCCGCGGCATCATTGCAGGTGCGGGCGCGGGCGTGGGTACCGGCGGATGTGGCGCCGGCAGCACGGATATTCTGTCAGCTGGCGCCAAACACAGCACTGCTACAGCCGAGAACGGGGCTGACAACAATGGAGCGCCGTGATGGAGGCTACCAGTGTGGTTACCATGGTTACTTATTGACGATGACTGGGAAATCACCAAACTTTATGTGATGACTGTGAACGCGAACGCATGTAATTTCTTTGGCAGTGTTTGGCGTATGTTTGCTACCATGATGGTCCCATTCTTTAAACAACTGGAAGCATAGGTTTATTGTAGCATTGACTTGAGGTCCAAGAGCGATAGGATTGGATGATGCGTATTGTGAAGCTGCCGTTACAGTGTGAAATAGATGCGTGTTGTTTTAAGTCCTGTTCTGTGTACAATGATGATGGGTCTGCGTTAACATGGGCCGTTATGTGAAGCTTACTTGATGAAGGTGCACTGTTGGGAGTAACACCATAGTATCATCTGCAACAACTTAGGTAATTCACAGTTGCATTTGTCTAGGTATAATATGAAATTGAAAGGAGAAATCTCAGGGCCATCAGAAGGGTTTGAAATAGGGAGAGCTAATTATTGTGTATCTCCCCAATGTTAGAGGTGTCTTGGGGCCAGAAAAGTTTTAAGATGAAGCATGCAAATTGTGTATTCTAGCGCAATTTTCTACAGAAAACAGTGACTTTGATCACACCCGCTGCGTCATCTACCCCCATCTGACTGCCCTGATTCTAGATAATTGTCGGTATTAAGGGTAACACTCGGAGTCAATGATTGAAATTCACAGTCACAGTGATTTTGCCAAATTATTTGGCACTAAGACCAGAATGGTGAAATGTTCTGCTTACTGCAGATTTAGACTGAGATTTGCGATTTTTGCAAGAAGTATAATGATAGGAAGAGTTGATATGATGAGCATTCATGGAATGAATGAAACGAAGTGTGTTATAGTCATAAGTCATTTGAAGTTGGAAGGCTGTGTGTGAACTTGTTTTGCTTCTTTGTGCATCATAAATAGATATAAATCAAAATTGGTTTTGCCTATTTCGTATTAGTGCTCTCTTATGGAGCGACCATCATTAATTGTACAGGGCGGGGCAGTTATTTGGTATTGATGAGATAAAAAATTGGACGCCCCCCCTAACTCTCTACGTATGCCCTCCCCATTTGAACATTTTTAAGAAACTGAGCGCCCCCCACACACGCACACATTCCGATAAATATGAACAATGACATACTTTGGTATTAAAAAGTTTGATATTGGACAGATGCCCTGAAAACTGTTTAGAAGTGTATTGCAATGAATCATTTACTGTCAACTCAATGTTCAATGAATACATATTAAACAATCTATTTGACTTGTTGACATTACAATATTACCTTTTCAGTTTGAGAATTGAGTGCTCTCCCTCTCTCTTTGAATTAAAATTGAGCGCCCTCCCTTCTGTGACCAAAGAAAATTGACAGCCCTCCGCCACCAAATGACTCCCCCCCTGTACAATTAATGATGGTCGCTCCTTTATATGTATATAATGCACATTGTACGTGAAATTATGAGTGTAGCATAATAGATGTAACAGTGTATATGAATCTGTAATCAAGAAAAATGCACAGCTTTAGATAATGTAATTATAAGTTATGATGCACCATTTTCACAATACCGAGTTCTCATTATAGGTTATTTCATGAGATGGCTATATTCAGTAATCAAAAACGATAAGCACCTTGCACTTTTATTTATTCAAATATTGCTTTATGAGTGAAACATAAATGTACTAATGCTGTTATAATGTGAGCACAGTTTGAGAGTTTTCTGTTCTGATTCACTGTTAATGACGCAGCATGTGATGGAGCAGTGATCATTGACGCAGCTCGGTCACACACCGCTTTAGCACCTTTTTGTCAGGACACTATATTAAAGTTTAGCAAAGCTCCTCTTACGTTGTTGGTTATTACATCTTATTCTGTGGTTGGAGACTTAAATTGGACATTTATAATTTGAAATAGACTTTGAAGATTGATTTAAAAGATTTTTATAGATTGAATCAGATTATTCTTCAAAGTCTATTTTCAATTTTGAATTTCCAAATTAAGTCTCTAACCACAGAAAAAGACGTAATAACCAAGAATGAGACGATCTGTGATGTCTAAAATTAACCAAATTGCAAATCCTCCTACATTTTATCATTTATTTCTCATTGATGTTAGCATGAAAAACAAAGTCAAAATTACCGACTACATGATGACAATTTTCAAACCTGGTTTGTGAACTCCTCAAAGAGATTGACAGCTTCGTCATGTCTAATACAACCTACTGTTGACATTGCATTTTTTTCTGTTTTTAATATCCTTATTGTATCATACCTATAGCTATTAAACCATGAATTATAGTAACCGAAATTTCAATAACCAACAGAAAAAGATTTGAATTGACAACCTATGCCACCATCTTGTTAAGGTAACTTCCGTACAACTCCAGAGTGACCACCTTTAACAGTGAATCGTTCTTGCTCTACTGTTTGATTGGTGTAACATGTTAAAAATTTTCAATATGCCTAATGACTGTAACAAGAAATGATCTATGTTGCGTGAGCTTTGGCTGACTTTGGGCTATGCTAATAGCGTTGTTTTAGGGTGAACGTGTGCGAATGTAAATGGATGTCGTTGTAGGAAAGTCTATTTCCTCTCATATTAGTCAATTTTAATTGTTCATATGTGTAGACTTCATATTACTTGTCTGAGCTTTTTGGTACTTTTTTGTATATTATGCAATAGGATGTGTTTTGAATATTGCTAGTTATTTATACCTTGGTGCTTGGTGTTAGTGAACGGCTGACATTCTTTGTGGACATTTATATATATTAAAAATTAATTGGAATAAACGTTTTCTTGTTTCATACGTTTTGTAACTCATAAACAATGAATGTATCGATTATACATGTACATGTAAGTGGTTTTTGATATGCATTTGCATTGACATGAATTATAACAGAATCTTTTTTCTCATATCCAAGCCTCAAGCGTCTGCCAACATCAGGTAATTGTGATATTTGTGTTTGTGGTTCCATTTTGTAATGACTCCATAACAATAAGAATTGAAAATTGTAAGCCTGAACTTGGCAGACGGGCAGAGAGCATGTGGTATCAACAAGCGTTCATCTAATCCTGATGTTAAATAGGAAGTTATACATTTTTTTAAGAAATTGACATTGTTATATATACATGTAAAGTTTATATAATAGATGACACTGTCATATCTGGGGCCACAGGTTGCTGAGCATAACAAATGAACGCTCTTGTCCCAGTGTTTTTAGGTGTGAATCACTTGTGACCATCTCCACTGCAAAGGTTCGAGAACTCATCAATATTTCTTTTACAAATCATGGTAGTAAACATTTAGTTTCAAATGGGGAACGCAATAGATGGATTACACATCGTTGAAGAAAGCAGGTCACGTTTAAAAAATTACTCATCACATGTCTGCACAACGTTAAGAAAACGTGCGCCCCACATTTTTTATGGCTCTGGAAGATAGTAATTTGTAAACAAGAGTGAATATTATCGGTGTTCAAATGTTTTTGTGGGTTTGGTGTATCTAGCACTCATAGATCTACCTGGATATTCTAAATTTAGAACACGTCCGACAGCATATGTAGATACAATGTTGCTGTTTTTCAGAAGTTAATCTTGACTGTGCGCGAGTAATTTTTAACTCTTATGCGATGGAAAATTAGCCATGTTTACATCGATTAGTTTTCAGACAAAAGGGACTAGTCGGTGAGCCATATATGCCTATAGTTATTGTTATGGAGGTGGGCGTGGCACCATTGAAATAATAAACCTCTTAACTTTTTAATTTTCCTGGTTTTTGCAATCCAATAGCCAGGACCTGTCGGCCCTTATAATGCTGAAGTTAATTTGTTGGTATTATTAGCAACAGGGTGATAATCTAATTCAGATACATACTGTTCCCGTGGCTCATTGTGTCTGTATACCACATATTCGATGCAACCATACTTCCTATTCCTGGTAAAATGTCTTCTAGCATAAAATATTATTTAACATTATGACAATATTATGAGATTATTTTGCTTTTTTTTCCTAAGTTTTATCTCTTTTTCCCCCTTTAAGTTTTCTATTAAATCCCTAGCATCTGAAATACTGGTATATTTGCCTACAGTTTGAATTAAATAATCAATGTTATTTCATTGGAAAAAAAGGTCAACTTGACTGTTACGTTAGTAATTTTGAAAATGCTCAATTCTATATACAATGTATATTATTTGTTACTGTGTGTTATTGCTTTGTCAGTGCCCAAATCAATGTGTATGCGCTTTGACGAAGGGGAGTTTTTACACCATATAAACACTCCAAAACCTCTCTGCCATTTTTTTTTTTCTTTCTTTTTTTTTTTGAGGATGGGGGTGGGTGGGGGGTGGGGCATATATTTTACACGAATGTGCATTTAAATTGGCATTTCTACTGTGTGGGTACTTTGTAATCGATATGTGGTAGTCTTTTACTTCATCGGGGCCTAAAGATGGATGCCTTCAGTTTTGGTTTTTATAGTACCCCGGTACTAAATCATGTTTTTTATGTGCATGCATGTGCGTTTTTGTGTACAACTAGCTATGCCCTTGATTGATTTGTGTTTTCTATATGCGTAAAGCTTCTCTTGAAGTGGGACATTTACAATAATTTGATATCAGAATTTATTTCAGAAATATTTTCTATTCGAAAAAGGCCCTGTTTCATTCGACTAGAATAATCAGCCATAGGGGTGATTTATTAAATCAAGATTTGCCTTTTTTGTAATTCATACTTTGATAATGACGCTTGTGGTTCCACTTTCATACAAGCATGTTCGTTCAATGTATATCATTAAAACATTTCTAATCAATCGGTTACTAATGAAAATTTATAAAGCAACCATGGCTTCTCTAGAACTAGAAATGAGAACTTTATAACCGATGCATGTGAGAAATCTGTTTTACAAATAGTATACATGAGTGAAGCTATCAATCCTTAAGATTTCTGAAATTGCAAAAAAAACTGTTATTTGCAATATTGTGTTATGCTAGATTATTATAGAGTTTGTTACATATTCAATATCAAATGTTCAGACTTTTCAGCGTGATTGTTCTGTAACTGGATATGTTTTTGTAGTTATCCGTTCTATGCTGTTACATCGTATATATGGCATTAAAATAAATTTGTTATGACCTTACAAATAAGTTATGTTGTTTATTCAGACTAAATAGTAGATACATTCTTATGTTGTTCTTTTCTCCTACTTGAATCTAAAAAAGAATGCTAACATTTCATAATTTCAATTTTGTTAACAGTTTTCAAGACTACAGTGTTCTTTTTCATAGTGTTAAATTGCATTCTTATTCTCTTTCTCTTCTTTTCTTCCCTTTCTTTTCTTTCAATGTTTTCATGACCTGATGTACATACATATAAAGGTAAACCAACCATACATATCCAATGTCCAACTAGATCTTTAAAACTCGCCCATTTAGTGAGATTGGTGAGTTTGCTCTCGTTGTTCACCTTGTGATATTGAGTCTACACTGACCGCTTTGCCTCTGTAATGAGACCATTTCCCATAAATAGCGGTGCTGCAGCCCACTTCTCACTCCTGTACACCTACAAACTAAGCAATGATAAATAATCTATGACCATCATTTATCTAATTTTTTCTTAGTATATTCATTTCATCTTTTGATTTCGATTTTTCTTTTGTTTACGATTTGGGCTGGTTTTGGTTTTGTTAAAGCAGGTTATAATTTACAAACTTAGAAACAATTTGAACACGTAAATTGTTGAAATATTTGAGCAGAAAGTTTGAAAAATTTGATAGCTGAAAACTAATATATAGACGTTGCTCAAGATGGACGTGGAAGTCGTCTGTTTGCTGAGTGTGATGTGTGCGGCCATCACGTACGGACTTCCCGTTCACGAGAGGACCAACAGTAGACCAAACATGCGCCTCGGAATGGGTAAGTGCAAGCGATTCAACTTTTTGACTAGTGGCTGAGCAGTTGTTGATTCAGCATAGGATAGAATCGAAAATAAGCTCAAATTTACCAAGATGGATGTTTTAGTTACTTTTTAGTACTTGAGCTCAGTGAGAGTGAATAAGACATTTCATACTTTGTCCATTAAGTACAACTGTAAGTGCATTTTCAGCAATGTATATGGAAAATTTCATTAAGAATTGGCAAGTGTCAAGTGATTTTTGCAATCACGCTGCGGAAAAATTCTCCTGGGAAACTTGGCCATTTTTAAAACCATTTGATGTTCTACTTTCTTACTTTCTTTCTATAACAAGAAAATCCTGTCAAAATCGACTTTTATCTGGCCCCTCCCCCCCACCACCACGTGATTATGTGACTGGGTGATTTACATCTTTTGCATGTGAGCGTGCACTAAGTTTAATGACTTAATTACATATAATCATAGTTTCATTTGTGATTAAATTGCTACATTGGCAAATGTCAGAACAGAAATTTACAGATTTTCACAGTGAGAAGTAAAAGCTTTTAAAAAGAAGTCTAGCTTGGCACGGCAAATTTCAGCAAAGAGATCTCATAATGGCCCTTGCCTAACTTAGTAGAGACAATCATAGCGGAACCTCACCAAATGGAAACTGTCAGATTTATTGGTTCTGTGGTCTGAGTTAAGATCCATATCTTGCGTAACTAGACGTCTGCTCCGCGCGACAGACCTTATGACTTGCTAACATTTTTAACTGTTTCAAGAATGTGATCTTATTTTGATCTCGCACATCATCATGTCAGGCCAATCAGTGCGGTCCCACAATGTTGACACATGATAATATGTAATTTACTCAATCGGCGACCCTCACAACCCTTAGGCAGTGGCCATATTTAGCCTGGACTACATCATATAGATGCAATCTTCATTTATTAACTGCAAATTGTTTCGGCATAGTTACCACCCCCATAACACTATCATTATCTGGTCAGTCGTAACCTGAAAATGTCGTTGGTTGTCTCAATTAGATCAATTAGAAATGTAAGAACCGTGCAACCCACATTAAAGCACTCTATATGATATCGGTTCCTGGCCTGGCAACAGGTTTTGAAATTGAGCCCTTGAATTCAGGGTGCAGGCCAGGCCAGATAAAAGCACTCTATATAATGTTATCGGTTCCTGGCCTGGCAACAGGTTTTGAGCAATAGGTTTTATTGAAAGCCGGATTTTGAAATATTCAGAAAATGAAGCATTTTGTTGGGGAAAAGGCCAGGCCAGATAATGACCAAGTAATGCTCTTAATTGTGAAAACCCACAGCGTTGCAAGGGAGATGCTAGGCAGACACTAGCTAGGCCTGCCTCGCGCTTGTTGAAAACCGACACTTTTTACTGCCTTGCAGCTCTTATTAAGAGTTCCATACTTTTACAGTGTTTAAACTGATAAAAACACCTAATGTGAAAAGGTGAAGAAGACTTAGATAGCTAATTAAATTAACATAATTAAATGCGAGGTCTCGACCTTATTTTGAAGCCTAAGTAATTACAATGTCCGCATAAATAACGGAAAGATTAAAGGGTGTTGTTTACAGGTGTGCTAAGGTGAATACTTTGTTAGACTGGCGGGCGGCTGTATGGGTTTTGGCCTATAGAGCGGTCAATGCGAATTTTTTGTCTACCAAACGCGAGCTAGCCCATGGCGTTATGGGCTTTGCCATTAAATGGTTGCAGACTAGGTCCCGAGAAAACCCTGTAAAGAAAGACTAGCTGGTTAAAACTAGATTCAGCCCTGGCCCAAACATGGTCCAGATCTGTTCTTGTCAAGGTTAAGGCGTGGTCCCAACTTGGCCGCGACAATTCATTGATTTATTGATTAAAAATATAGTGGACAAACAGCTAAGACAAGTGCCTGCTTTTCAACTAATAATGTTGTGGGTGCCCTAGCGGATTTTTTTTTATGTAGGTATAAAAGTGTAATGGGAGTCCACCAAGAAAATAAAAGCAACTTGCAGAAGCTTTTAACTAGGCCCACTGGTTTTCCTAAGCCCAATCAAATTATGAGTATAATTGTTTCAAATCTGACTAAATCCATCTTTAGGATAGTCAGTGTAGAAGATGGCAGCCTACATGATTTGGTATTTGGCTTGTACATTGAACTTAAAGATTCAAGGTAGAATCTCATTTTCTCTTGAAAAAACGCCTTTAATGTCCAGTGAATCTAGATACATCCAAAATTTTGTGTGTACGATTATGGATAATTATAGTAATTTACAAGTGATGCCATTTGAGCCAATCATATAAAAAGTTAGTATTACTATTGAGTAGACGACAATGATGATTATCAGTCCTTTTTACCCTGATCATTATAGAAATAAATTTCATTGTCACAACATAAAGTGTCATCTTCCATTAGCAACTGACCCAATTAAAGTTACAGATGTATATATTATAATCGAGGATCGATAACAAATGTTTTGTTTTTTTTTCTGTTTTTTTTCATCTCACACATTTTGTAATTTAACAAAAAGTACCAATAGGAACAAATATATATTTAGAAAACAAAATCAGGCCGCAAAATGTATAGCACATTATAGAGCATGTTGGAAATTAAAACATTCGCTTATAAATGTGTATTTGTACTACAATTATTTGTAAAGTTCATTTGTTAATAGGATTATTCAACAGGCCTGAATGATGACTGCACAGACAATTATCACACTACCAATGGCAACAATAGATGTTTACAGTGGAAATTGTTATACTAACTTGCGTTGGTGGAAAAGAAGATCGAATTAAGATGAAGCCTTTATTTATGAGATTAAAGGTGTCAGCAAATGTGCTAATTATGTGTGTATTGTCATGCTGGCCCAATAATAATGCATATAGTGTATTCACCCACCCACCCTAGTGTACCAAAATCATTGTTCATGTACAGTACTGTCACCTTATAAGGACCACAGTAATTACAGAAATTTCCATTGCACTTAACCGTTTTTCGGGCAATATACCGAGACGGCGGAAGAAATCCATAAGAAACTGGAAGAAATGGTTTCTTCCCAGTAGAAATGGAAGTTTGGCAGAAGAAATGGAAGTTTGGTTTCCGGTCCTAATGATTTGATCATTGAAAGATGTTTTACATACATTTTAATTAGTATGACTGTCTTAAGTATAGAGAGCCTTTCATTGGTCAAATAGTTTGATAACTGAAAAGCCTATTTGAAGAAATAAACAAAAAATTGATTTAGTGAAATATGCTTATGAAATACCTGAATAATACTTTCCTTGGTTTGTTGTCATTTTTTGCATAATCACTGGTGTTTATAGCTCTTTTTTTATCATCAACAACTGTTCTTGAGTCTCAACTTGAACAATGTCCCATAGGATCAGAAGCTTCATTTGTGCCATAGCAGTTATTTAAAAAAAAAATGTCTTTTATGGATTCTCATGCCACATGTAACATTCTGTTACATTTGGCCACAGCTTAAACTATTCCCTTGAATCTGTGTAAAAAATGCCCATACCATGTCAATTCTAATCTGCAACCATTAATTCATTTTGAAAAAGTATCTATGGTAAAAATATGCAGCTATATGAAGAATCTTGAAAAATCATGGAATGGCACTGTATAGAGGACTCATTCTTATACAGTGATATGGAAGTTCTTACTATGTTGTGGCAAGCATAGTACGTTCTGTCAACACCTGGGTGGCTGCCTTTATTGCATATAAAGAAATGACTAACTAGATCAAAGGAAGGTCTAACATTTGCCTGCCTTTCATATGAAGGCACCTTCCAGTTCAAATCAAGTTCTAACTGAGCTGTAGGAAGAATTCATTGAAATCAAATTCCATTTTACTTGGGATTCATAGGTCTTACTAAGTAGTTATACTGACAAATTTATAGTTAATTCCATAAATTAATAGCTAAGAGCTAAATGCTAAATGTTTACTACATCATTTACTTCCATTATTAGAAAAGTTTACGTTATTCAGTTTTTCCTTTGTTTACTCTCCCTTTGTTGAGGACATTGATGTACCACTATTATATTACAGAATGCATTTTTGTCTACATTTCTTTTCACATACATTTATACATATTGTGTCCCTGACAGCCTGTGTACCCTTTTTAAGTGTTTTCAAAATGTTCTTGTGTCACCGATGATATCTTTTATCCATAGATAAGGATTTTAAAGTGTGCCACTTTTTTTACTCAAAATCACCAATGTCGCTGTTAGTTATGGGGTTCTTTCCCTTGCCTCACTTTATCCCTGTGCACCCCTATTAAAGGCTTCTGTATTTGATTGCAGTAGACATGAACGATCGGCGTCTTTTACTGAGGGAACTTCCCCATAACGTGAAGCCCGCTGCCGTCCTCTGTGTGCCATCCATGGAGGCCTGTCGGGGAGGAAAGTCATTTGCAAAGTAAGATTATTGATCCAAGATCATTACTTTTTCATTAGGGATTGTTCACAAATGACGTCAGCCGGCAGGGGTCGGGGTGTAGTGAAAGATGACGAAAGTTGATAAGAGGGAGGGGGGCGTGTCTAGTACTTGGGTGATATCACCTTTTTGGAGAAAAAAAATTTAGTTATTTAATAGTATTTGAACTTATTCTCTGACATATTAAGTGAGTTATGATATATCTACTAGTTGAAATCACTTTGGCATGTTTGCTTAATAGCAATTCTTTTCAGCGCTGAGTCATTATTTAATGTGTAGGGCACATCAAGCCGCAAGGTCAGTCTACTGCCAAAAACTTAAACAGACCATAACGATCAGCGAGTGTTTTGTGCGGCAGTCGTAGGCATTTTTAAGGCAGTTCAGTGGACGAAGAAGAAGTTGGCAAACTTCCGCCACGACTAATGTCAGCAGTGGTCTGACCGTAAGTCAGCAGTGCAGTGACTTCATGCTAAATGTCGCATACACACAAAGAATTTAGCCGCATAATGTCGGTACAGATACAGTACTTCGACACTTAATGCGTTCCCTGTACCATGAACTTACGAATGCCGCCCTTTAGTATTCACACCGTGGGTAGAACATGAGTTGTACGCGAGTACAACGCATGTTCAATGCATGTTAATCTCACGGTCACCCCAATGAAATAATTCCCACTGCTGACGCACTGATAACGCACCGAGTCAGTGCAAAATGTGCCCATAACTATATAGTTGTTACACTGGTAAGAAGATTTTAGTGTCTTGATTGTGTGTATTTCTCTATTAAGTGTTAATGTTAGATGAAGCTCTTTAGCACTAGTTATATAATATGCTTATGTTGAAAGGATGTAGGTCCAATCTGAATGCATGAACAAGCTATATCCAAGTTATAGTTTTATTGTCTATTACTACAGTTGACTATTGACTATTGTCTATTGTGCACTCTGTAGAGTGCAAGCTCACACCTCTGGTCAGTTTGATAATCGCAACCCAAGTGACCAGACACTTCAGTGCACGCCAGCTCATTTCCTGGCCAGCGCTGCTGACATTCTCTCTATTAGGAGTGGTCTAATTATTATGACACCTATTGGCTAGTACATCAAAATCTAACATGACTCTACCAGGCGTTTGCAAATCTAACATGACCCCTGAAATATATAAAATATGTAATCCTTGTGATGTTATCATGATGGCGAATGAGCAGTTTGTCCATCATGAGGTGTACGAACGGTAAACACCACCAACTCAAATAATTCTGTTAAAGTGGTGAGAAAAAAGGGCAATGGTTTGTTTATACCATTCCAAGACAAGCAAAACCTGAAAAAAAACTTAAATAATACTGATGACAGGTGAACAAAAATATTGAGGAAATACTGATATAAATATATATTACTGACAATGCATACAAATAATTGTGCAAAATCATGAAAAATTACAAAAAGGGTAACAATTAAAAGCCCCAATTACTTATTTCCATATTGGCCCTTAGTCACAGTTGCTAGGGATGGGTAATGCTGAACCTTTGCACCATCAAGCAATGGTAATGGGGGGGGGGCGGGGGGAGGTATGGGCAGGCTGCGTTACTGACAGGTCAGCCAGGCCACACTCTTAAATTGAGGATTAATTCAGTCCCGCTTAAAATAATTTGGATTAGATCCACAGATATAATTTCAATGCTTCAGATTTTCATGAATCAAATTTTAAGGTGTGCTTTATCAAGAATGGGGCCCTTGTGTGAATGTGTTGCTCCTGTTTGCACATCAACTAGATCGATGCTCACCCTCCTTACCCTTCCCGCCAAACTTGGCTTGGTTATGCCATGCTCAGGCTGAGAACGGGATTTGAGGCCACCAGTACTGAGGCATTCTGGATGTACCACTGGAGTGTTGATTATTATTTTACCCCTAGATAAGACCTTTTGTTTTATTTGTTGTGTTGCTAGGTTCCACTGTGCGTTTGGGGCGGATGAGCTCTGTTACTGCATCTGCCCTAAGTCAAGTAGCAGCAGCAGCAGCCATCGAATGCCAATCACTGAACCGTCACAGGTACTGTAAAACTAGAAATACTACTCACCTACCGAAATGTCACGTCCCATGTTTCCTTTAAATTGCTCATTTTATATGTTAAAAGCCCATGATTATTTTGATGTACATGTATGTGTATTGTTTCAGGTGCCAGAAATATTTAGAAATATGTACCAACGTCTTGACTGATGTGCTGAAACCTGTATGAAAACCAACTGGAAGATTTTGCTCATATTCCTCGTGCTAGTAATGACTTTATTTGTGGCTAGTACCAAGTTACAGAGACGCTATCATCATGTAGTAAATTAAGTGTGGTCAATTAACTGTCTCAACAATATGTAGATACCACCATTATGTTGGTGACACAGAAACTTACATTTTATACACAAAGTGCTACATTTCGGGGAAACATTTCCCCTTCAACTGGCAACTGTGTTAGGTGGAGTTCCCAACACAACAAAGTAGTCAGTACGGGGGGGTTGGGGGTGGGGTGGGGTGGATGGCCTTACCCTGGTTCAAGTTCAGCTTTGATTGGCATTTGTGAATTTCAATTGCTTCTCTTGTCTTCTGTCTGGACCAATTGTCTTCTTTGCCTATCACTTCAATGTTCTTATCTTCTGCATGTCGATCTGAATTGCTGAGGCATGGCAGTTCTTGTCCATATGTTTAGAAAGTCTTTTTCCTAAGTTCCGACCTGTCTCAACAATGTAGGTATTCCTCCCAACATTCGGGGCACGTAATCTTGTACACTACACCACAAGTTTTTAAGGGATCGGATCGGTCCTTAGGTTTCACCAGAGATGTTCTTAAGATATTTGATAGGTTTATGGTATGTTGAGACACCATGATTTCTGAACACTCTCGACAACACTTCCGAGACTCCTTTCATATAAGGTGGTGGCACCTTATCACCTGTTGAACTGTCTGAATCCTTGGTCTTCTCTTTCTTCTTGGGAATCTTAAACGACCATGGTTTATACCCTTTTACTGACAGAACTTCTTTGACATGATCCACCTCTAACTGCTTTTCTGGTTCATCTGTCACTAAATTTTCAGCTCTTCTCAAAAAGAGTACGGACTACAGAGCGTCTGTGTTCTAAGTGATGGTTGCTTTCCCAGTTCAAATATTGGTCAGTGTGTGTAGGTTTCCTGTATACTGTAACTTTGAGACTGCCATCGTCTTTCCAGCATATACATGTGTCCAAGAAGGCAAATTTCTGGTCCTGTTCTCCTTCAATAGTGAATTGGATATGCTTTTTGATCGAATTCAGGTAGGTCGTGAAGGTGTCTATGAGATTCACGGGCAGTACAGTGAAGGTGTCATCCACATAGCGGAACCAGATAGATGAAGTTACAGGTTCTTTATAGCTATTTCTTCAAACTCTTCCATGCCACAGCTGGTGCCACAGCTGGTGAAACAGGAGACCCCATTGGTGCTCCCTGTATCTGGTGGTAAAACACACCATCTGACAAAAAATATATGTGGTCTCAAGGCAGAGTCTTAGAAGACTGATCAGCTGGTTTACATTTAACTCACATCTATTCTTCAACAAGTCATCTTCTTCCGATCTCTTTCTGATCACCCTAACGGCTTCTTCAATTGGGATACTTGTAAATAAGGCAGAGACGTCATATGATACTAATTGACTGGGTGCAAAGCAGCGCCAAGATCATACGCAAGAGATCTGCGCAGTTGCCAGTTTGAATGGGAAACGTTTCCCCGAAACGTAGTATTTTGTGTATAAAATGTAAGTTTCTGTGTCACTAACATAATGTTGGTATCTACATAGTATGAATCCAGAAACTATTCAACTTCTAGTAAAAGATGTCTCAACAATGTTTTGTTCACCCTACTGCTGCTCATCTATATTATAAATGGTTTATGCATTGTATTCAGATGTGTAAGTAGACATATACAAATTATGAAATCAGGTAACTAAATGCTTGATCTCCTCATGTTATCTTCTGAAATCTTGATACTAAAATTCACATTGAATATAATTGTTTATACCGTTTATTTGATAAAATGCCCGTGCCATGCTTTTTTCTTTCTTTTTTTTCAAAGAAAAATTCAGAAATTCACTTGTGTAGAATGTTCTGAAAATTAGAAGTAAAGTAAAGTAATAATCCTACCAACGTTCATGTTGGATTGTGTACTTATGCTTACATACATAAAATGTTTTGTATCAACTTTGAAATGTATATAAGAAGTGTGTACAGCAAAGAAACTTATTGATGATTTATTAATTAAATAAATAGAACAATAAAAAAATCTGCAAATTACAGTATTAACATAGTACTATCAATTCAGACTTGGGGTCAATTACCATTTTGAAATTCAATTACAATTACACACTACTTTTCAGTGTCAATTACAATTATAATTACAATTACGGCCAAATGTTTTGGTTTAATTATAATTACAATTACAGACCAACTTTCAATTACAATTATAATTACGAGTGGGAATTCAATTACAGTTCAATTATAGCTTGATGCTGAATAATTTTAACAACATTTGTTATTATTGGTATGACTTTTCAGTTACAATGGTGACGAATGAAGCATATAAAAATGATTTAACATTCCATTATCATGATGCAAAGTTTGTTAAAAATAGGCCAAAGTTCACCAGTAATTGCACATGTCTTTAATTTTTGCCATGCTTTCTTGGAATCACCCCCCCCCCTTACAACATGTGAGGACTCTGAATTTCAAACATTTTTAGTGGGTGGGAGCTTCTATTCTTTAACACATAGCCCTCATCCTCAGAACGTACATGTAGATCTACTGTTGAAATCCTAACCGTATATCTAGGCTAAAGTTCAAAGTTTTGACCTTGAAATGACCTTGACCTTAAAAGTAGGCCAAAGTTCAAAATGACCTAAAAGTTAAAAGTCGGCCAAAGTTCAAAGTTTTGACCTTGAAATAAACTTGACGTTAAAAGTAGGCCAAAGTTCAACTTGAAATTCTTGAAATTTGACCATGACGTTAAAAATAGGCAAAAGTTCACCAGTAATTGTCTTTAATTTTTGCCATGCTTTCTTGGAATCACACACCCCCATCCTTACAACATATGAGAACTCTGAATTTCAAACATTTTGAGGGGGTGGGGGCTTCTACTCTTTAAAGCCATAGCCCTCATCCTCAGAACGTACATAGACAAAACCGGGTGAGTTGGTAACATTGATTATTTTATTGGGCAAGTTCTTGGAGCGTATCGGGCAAGCCGTGATGCGCCCAAGAACGAGCCCTATAGAATAATCAATGTTACACAACGAACCCGTTTTGTATTTATCAGTCTTTTCTAAATCTTTTCTAAACAATTACGATACTGTTTAAAAATAAACTGGCATATATTCTGACACATATAACAAGATAATTTACAAAATGCAAAGATGTGTAGTAATACACTGCATAATCATAACAGAACACGGTGCAGTCACTCGCTAGACATATAGATGCCTATGGTCGAATTTCTACACTACAGTTACGTCGGTCGCGTGCTGTTCGGTGTGATCTCTTTGATGTTCATTGATTTTGGAGCTTTTCTTAGTAGTTTAATAAAATCAATGGAGGTTTTCCTAGAAGTAGCAGGTGTGCTAGATTCATGAACATATTTGAAGTGGGGCAAAACTAGTCCGGTTGACAACTAACCATATACGGAATCCGTATATGGCCAGTCCTGATACAACATATTTTTTACAAGGCAGTTCTGGAGGTCGATATCGACTGAAAATACATGCAAAAGACTGATAAATGTAGATCCACTGCTGAAATCCTAACCATATGTCTAGGCTGAAGTTCAAAGTTTTGACCTTGAAATGACCTTGACCTTAAAAGTAGGCCAAAGTTCAAAATGACCTTGAAGTTAAAAGTCGGCCAAAGTTCAACATGAAATTCTTGAAATTTCACCATGACGTTAAAAATAGGCCAAAGTCCACCAGTAATTGTCTTAAATTTTTGCCATGCTTTCTTGGAATCACACCCTCTTACAACATTTGAGGACTCTAAATTTCAAACATTTTGAGGGGGTGGGGGATTCTACTCTTTAACACATAGCCCTCATCCTCAGAACGTACATGTAGATCCACCGCTGAAATCCTAACCGTATATCAAGGCTAAAGTTCAAAGTTTTGACCTTGAAATGACATTGACCTTAAAAGTAGGCCAAAGTTCAAAATTACCTTAAAGTTAAAAGTAGGCCAAAGTTCAAAGTTTTGACATTGAAATGAACTTGACTTTAAAAGTAGGCCAAAATTTGACAATGACGTAAAAATAGGCCAAAGTTCACCAGTAATTGTCTTTAATTTTTGCCATTCTTTCTTGGTATCTCACCCCTCTTACAACATATGACGACTCTTAATTTCAAACATTTTGAGGGGGTGGGCGCTTCTACTCTTTAACACATAGCCCTCATCCTCAGAACGTGTATGTAGATCCACTGCTGAAATCCTAACCGTATATCTAGGCTAAAGTTCAAGGTTTTGACCTTGAAATGACATTGAACTTCAAAGTAGGCCAAAGTTCAAGCCAGGTGTTTAATTTTAAGTTCTTTAGGCAGTATGATAACTAACTACAGTCGACTTTTACTCTGCTTAAGCTTACCTCTGAGTGCTGGCAAAAATTATTGTTTTTATTTTGTCACTTATGACCTTCCAAACCGTACTTAATCGGGCCTCAGACCACTAGACAGGTCCTCAATTATAAGATATCTACGCAGTTTAATAACTATCAATAGGAGATATATATTCTGCTTAGATTTGAGTGCTGGGCAAAAATATTATTTTTATTTTGCCAGGTAGGACCTTCCAGACGAAACTAGTACAGGCCTCAGACCACTAGACAAGTGTTCAATTCTAAGATATTTGGCCAATGTAATAACTAGTTATTGGCCAATTGTACTCTACTTAGCTCTGAGTGCCAACCAAAGTATATATATTATTTTTACATTGTCAGTTGTGACCTTCAAGACCATACCACTACGGGCCTCAGACCACTAGACATATGCTCAATTGTAAGACCTTCAGACAGTTTGATGACGAGCTAAAAGCCATCTCTACTCTGCTTAGCTCTAGGTTCTTCCCAATTCTTTTTTAATTTCTCATTATTTTTATTTTGCTATTTAGGATCATCCATGCCTAACTAGTACAGGCTACAGACCACTAAGCAGGTGTTCAATTTTAAGATCTTTAGGCAGTATAATAACTAGCTATAGTCGACCTTTACTCTGCTTATCTCTGAGTGCTGGCAAAAATTATTGTTTTTATTTTGTCACTTATGACCTTCCAGACCTACTTTTTTGGGCCTCAGACTGGTGCTCAATTATAAGATATTTAAGCAGTTTAATAAGTAGCTATAGGACATCTATATTCTGTTTAGATTTGAGAACTGGGCAAAAATATTCTTTATTTTGCCAGGTAGCACCTTCCAGACGAAACTAGTACAGGCCTCAGACCACTAGACAAGTGCTCAATTCTAATTATTTGGCCAATGTAACAACTAGTTATTGGTCAATTGTACTCTGCTTAGCTCTGAGTGCTAACCAAAAGTATTTATTATTTTTACATTGTCAGTTGATACCTACCAGACCATACCACTACGGGCCTCAGACCATTAGACAGGTGCTCAATTGTAAGATCTTCAGAAGAAGCTAAAAGCCATCTCTACTCTGCTTAGCTCTGGGTGCTGGCAAAGAATTTTATTTTTTATTATTTTTATTTTGCTATTTAGGATCATCCAAGCTAAACTAGTAAGGCTACAGACCACTGGGCAGGTGCTATAGTCGACCTTTACTCTGCTTACCTCTGAGGTCTGGCAAAAATTATTGTTTTTATTTGGTCGCTTATGACCTTCCAAACCGTACTTTTTCGGGCCTCAGACCACTAGACAGGTGCTCAATTATAAGATATTTAAGCAGTTTAATAACTAGCTATAGGACATCTATTTTCTGCTTAGATTTGCGTGCTCGGCAAAAATATTATTTCTATTTTGCCAAGTAGGACCTTCCAGACGAATTTTGTACAGGCCTCAAACCACT
>CM032667.1:58867786-58913560 GCA_019095985.1 Streblospio benedicti
TTGGGGCATATATGCAGACTAGATCCAAACACACCTGCTCGACAAGCATTAGATGAATGTCTGAAAGAAAATACAAGAAAAATTGGAAGACCAAAACTGACATGGATAGATCAAATAAAACGTGATCTAGCAGAAATCAACATCTACCCAGACTCAAATTTTGATAATATCATCAAGTTAGCTGAAAACAGAGACTCATGGAGAAATGATATTGTCAATACTAGCTCTCACACCTTGCACAATAGCGGGCAACCGTTGGCAATGGTTCATCTATAGAAAGAAGGATCAGCGCAAGTGTGAAGATGATGATGATGATGATATGACCTTCCAAACCGTACTTTTTCGGGCCTCAGACCACTAGACAGGTGCTCAATTATAAGCTATTTAAGCAGTTTAATAACTAGCTGTAGGACATCTATTTTCTGCTTAGATTTGCGTGCTCGGCAAAAATATTATTTCTATTTTGCCAAGTAGGACCTTCCAGACGAATTTTGTACAGGCCTCAAACCACTGGACAAGTGCTCAATTCTGAATTATATAGTTCCAATTCTAAGATATTTGGTCAATGAAATAACTAGTTGTACTCTGCTTAGCTCTTATTTTTCTTCAGTAGAGTATTCAATTTTAATTTGCTGAGGATAACGTTATTTGGTTATAACCTCCTTAATTTGTAATTGATCTCACATTTTATTTTAGTGGTTCAGAATGAAATAAGGAGTAGTCCCTTGCCTATTTTTTTTAAAATCCGAATACACCAGAGACAAGTGCAGGTGCGCCGAGGAAATATTTGGTCGTCGAGGTAAACAATGCGTTATTTTTGTTATATTTTTTTTCAAAATAGATTATAATGTATCCTCTAAATAAATATATAGACGCGTCTTTTACATTGAAACGCCATGTTTTCGTATCTGATGGTTATTGATAGTTCATCAAATGGTTATATCACAGCATATTATCATTTATGTTGTTCTAAGTAATATTTTGTTTTAATTATTAATGCTCGTTTTGACATATAGATTATAGACCTAGACTATTCTCAAGTACCTTTTGCTAACCCACATCCCCACTGCCCTACAATCAAACACCAGATTCGGAAGCCTCGTTAAAAGGTGTGTCCTTTGTAGCCACCCCTCTGCACGTAAAAGAACTCCCCTAGTTTGAAAACAATATAGCTAGTGTGATCCCTCCACCCCCGAGACTCAGTTGGCTACCTAGCCTGACTCTGGAGAGGTACATGTACAAACACCACGTGGACGCCTCCCCTCCGTGTGTTACCCCATATGGGGATTTGCTGAGTATCATACAAACCAATCCAGCGAGGGAAAAACATTGCCACATGCTCATACAAATCGCGAGATACAAATGCACGGGAATGTGGCCGTTTTTGACGTGTGTAGTGTATTGAACGCCTTGTTACAAGACCATTTTGTTTAGATGCAAGAATATATTAGAAGTGCCAAGAATAATAAGAACGAAATATGTCTAGCACTCACTGCGCTATGCTGCACCAAAAATTTGGAATAAACTTCCGAATGATTTTAGAGTGACTATGTCATCAAATGAGGTTAGGGGTGTTATTGGAAAGTGGGAAGGTGATAGCTGTAAATTTTCATTTCGTAAATAACTTATCTATATAAAAAAAAAATTTAGTGTGTAATGTGTAATTGTATATGTCTGTATTGTCAGTTTTAAAAGCCCTTGCTTGTGGATACAATTTTATTCTCTCTCTCTTTCTCTCTCTCTCTCTAGCAAGCAAGCTCCTGCCTACTATATTGACAAAGCTGAAGACATTTGCTTCCATTTGACCTATATATCAAGTGGCCCTGATGGGACTCGAACTCACAACACCAAAGTTATGAGACCAGAATGATACCATCATCCTAAGCAGCGGGCTGTTAAAAGGTTACACGGACGAACTGTTGCCTCTGTAACCCCCAGTCTACATACTAGTAGCCCGCTCCTCAGGATGATGGTATCATTCTGGTCTTACAACCTTGGGGTCATGAGTTCGAGTCCCGTCAGGGCCACTTGATATAGTTAAATGGAAGCATATGCACCACCGTACCCATTACAGTACCATTGATTGTGATGCAGCCGATGATAAGACTTATCTTATTTATAGATGGCTTTCACTACATCTGGAAAAAGGAGTGCAGACATGTCTGTTAGACTTAAAGCAGAGTATGTAGCAATTTAAACTACCATAAATTAATTCTAATCTATAATAAAGATAGTAGAAAATTGCCTTTATTTCCATGTTAAAACATACATCCATTTGATCATAACATAAATGCATTTGAACTATCTTGAGACAGAAAATTTATCTCAGCAAATGTTTACCAAATTACTTGAAATTTGTTGAGCAATGTTCATAGCATATTGGAAAGCATGTATCATATTGAGTTTGTTCTTTATAAATATGCTAAATTCCAAAATTTACACCATATAATCACTAAATATATCTAAAAATTATTTATTGAACTGTTTTCGACTGTTGTCCTCATCAGAATACAATAAAAACATAAGTTCTTAAAAGACACCCAACAGTTAACACATCTTAGAAAGGGGATTTTATACTGTCACATACATGTACTGCAAAGTATAAAATCCCCTTTCTAAGATGTGTCTTTTAAGTACTTATGTTTTTATTGTATTCTGATGAGGACAACAGTCGAAAACAGTTCAATAAATAATTTTTAGATATATTTAGTGATTATATGGTGTTAATTTTGGAATTTAGCATATTTATAAAGAACGAACTCAATATGATACATGGTTTACCAAATTGCTTTAAGACATGCAAATAATTTCAAACAACAAGTAACACTACTTTTGTGATAAATCCTTTAAAAAACTTACTATATTGTCTTAATATTTTCGGACATTTTAAATGTCCATCGTCTGAGACTATTCTGTCACCAGGTGGCACCACGTGACAGAAGTAGAAGTCGGTCAGTGTTTGTTGTTGGGGGGTGGCGCCCTCGACTCTCAGACGATGGACATTGAAAATGTCCGAAAATATTAAGACAATATAGTAAGTTTTTTAAGGATTTATCACAAAATTAGTGTTACTTGTTGATAGAAAAAAAAAGAATACAATGAATCTCTTTACAAATTTCAAACAAGCTTAAAATTTATCAAACTGGTGCTAATGTTGTTTTCTATTACCTATATTCATTTTTAATGCTCTAAATCTAGCAGTTGATTTTATTTTTAATTTTCAGAAATTATCGGTATGTACCGTCAGCATCAGTAGAGAAGAATGTGCATTTATAATCAATCTACATTAAGTATCATGTATATCTCATAATATAAAAACACACACCTCATGTTAAATATATTGATTCAAATTTGTTACCTGGATTAATTTATTTCCAAAAAATTATGCAATGGTCATCTACGTACTATATATAGATAATAAGTACATTGCTAGTTGTTTTGAATCAAGTATTATAATGTCCATGGATATATTGTTTGGTTTGTATTTTGAAGGGGACACTGTTTTGGATCTGTATTTGATAATGTTGTGTTTACTCTTCAGAAATTTGAAAAATGCCAGAGAGGAAACTGCAAATCTTGAAATTGAAAGTAAGCAAATGGAAGCAAGATTGCAAGAGCTGAAGTTAGCTATGATGCGCGAGAAAGAAGGTAGAGAGTAAGTACATTCTCCACTAACACTCTTACTAAAGATGTTCTAGAGCTGTCCATATTTCTGCAAGTGAACCTCCCTCTTGTGTCTGATACTAGTACTAGAAACTCATTCATTTTACAAAAGACTTTCCTTTATGTTAATGACAATTAAATTAAGGATAATAGGGATCCTGGATTCTTGTATTTGGATATCTGTGGCTTAAAGGTTATGCTCAGTGGCTGAACAAGTATGCTTGCAGAGATGTATTCTGCATATTCTGAAAATTTCTTTTATCTAAACAGCATTATATGTAGAGCAATTTAAGTACCATGTAATATAAGGCCTGTATAAACCCAACAAATCATGTGCATGCGAGAAATGTGTAAACAAAATGATTTTCATCAGACGTAACTTCATGGTGCACGTAAAAGATTAAAAGTCGCCCATCTCCCCTATGTTAAATTTGACGTCTACTGTTAGAAATGCATGGTAACCTTGTGTTGTAGTTAACAAGATGGCATGGTATTTTTAAAGCTGTATTGAATGTGGAGATTATAAATATTATTTTCCTTACATTTGTAAGTATTGTCCATTGATACTGGACTTGACAGAACAAATTTTTGGTGGGGCTAAGCATTATCTTTAAGAGTATGGGTTATGTCAAATTGTTGATTTTGCTAAGTATAAATGAGACTTTCATTTACATGATTTGTATGCAATGCATCATTTAGGAAAGCAAGTACAGGTTATTGGAAGACTGGGCAGCTGGGTTCTCTCAGCTCTTATGGCACAGAAGCTGTGGGAAAGCATGCTGTGCAGAAACATAAAGATAAGGTAAGCCATATAGTGCTTTGATTACTCTAAGTATATGGAGTATTCTAATACAATACTCTAAAATATTTCCAACATATTTTTCAAATATTAGTATATTATACTTTGGAACAATTATAGAAATCACCACCAAATTTATTCATACATATAAGTGACATGGTTTTATGATGTGATGAGGGAGGTAAGGCACTGTTTTTTCATAATTATGTATACTTTCTATGTAATGTTTATGATAAACTTGTGCGAAATTCATACAATTACATTTGTATAAAAGTAGTTGATACATCAATATTATAATGCAGCAAAATTTTAATCTCAGACGAAGAAAAAAAATGTGGTTGTTCTGAAAGATGAGCCTATAGCACCAGCGGATAAAAAGAAGCAGCCTGCAGTTCCTGGAACTTTGGCTTACATTGCCCAGAAGGGACGAGGAGCCACAGTGGTGGGGCCCAATGCTAAGGGCCCTAAATGTGGTCAATGTGAGGAAAAGGCTGCCCATGTTGTAAGTGCAGATGTGCATTTGTTAACGTACAGTCGTACACCAATTTTAAAATTCATTTTTGTCTATGTGGCTTTAAAATTTCATTTTTTATTTTTCTAATAAAGGATTTATGATAAATGCAATTTATATATTGTATCAAAATTTCTAAGACTTTTCGTTGGAAAATTGTTAAAACACTAATGAATATAGCTTTTATTCACATCTCTGTGTTCACACACTCTATGTAATATATGGGCTCGTGAATGAACCTCTATGGACTTACCAACTGTAACCTAGAAAACTAACCAATCAGGGCAAAGCTCTCGCTAATTTGGGGGAACTTTTAACTTGTCAATTTTCTGTGACTCCTCCTCATAAATATTCGTAGAATTAACGGGAAAATCACATGAAAATGAATATGATAAGGATATGACCAGAGGCACAAATTACAGAGTAATCTATGCATGTTTGAATGACGGCTTCTTCAATATATGATAAAAACTGAGTGTTATTAGACTGAAAATTTTATGTAATTTTGTATCCCAATCTCAACTGAATGAAGAGTGACAAAAAAGTGTCCAATAGATTTCATCCATGAACAGCTTCACACGCAAACGGATTTAACCTAAGAAACACAGATGTATTACTATTTTCCAACTTTTTTTAGCAACTTACCATTCAGATTAGAATCCAGCTTATTGTGAATAGTTGGCCTACATGTTACAACACACAACAATAAAATGTCACCAATCGACAAGTAGAGTGTGTTGCTGAGCGCCACAAGAACGAAAAGTAATGCTGGGCATCTACAGAACGGTTTTGATTATACCGCATGTTATGGAGAATAGATAATGCAAGGCTGTAATTAATTTGACATTTCAATAGCCCAGATTTTTTATATAATCTTCATTTGGGGATTTGTGTTTTATGTGAGATGGTTTGGATATATTTGTGCATTTAGTTTTCAATTGTGTGATTGTCATCAGTAAATATAATTTCAATTAAAGTTGCAAATTCTGATTGCAATGTTTTGATAAATAATATTTGTCAATTTCAGTCATGTCAAGAGTGCGGGGAGGACTACTGTGCTCAATGCTTTGCCTCATTTCACATGAAAGGCGCTCTTAAGAAACATAGGTCCAATCCAATTGGGGTAAGCTAGACCCCCTCACACATACCGTTTTTGGTACCACCGGTCGAATACCGTTCAAATAATTTATATTTTTTTTGTCCGATTTGCATCGTCAGCCAACCGACCCCAACTGTTTGCTGGTGTTATCTAACCGAGCAAGAATGGCAGGTCACGGCGAATGCGGGAAAAAGTCGCCAAAACAGCCGCAGGATTTTGAACTGTTCAAAAATTCGCGCCGGATGACACCAGCTGACCGTACTTTGACCGTTCAGCAGCGTTACTAAACGGTGACAAAAATGTGATTTTGGGTGGTTTTGTGCACTTTCCGTAAAACGGCCAGTGACCAGTACTAAACGGCGACAAGGCCATGGCATACCATTTGGCAGCCGATGGGATGGCCAACGGATGAGCACCAGATGGGCAAAAAAATGAAAAAACAGTACTCATCTTGTGATTTTTTTACTAAATTTTCATTCATTACTCGATGGTATGTGTGTATCGCACTAACGGATATTCCTTAAGTAAACATCTGAGGTTGTAGAATTTTTTTAATTCTGACACTTCCTAACCAACATTTGTGTGTTCATATTTTTATCATGACAAGCATTAGTAAATACGAGGCAGTCGGGAATATAATCATGTGGTGTAATAGTGAGCAATGATTACAATTTATTATGTGTAAACAAGATTAGATAGTTTTTTACACGGTGGATGAAGACATGTGACAATTTGATTAACAGACCATTCATTTTGTAACTGACTGTCTGCCAAAACTTACCTGATGTCAGTTACTTGACTTTATCAACCAATGACTATATATTCATTGGGTTATCGGATTGGCTAGGAACCCGATACAGGGACCCGATATGGAAATCCATATCGGGTCTAGACCCGATACAGCTTTTTGACCGGACTACTTTTTTCCTATTTCCCAAACAATCATTTCTTCTGGGAGGGGTACTTGGTATTGGCCAATTGGTCACTGCTCATTGTTATGTTTTCCCCAACACAATACAAAAAAATAATAACAGCAATAATAAATACGAATACAAATGTTAAAAAAGAATCTATACTTTTATTACAAACACTACGTCAATGACACTTCTATGTGAAAGTATACAATGTACTAACACAATAGACCACGAACTACAAAGGATCACGTAATGCGTGCAAGGGCGTTCAGAGAAATGCGGTGTGCGTTATTGTTTGAATGGTTGACGTTTGAAAGAACACGTCAAGGGCACTGTGATTTACGCTGGTTGCTCTGTATTCTAGGAAACCTATTGTAAACACAAGCCAGATATTTCATTGACGGTCTGAATATTCTGGTCATTTTAGTATATACATGTACTGTTAGTATGTATATAATGCGTCTAACAAAATAGATGGTTACAAAAATGCCATGGGATTATTCAAATCACCTGGATATGCAACCTAAAGGACGAGAAGATTCGAATCGGCAGTCTGCCTGTAGACTATTAGTGTATTCATGTGCGTTTTGAAACTTGGCTTATTTATGATTATCTGTTCATCAACTGCATTATATATTAGAAACATTGCGTATTTGTGACATTGGTTGATAAATAAAGAACGCAGTTCCCTCCCCATATGACTGTTGTGTATCGGACTCATTGTGTCAGATCGGACTCATCTGGGGAGGGAACCACGGCCGTCCGACCTCTAATATGCAATGAGATAAGTCATGGAATAATAATTACCAATTTCGCATAAATACATATTACCAAAAATATTTGTTATTTTCAGAGTGCCTCCACACCACGGACACCAAGAGCTTTGTACGTATAACATTCTTTTCAAAAAACTTTGTTTCATTTTTGAACTAAATTTACATCAATGAACTACATAATTCATGCTGTGAGTTAAGGTAGACAGATCATTGGAAAATATTTGTGTATATCAAAAATGATTTTTTTTTCTATATATATTATGGTATATGAACCACAAATTCTGAAAATATCAAAGCGATTTCCCATTTGCTTATTTGTCCACGCGTGATCTAATATAGCATGGGTCACCTGTATTTTATTCCTTTTCAGCTGTATACCTAAGATATGATAAAATCTGCTACTGCAACATTATTAAAGCTTTAATCATGCTCTTTTTAAGTAACATTTACAAGAACCATCAGGGTAACAATAATCAATCATAAAGAGGTAGAAAGGTATTCGCACTAACGCAATATTCCATAAGTGGCTATTGCCTGATCCTCTTGTGCACTTGAATAAAACATGTGTGAACCAAATGTTCTAACTCTCGCAGGACAAGAGTCAAAATCATAATGAATTTGTGAATTTTGACTATCAAGAGTCGCTTTTTCAGGTTTGATCCATCACTCAACAGATCAACTCCACAGGCTGAAACTAACGGCACTAAAAGGTCTTCTGATGTTGATGTATATAACAAGGTATGTCCATCTGTGTTTAATATAGTGGATTATATAGAGTTAGATCTGATCTAAATAATGGAAAGTCAGCTCAAGCTCAGCTCAGCTGAGTCACCTATAAAATTTATGGCTGATGTTAAAACCTCATATATTTGCATGTATTTTGTAGGACAATATGATTGAGGTGTTGAAGGCACCGGCTGATGACGACTCTAGCCGTGGGCCGGACGGACCCAGCGGTGGGCCGGCTGGCAGCGGGGCGTCGCTGCTGGATGGTCACTACGACGAGGCGGACGCCGCCCGCGAGTTCCAGGAGGCACTGCGAGCGTGGCGCCAACCAGCAGCAGACACAGCCGGTAAGACACGGCGCGGCGCCTTGTAGATGGAGATTAAAGATTATCTTTAGCATATATTTTTATCATTATTATTATGCGATCTGGTTGTTTCACCTGTGTATTCTTATTTTTCTTCTTTCATTATTATGTCAATTTATCGTTCTTAGTATTGTTAATCTCTATTATTATTCTGTCACATACTGCAAAGTATAAAATCCCCTTTCTAAGATGTGTTAACTGTTAGGTGTCTTTTAAGTACTTGTGTTTTTATTGTATTCTGATGAGGACGATAGTTGAAAACAGTTAAATAAATAATTTTTAGATATATTCAGTAATTATATGGTTTTAATTTTGGAATTTAGGCATATTTTATAAAGAAAACTTAAAATGATACATAATTAAAGGTGCCAGTTTCAGAGGAGAGCTTTTACATGAATGGGCATTATATAAACTGGAAACTTGCTAATAGTGATAATAAAAGCTACTATTTAGTCCAACGTGTGGGGATGGCCTTTTAAGGACATCAGAGATGCATCTTTATTTGGAAGTATAATGTATTTGATCTACCTTTCTGTGTTTATTTTCGTGAGTAAGAAAATAAGCAAAAAAAAAATAAACAAAATATACAATTAGCAACATCATCTAGCAATTAGCACAGCTGCCAGCAGCTACAGAGCAAAAGCGCAGCCAGAACACACTCAAGTGAGGACTAATACACCGGTTCGCTAATAGAAATATTAGCATAATTTTAGGGTGCGATCGTAGTACCCGTTTTGGCCGCTAGGTGATTTAGTCTCGATCAACCAGACCGTGTGATGGCGAAGACGAGGAAACTGATGTAGTCTCTATCTATGTTTGTCTAAAAAATTCCCAGAATGCACTGTAAAACATGTGAAAAGTCACGTGATTTGGTTTGTTTCTCTAAAAATTACCCAGAGTTCATAGATAAGAAAAATCATGTATTCCGGCGTGTATGTTCCAGTGGCATCCATCCAGCGTGCGCCTGTGGCTGCCGTGGAGCAGACGGACCACAGCACGGGCACCGAGGAGCGTGGGCGCCACACGGTGGAGGTGACCTTCACCTCCCAGCTCTCCTACGCCGAGCGCCTGCTGCTGAAGCGGCACCGGCGCGAACAGCTGCCTCCGCTCAGCAGCCAGCAGGTGGGAAAACAGAAAACAAGAGAATTCATATAACATTGTATAGTTTCAAAATACAGTACTACCTCTATACTCGTTTAACCAAACACGTTGGGAGCTCCTGTCTGTCCTAACCAACAGGCACATTCCTTTGTCTTTGAGAGGTACAGTTTATCCCACCTATGTATGCAGTGCTATGCTTCATGGGTCTGAGACATGGGCAGCATTCTCCAGCACTGTTAATCGGCTGAGAAGAAATGACAGAGCAATCTGCTGGATGTGTGGTGGCCCAATGATGATACCAGTTCAGAGAGCCTTCTGGAGAATTTGTGTATCACAGATATTGATAGTGTGTTTCGTAAAGGGAGACTGAGATAGCTAGGTCATGTTGATAACTGCTCTAGCTGGATTAGCAAAGTAAGAAAACTTAAAATAGAGGGAAAGAAAGGAAAGGGAAGACCAAAGCAGACTTGGGATAATGGTCGTACGTTTGGGCATAGGTCTGATAGATCCTGGTGACCGAAAGGCTTAGAGAGGACGGTTGAGATGTAGACTGGGCAGCCAGGCCACGCCCTCTGAATGAGGAATAATTAGGGCCTGCTCAAATATACTCAGCATTTGATAGATTTGATTGATTGAAATTTTTTGTGCGGGATCTCCCTAGTGACAAATGGAACCATCATAATGTTTTTTTTTTGTTAAATTTGGCCAATGTACTTATAATGATATGAAATCTAACATATGCAGTCTCATAGCTGACTGAGTATAAGTTTATTTTTATGAAGATTTTAAAAACTTTCTTAACAGTCAATATCTGGGTCATCAACAGTAGAAGATGAGAAATCAGACGTGCGAAGCAGCCTCAAGTATGCAAGCATGGACTTTGGTATGTTCTGTTTATTTGAACAACTTGTTGCTATTATCTAATTGTACCTGTTATATCAGCATGTACATCATAGTTATACTTGTAACTTTTATTGCCCCACATTCCGAAAGGCTTAGAGAGGACGGTAGAGATGTAGACTGGGCAGCCAGGCCACACCCTCTGAATGAGGAATAATTAGGGCCTGCTCAAATAAACTTAGGAATTGACAGATTGATGCATTCTTTACCACTAGTTTAATATACATAGCATTTCTTATTTGTTACTAACAACAACGCAGAATAAGAAATGTGTAATTGATGACTGTTGATGTCACTTGTTTTTCAGATGATGAGGATCGAGTGGACTTTCATGCTCTGTCCAGCGCAGTGGCATCGCTCCACAACCACAGTGAGCCAGAGGAGGTGCGCACCGAGTCCAGAGTCTCCATTGTGGAGTGGGACGAAGCGCCGGTACGTCCTACACCTGGTTTTGTATAGTATTTTTGTAACCATTTCCTCAAGTCCCCTTATCCTACTTGAACAAGAAATGGAAGAAGGCGTCACATGGTCATCATGACAGAGCCACGATGCCTTATGCAGGCAGCGCATGACAGCATGTGACATATAGAAAAGACAGAAAAGAAAGAAAAAAGGTAAATAGGAAGAAAAGGGGGAAAAAGATTACAGAATTTAGAATGAAAAAGAAAAAGGAAAAGAGAAAAAAAAAAAAGGAAAAGGAAAATACTAAAGACAAAATCAAACCCTGTAGATCAGCGCACAGTGACCCCGTATACAGTCACATTGTGTGTCCCATTTACTACAATACTTGTAACAACTTTAGAATTCACTACCAAATATATTCATACATCTGTTAAGCGATGAGGCTTTAGAGTGTGATTCGGTTAAAAGTTAGGCAGGGCACTATTTATCACGATGGATGTGATTGGTAGAATTCATCCTTCCATTGGATTTGTGTGGCAATAATGGGAAGGGTTGACAGGTTGACAGATCAATAGGTTGACGGATCAAGAGGTTGATAACAGTACCAATTCAATTTTATTTGAGTAGGCACAAATTATCCCTCATTTTGAGGCTTTGCAACCAATATTAAAAATATACCTTTCAAATAAGATTTTACAATAATGTGAGCTTTATTAATGCAGTATTAGTTAAAAGTTATTACATTTATTCGTGAAACATTTATGACGAATTGAAAACAGGTCTAACCGATATGTGTACTTCACAGAGCTCATTCTGATATTTGTAAGTTTTGTTATGTTGCCTTTGTATTTTGCAGAGGAAGTCTCGCGGCTTGGAGCAAACCTCCAACTACCAGGTGACCGAGGCTGCGGCCTGGGACTACCGGAGCATCCCAAACGAGTGGAAGTACGTGGTTTACACTCGGTATTACTAGAGAATATCCCTGGAAAACTGTATATATATATATATATATATATATATATATCTAGATAGATAGATATCTAGATGTCTATCTAGATAGATATCTAGATATCTATCTATCTAGACAGACAGGCAGACAGATAGACAGAGTGCTCAACTAAAAAGGAGCTTAATATAGAAAATTGTAGACGGATTAAATGAACATTTATTTGTTAACTGTACAGTTTCGTGCTAACAGCACTCGTCAGAATAAATGATAGATCTACATGGAAATACTGCAAAAACTGTTATGTTTGATTTTGAATTTTGCGAATTATCGGAATCAAAGTGTCAATATATATTTAGAAATTCATTGAAACGAATGATACTTTGAGAATTTTGAGAAGTAGAACTGAGAAGGCAAATTTCATAGGTAGACTACGTATTTTATCCGAATTTGTCACTGGATCCATGGTGTGTTTGAAGAATTTACCGTAGAAAAATGAAAACACCGAAAGGCGGATAGAATTTTGGGAATGAGAATTTACACAATATTCCCTGTCCTCTATTCCCAATCAGTTGTGTAATGGGATCGTAGCCAGGGTAAAACACTGGAAATGTACAGTGATATTCAATGTTCAAAGGTTAATATCTTAAAACTACAAAATGTAAGTTAATCTTTACAAAAACATCTTGGAGCCACATAGAAAAGATTTCTCTTTTTAATAGAGAAAGAAATTGGTTACAGATGTTTTTCTTCGGAAGATATGGAACTTACAATTAGGGTCCCGTAAAATATACGAGGACCCAGCACATGCTGTATGCTGCCTAGGGAGTTTAGAAAAGGTAGATAGCGTGATGGCCTGGACAAAAGTGGACTGAGCGGTACATGAATCCCGGCCATAAACTGTACATTCCATTTACATGATACTTTTTAGACATCCGGATGACAGGAAAGTAGCGTTTGGGTCGCCGAGTCCCACCAATTCTCCGAGGGCGAGTCCCAACCCGCCACAAACTCCAGCCGCAAAAAATACACACTCTCAATTGGATGGGAAAGAAAACTCTGGTGTGAAACCAAAGTCAGCAAAACCAAGACCAAAATCTGGAAAGCAACAGCCAAAGGTACAATATCTATGTCAAAAACTAACCAATCACATTGTTCTCTAACTATTGTCATGCGTTTTTATTGAATGCTATTCCACTGCTCATTTGTATCAACTTAGCTACCGTTTAAAAAACTAGAACAACAATAGCCATGATGATGGAGTGCTTTAATGTGCATTTGATTTAAACCAGATCATTGATTAATTAACATTAAAAAACAGCTTTCATAAACATCAGACACTGGAGAAACTCACTATGTGTGTTTCTGCTGGTGGAGACAAAAACTCACTGGGGAGTATTCACTATTCAGTAATTCCCATGTATAATTTGTTGTAAGGCAGGAAGTGCACAGTGCAGCAGTCAGAGCTCACATATAGGAACTCTGGGAGACGCATTCAGTACGATGTTAATCACCATCCGTAGGTTGCAGGCTATGACTATAGAATAGTGTACCAGTGGCAGTATCCTGTGGTCAGTCTGGCGCTGTGTTGCAGGTTGTGGGTGGTGAGCCGGTGCGGTCAGATCCTGCATCAGACGCCAGGACCCTGACACCGAGAAAAACATGGACCAAGGACTTCACCATCCTTGACGACTTCCAGCTGTGTGTGAGTCAGCTCCGCAAAAAGGAGATCAAGGTTGGCAGCAAGGCCGAGGTCGAGGCTAATGGGTGGTCATCAGTCGAGGCTACTTCACATAGAAATGCAGGCGCTTGACTCATGGGTCTAAGTTGCAATGCAGCAGTACAGATACATGTACTTGTATTATCAGCAGTACTGATACATATACTTGTATCATCAGCAGTACTGATACATATACTTGTATTATCAGCAGTACTGATACATATACTTGTATCATCAGCAGTACTGATACATATACTTGTATCATCAGCAGTACAGATACATATACTTGTATTATCAGCAGTACTGATACATATAGTCATATACTTGTATCATTGGTAGCTATCTTTTATAGAAACAGTAAATGCAAGTGGAGATACAATAATTTAATCTATCCCATATTGCCGTTTTTTTCTCACACAAATCCGTTATGACAACATATCTCCTCATGAGCTCATGTACAATAATGTTTTATAAGATTTTATAAACACTCTAATCCTAATATGTACTGGACCTATGCATTAGACTCCTAGTAAAAGATACTCCAATCCTAGATTATTTACCGTCAGTATTCACTGCGCAGAATGAAGTAGCCATTGCCAAAGAAGCCAAGTCGCGGACTCCGTCGCGAGCTGAGTCGAGAGCGAGTTCGCGTGCGTCCCAGCGCCCTCAGTCCGGTGTTCACCGGCCCAAAAGTCGCGCAGCCATCAAGAAGGAGTTGTTTGGGTGAGTCCATTGCTCTCTTGTCAAGTTTCATAAACCAAATGAAGAACATCGGAATAACAGGGCTGCCAAGTAGTACTGATATGCCAGGTATTAATACAGATTTCCGACCCAAAATACCCAAATACTAATTCTACCTTCAAAATACAAAATGTACAGATTTCCTGACGTTGTGTATTTTTCATTAATACGATGTAATTACTTTTTTATGAGGTAAAAGCACAGGAACTGCATCCCAACATAGATATGTGTGCTTGTGATTGGTGTTGAAAGCCCTGAATATTGGTTACATTACACCAGAAATATATACATATCAGTTCTGTGCTTATGGATTTCTTTTTACATCCAGTATTTTTGTAGACCGTTTGCCGTTCCACCACAAAATAACCCTAAAATACTAATTTTGGGCATCCTGAGTACAGAAATGGCTATTGAGGGGTTGGCAGCCCTGGAATAGTGCTTGACCAGACAATCCTCTATCCCTTTTCTGTTTGTATTGCCTCTTGGAATGCTCTGAAATTGCAAGTTTTCTTAGCCACCCTCAGCCATCTTATGAAAACTTGGATTCATAACATGAATACATATAATGACACTGTAACCGATCATCCAAATGCCCAATGATCATGTTTTTTTAATTGCCAACTCCATACAATTTCACATTCTGTTGAAATTTCATATAAATAGACATAACTCATTGACAGTTGCAGTATTTATTACGTAGGACGTCGTATATTCACAACCCAAAACTTCATTGATTTTCAGATTTTATTGTCGTAGATATGTTGAAAAATGCAAACTCTAAAGCTCCTGGTGGCGAGACTGTAAAACTCTAATTTTACCAAGGAGCGAAATGTTCTGGATTTTCTGGATTTTACGTTTTATTAATGTGTACAAATAAATTAGTTTCCGGTTTTCTACAAGTCAGTGTAGTTTGTGTTTTAAACACTTTACATACATAATTTCAATAGATTACGGGCCCAGAACTTTAGAACTAAACTACGGGAGTGACTTGGAAATAGATTAGTTTGTGAATCGTGAACGACAGCTGCAAAACTGATTGTACAATTAAATAACGCAAATAATCCCACGTGAAAAATCCAGTGTAAGATGGCGCTGATGAAGGAGAATTTGTGGGGCACAGTTGCTGCATCTGGCATCTGCTACGGGAGCAGACACTATTGCTAAGGTTGGGCAGAGGAAGGACAGCGATTTGGTCTCACAACCTTGGGGTCGTGAGTCTGAGTCTCGTCAGGGCCACTTGATGTAGTCAAATGGAAGCTTAGGGTCGAAAAACCTGTCTTCAGCTATGTCAGAATAGTGGTAGGAGCTTGCTTGCCATAAAAAAGAGAGAGAGAGAAGAATATAATTGTTTATAAAATTAAATTCTCAGTTTAGATTACTTTTTGACATATTAGTTTTATTTTATTTTGAGAATTGCCTAGAACTGAAAAGAAATATAAGAACAATAATATGAGACCAAGTGCTATTCACCAGATATGATAAGTCGATAGATTTAATCCTAAGTAAATAGTTAATAACCAGCATAATAAAATAAAAACAATAGTCATATGTTTAAAAAATAAAATGTCATATTTGTAAATTGCCATACCATATGTAAATCCCTCTATATGTATAATGTATTATTATTATTAGGGCTATGTAGAGCTGAAAAGTTTTATAAAATATTAAAAACATTTTGAACAATTTTGTATGTTAGTTTCATATAGCATAGAAAGAAAACAAAGTACAAACATGACACTGCGCACAGTCTCGGTAACTAACTAAATCCATTTACATGTATTATATGAGGTGTGGTGCTTTTGTTTTATACTGACTATTCTTTCTTTTACTTTTATATTGTTAGATCTTAGAATTTTTTCTTTCTTTAAAAGTTAATAAATAATCACATCTTCAGTAGACTTTTCCTGTGTAATCTACATCACATCCGCTTAATACCGGTGGATTTCATAGATACTTGCAATTCAACATAATTGTTGATATTGTAATAATCTTCTAGTGACACGTTTATGTCCATCTTGTTTCTGCCTACCTTCACCAAAATGAACTCATGGCATCATCAGAAATGCATTTGATTGGCCCATCATAGACAGGTGCTAGCGTTTGTCTTGGTTTGATATGCTACTATGCATGTTAAGTACAGTTGATACAAGATATGGATTCGTGAACCATCTTCATCTCCTGGGAAAATATATATATGAATGAATTATTTTTCATGAGGTCAAGGCTGACCACATGCTAATGAGATATTTATAAACAGACAGAAAAATGGACACCAGATCGTTTGACACCAAAACCAATGGGAAGTTCCAACTTAAAATAATTAGTACATGTAAATGTAGGGTACAGAAAACTGGTGTTTCACCCATAAGTGTAAAAAGTGATTATATCGAAAAATTGTGATCACTAATAAATAGAGTAGACGATTTTGAGTCACCACGTAGTCTTGTATGCTACATGTAAATGTTGCAGACGCTTTGACAGGCTCGAGGGTATGAAAAACATGTTTCAGGCATATGTTAAGGCATGTATTAAGACATAAATCCCTCAGCTACCCTCAAAGGGTTAATGTCAAAATACATGGACAATTTTTTATCTTAATAATGCCATGGATTTTGGATGATCATGTACGGTATACATTTTGTTCTCTCTGGTTTTCAGCGAGGGAGTAATGACAAAAGCGCCATCAGAGAAACTGAAAGAAGTTGCACACATGAACACGGCACCAGTCAACCCTGCCATGCTTCAGGTATGGGACCTTAGTAAAGACGTTTTTCATGCATGTGTTATTTTTGCACACAATGTACTTCTCTAATCAATGTAGGATTTGAGCACTCGATTGTCGGGTCAATCGTAGAATTTTGCACGATGATGTGTGATTGACACGAACACAGTGAGTGTCAATCACACATCACCGTGCAAAATTCTACGATTGACCCGACAATCGAGTGCTCAAATACCATTCTATCATGACTAAAATGACTAAAATCCACACTAAATGAGTGTCATATTCGTTTTTATTTGAAAATAAATCATATCATAACGTTCTCATTGCCATTTTGACCATGCGACTCAGCGGCTATTATTCAGTTAAAACCTTTGAATATTTAGCATAGTTTCGAAATTATCCACTATAAAAACATTTGTGAATGATAAAGGACGAATATGCGATTGATTTGACACCAAGAAATAATTAATCCAGCAACTATAAGTTTGTCAAATATTAGTTCGAATTCGGAAGATGTGTCAAAATGTTTACTCGTGCTGATTTGCGCATGCGCGTTACAGCCCTTAGCAGCGTGCATATCTTCCCTTAGCAACGTGCATATCGTATAATTGACACGCCTGCTCGACCAATCAGCGTGGGTTATTGGCGGTGATTTTTGCACGGAATGATAGAATGACTATTACAGTTGTCATTCATTTACATTGAGCAGTGTTTTGAATGCATAAGGGAGTGTTCATAAAGTACTGGAGGGTGGGGTGGTCAGGGTCAGTAATCTTTCAGACTCGATTGTTGAAACTTTTCTGGTCCTCCCCCCTAGCATAGTTAAAACTTTTCTGGTGTTTACCCCCCCACCCCTCCCTAATGTTTTGCCTTAAAGAAGACCTGGATCTATTATAAACTCTGAAACCCTGTCCATACCAATATGACTACATGCAATGGTATAGAACATGACGGGCGTAGTGCGTCATATAGAAAAATTGTAAAAATTTCTGATCACGACAGGGCCCTTCCACACCACTACGACAATTAGTCGTGAGCCTACCATGATCCTGGCGATTATTCCATAAACTAAACCGCTAGATTTACCGCTAGTATTATTGATTAGACCACGCGCATTTTGTCAATAGATATAATACCAGAGTTACGTTAACGTACAACCTTGTGACGTAAACAAGGCTACGATGGTTTGTCGCATTGTAGGGGTGTCCACACCAACGCAACAAATCATATAACTACATACGACGACATGCGACCATGACTGAACATGCTGTCGTAACAACGGCTTACATTGATTGAATTGTAGTCATAAGAACGTTAACACCCCGATTTTGCGTTGAATACCGTCGCATATAATCGCAGCAGTGTACACGGGCCTTTGGTACTAGCATTGGTTACAGTCTTCTAACATATTGATTTTTGTGCATGTAAAATCTTGTTTCATGTTGAAAAAAATTTGATTCAAACTGTGTTCAAGGAACATGTATTGCCTTTACTAGTCAAACATTGATAAAGACAACAGTAGTAAATACAATGGATGCAGAAGCTGTCATTCTAACATGTGCGTGAAGATGACATCAAAAAGATGGGCATGGTCTAAAAAATGCGGATCCGAATTATGGCTGCTAGACCTTTGGTAAAAAAATGGTTCCCTCACTGCCATAAAAACTTTTTCTTGTCCTCCACTCGGTGTAATTAAAACATTTCTGGTCTTCTCCCATGGCATAGGCGAAACTTTTCTGGTCCTCCCCCCAATTTTACCGACCCTCCCTCCCCAGTGCTTTATGAAGACTCCCTAGTCCCTAACCTATTTCCGAAATAATGAAAAGGCAATGTTTGTCCATGTAACAGGAGGTTATTGGCATTTTAGGCCTTGTTTTGGATGCAGCCTGCAGACTTATGACCATAGATGTACCAAAATACATGTGTGATGCAAGAATCAATAGAGGGTACATGGCTGGGTAGGAGTCAAACAGACCCATTTGAGGCTCAATTTCTCTTACTATGCAGACCCTAATAGTAGTAGGGGGTGGAAAATCTCAAAATTTAATAGAAGTAGGGAGCAAAATAAAAGTAGGGACAGGACGTTTTTGACAAAATCAAGGATGTTTTTTGCAAGTCGTATAATGTTAATCACATGGCGCTGAAGTTATATTCACAAATGGTCCCAGAAAATGCCAAAGACAACTGTGAATATTTAAATCTCCCCAGACGAAGTCTGGAGGGAGATTTCTAGCTTTGCTTCTGTCCGTGCGTGCGTGCATCAGAAATAAACAGGTTGATAACTCGAAGACTACTTGAGCTGTTGATTTGCAAATTGAATATGTCTTGTTTGAGGAAAAAAGTACCTCTCAAAAAAATTTTGTTTGTACTTTGGCTTACTTTTGACGAACTTACTAGCGTTATGTAATAAACCTTGCTAACACTCTACAGGGAGAAGTATTTGACCTATGGTCACCAAACTTCATATTTAGCTTCGTTGTACCACTCTCCAGAGCTGATTAGATTTTGATGTACTTTGGCCTACTTCTGATGAAGTTATGATGTGTTTTTAAAAACAAATTATTACGTAATTGTGTTTTTCTGTCTCCTGGGAACAGTTTATGACTTATCATCACCAAACTTGCCATTTGGTATGTCTATATTACTCTCCTCACGTGATTTGATATTGGTGTACTTTGGCCTACTTTTGATTTTTTTTTAAATATTTTTTACATTGGAATCTAAATTTTTATATGGTCCAAATTATTAATTGTATTAAGTACGGGTTGGGCCCTTGAATGGTTGTAAATCGTATATAACTACACACGTATACTGCATCTTACATTGGTATGTGAATCATTTGGAAAGTAACAGTAAATCCACATAATAGATAATCATTTTGTATACGTATAGATGTGATTTTTTTCATTCATAATTGAAGTAAAATAGTTAATTTTTCAACAAAAATTTACTAGCGCCCACACAAACAAAATCAATTGACTTGCTCCCAAATAGTTGTAGAAATAATAAATTGCGAACCATTTCTTTACATATAACTTGATCTTATAACTTATGGATATTTTTTTTCTCAACTATAGGATAGTGCTTTGTTCCATAAAACAATATTTTCATTTCACAGTGGAACGGATAATAGAGAATATTTGTTGGGAGACAAGAAATAAGACAGGACATGAAAATGGTGAATGCTGCAATGCTTTGAAATCTTTCATGTAAACAATCCACAACTAAATTTCAAATAGGCCAAGATATTCCTGCATTCTATATATATCCTAACATGAGAAACATAATTCATGAGACAAAGAGCTACTAGGATATCCTTTAAAGATAATAGACCTATCCACTATGTTAATGTGGTAATGTAAAAATAAGCAAGTCTGTCACAAATGATTACTGTCTATGAAAACAAAATTGTCCCATGCATTCACATAATGAATATTGTAAGCAGCAGATAAAAATGTCCTGTGGGCATAGAAAAATAACAGAAATGTTATGAAACTCTGCACACCTTTTACATACATACATTGTATATTGCAACATATCGTAAAAACACTAAAAATATGCAATGGAGCTACAGGCTAAGTACCAAATTTGTGCACACATATGACTTTTCAAGGCAATACAATATTAGTGTCTTAACAAAAGGTAAATGAAAATACAATAGAAATGTTTATATCAATAAGTGGTATTGTTATATGCTACATACTATATCACCAACACTACATACCTGTAGTAACCTACCCATGTATATTTTCCTAAATAAAATCCATAACAAACATTATATTATTTCCTACACATCCCTGAGGCTACAGCTGATCCATGTGTAGAAGATCCAAAATTCTTAGTGGGATCTTGTTGAACGCTTGATACTGCAATGGCTGGTAGGTTTTCCCAAGGGTCTTCCACCATTTCAGGACGATAGTACTTATGTCCTCTGTCACCGCTATCAGATTGATTAAAATGATTTTGGGAATTGCTAAAGCTTCCATGGTTAGGTGACATATTCGGTGTTGGAAATTTGCCTCTGTAGTAGGCATCAGGTGAAGAACCTGGAGAGTTCATCCTGAAACGGTCCACAGGGCTGGAAAAGGCACGACCTATGGGGCTGGGGCTGTTGAACGACATATTGCCTCTGTAGCATCCCTGATGATGGTCATGAGGAGACCTGAACGAATTGTAGCTGTGCATTGGTGGTGATGAAAACATACGAGGGCTTCTGCCACCTCCATAGAATGGTGGACGGTTGGGAGGCGGATAATTGTATTGGTTCCATGGAGAGTTGTTTGGATTCATTTTTCGTTAAGTAGATAGACACCTGAAATTATAAAATATGATTACCTTAAATATTTAGAAAACGTACTTGTTAAACGTCAAGTCTGCAGTCAGAAATCCACGGTAGTCTGGCAAAAATCATTCGATTATGCAATATCACATGACCTTGTGTTTTAGTTAGCAAGAGGGCATGGTATATTTAAAGGTGTAATAAACATCAAATGTGAAGAATGTAATTTCTATTTTGATTACACTTGCAATGGAAAAAGCATCGTTCATTGATACTAGGCTTTACAGAACACATATATCTTGGCTGAGCAATATCTTTAACGTAATTCCGACGTTCAATGTAGCAAGACGTACACGCCTGCTTAAAAAATATAAACAGTAAAACAGATTGTCAATATTATACATAACCATACCTAGGTCGTAATATTATAAACACAAAAAATGTCCGGTCTCGTCTAGTACTATAGGGCTCATTCTTGATGGGATCAGAAAGTTTGGGGTCATAAGTCATAACATTCAGTAGTTTTCTTCACAATGTCCGACATAGGTTAATGAATGTCAAAAAACAGATAGTCCCTGTACCAGCTAAACAAACTCGTGAACTGGTACTTTCGAGTTGACAAGTGGTGAAAACCGTTCGATACATGTTTATCTCGTGTTTACGACTTGTGAACTGGGAGCTGAAGGGATCACTACAAGATGCTCGTGCGCATGCGCACTGACTGACAAAATGGCGGTGCTCATAACTTCTAATATCGCAGACAGTTTCATGAAATATATTCATAACAACAGGCTATAAGTCCCCCAAATTAATAAGATTTATAGATATATGTTAAAGGGTATGCTGAGTGGTCAAACAAGTATGCTTGTAAAGAAGCATTATGATGTGTTCTGTGCATTCTGAAAGTGTCTTTCATTTAAACATCATGTCAAAGTATGTAAAACAATTTAAATACCACGCAATAAGAGGCCAGTATATGCTCAACAAAACACGTGAACGCGAGAAATGTCAACAGAATGATTTTCGTCAGACGTAACTCGCACGGTGCACGTAAGAAGCTGCCTATCTCTCCCATGTTAAATGAGACGTCTGTCGTTAGAAATGCACAGCACGTCTGGCGAAAATATTTCGATTATGCAATATCACGTGACTTTGTGTTTTATTTGACGAGACGGCATGGTAATTTTAAAGGTGGAAATAGTATTAAACGCGGAGAATGTGAATATTATTTTCATCACACTTGCAATGGATATGGCATCCTCTATTGATACTGAATTTTACAAAACAAATATGATTCACTGAGCAATATCTTTAAACCATTCGTTTAAGTCCGGGTTTATGTACTCTGCATGCTATTTTTTTAACAGACATATTTCCCAGTTGTCATGTAGTATCGAATAGCCACAACTCGTACCTACGACTTGTTAACTCGAAAATACGAACTCACGAGTTGTTCCGAATACCCCATGAAAGCTGGTGCTGGGACTATAGTTGAAAATCTATCATAATGCATCAAATGGATTAAAATGACTAAAACTTGTTAAATAACCATTCTAGAGTAATATGGGATAGATATAAAACGTACCTCCTGTTTGATAATAATGAAATTCTTAATCTTATATTGAACTTGTTTGACAGTCAGCATCGACCTTGAGAAGGTCCTTGTGCTATGCACTAGGTTGACCTAGCTGCCAAACTTTTTCAATAAAAATTTCTTGTATCAAACAGGAGGTGCTTCATCTACATAGCCTGTAAAATTTTTCACTGACCTCCACTGTTAAGCACAAGAACCGAACACCCAAAAATTATTTTATATCCTAATAGTAATTTTTTTTATTTTTTTATTTTCAGCTCTTTATATAATAAAACAATGTTCATTTTTGTAGCTTTTACAAATCAATTATCCATATATTCTAATATTTTTAAAATAAATATCAATGAAATTGGAATATAGCTGTAGAGTACAGTATTCTGATGAATTGGAAATTATGCTAATGCTTCTGACTATATGTCTTTTGAAAAGATAAAGTTTATCAATAACAAAAATATTTGTCCACAATGACCTCAAATATATATAAAAATTCATAATTTCAGTTTTAAACCATGTATCATACATGTATCATATCATTACTAAACTTTCTCTGATTATTACTTCAATTTTTTTAAATTACACCTTGCTGTGTCTTGCTGTGTAGGTGGTTATAATCTTATATAATGATATAACATGGTGTGAAATTCAAAGAATTTGATGGATACCAGTAGAAACCAATTCCATGTCATTTTGGCGAGACTTTCGTTGTTTTCGCAACCACTTCTTCGGGCCGAATGAAAATCTCAGAGGGTCACATGACCACCATGGTGGCGGCAGTCATGTGACAGCAGAGTCGAGTATAGGGGGGGCAAGTCGTAGCCGGTGTCATGGTTCAGCTCGGATCGGCGTGTGCGGATTTCGATGGCCTCCCTCACTTTCCTGCGGAACTCTTCATCCTCCCTTGCCACAACCTTAAAGTCCTTTTCACTAATTTTGTGTCCTGTGTCTCTCATGTGTTCTCCGATGGCTGTTGGGGTCTGTTTAGGATTCAAGTGTTCCTTGATGCGTGTGGCCAAGGTTCTACCAGTTTCCACTACGTAGGAGTACTGTCACTGGGGACACTGAACGTGGTAGATGACTCCACACTTGGAGCCATCCAGTGACTTGTCCTTCGGAGACTGTGAGGTTGTTACCACACTACAGAGAGAAGTATTTGACCTATGGTCACCAAACTTCATATTTGGCTTCCTTGTACTACTCTCCAGAGATGATTAGATTTGGTGTACTTTGGCCTACTTTTGATGAAGTTACGATGTGTTTTTAAAAACAAAATTATTACGTAATTGTGTTTTTCTGTCTCCTGGGAACAGTTTATGACTTATCATCACCAAACTTGACATTTGGTATGTCTATATCACTCTCCTCACGTGATTTGATATTGGTGTACTTTGGCTTACTTTTGAAATTCGTTTTGAATATTCGAATAAAACTATTGTTACCACTGCACTGGGATAAGTATTTCACCTATGGTCATTAAACTTTACAGTTAAGTTCTCCATACTAGTCTCCACAGTTGAATTGACGTTGGTGTACTTTGGCCTACTTTTTACGAACTTATGAGCGTTACGTAATAAACCTTGTTACCACTCTACAGGGAGAAGTATTTGACCTATCATCACCAAATCATCACCTATCATCACCAAACTTCATATCTAGCTTTGTTGTACCACTCTCCAGAGCTGATTAGATGTTGGCATACTTTGGCCTACTTTTGATGAAATTACGATGTGTTTTAAAAACAAATTATTACGAATTTGTGTTTATCTGTCTCCTGGAAAGACTTTATGACCTATCATCACCAAACTTGACATTTTGTAGTACTATATCACTCTCCTCACGTGATTTGATATTTGAGTACTTTGGCCTACTTTTCGAAAATGGCCTGATTGGGGAAATGGCCTGATCGGGGAAGGGGAGATTTACGGCGTTCCCGACGACTACTTGTTCTGTGTTACAATAATAATTCTATTTTTACCCAGGCCGTGCAATATGTACTCATAAAGATTACATATAATCACTATTGTTATATAAGCTGGCTATAGTCTCACAAATGTAAGACTTGAAGTAGAAATTATTTCTCTAAAGAATTTAACCTATGAGTAGTCTTGGTAAAAACATTACCATAATTGTGACTCTAAAAATACTTGAATATTATCATCATGAACAGCTATTTTCTAGAGGCTTTTTTTTCCTTTCATTATAATGTTCATCTTCATATGTTCTTTTGTGTTCTATTTATTTAATAGTCATTTTCGTTTTGTCTCATACGTATCCATGTATATGAAACTGATGTTAATGTTGGGTTTACATGTGTTGCATAATCAATTGTTTTAGTCTATTTGTCATGGACAATTCATGTGCCACAATTTTGATTATAAACTAATTATCCTTTAATGTAAAAGGTATACGAGATGGTACAAAACGAAATGCTGTTTTTGAATGGCTGAGAATGAAAAAGGCGGAAATATACTTCCTCCAAGAGACTCACAGAAGTTTTGATGATGAAAATTTATGGAATAAGCAATGGGGTCAGAATGCCATGTATGCATACGGAACAAACCATAGTAAAGGTGTTGCCATATTATTTAGTCCAAATCTTGATTATCAAATTACAGATCAGATTGTGGATCAGAAAGGAAGGTTTATCCTTTTAAGAATTACGATACAAGGCACACAATTCTTGTTGTTAAACATTTATACCCCTAATACAGATGCTGAGCAAGTAGCATTTTTCAAAGATGTTCAAAATATATGTCTGTAAACAAAGACCATAATATCATTATGGGTGGTGATTTTAATATCACATTCAATATTGAATTGGATAAAAATGGAGGCACAATATTGCAAACCAAGCCTAATAGCTTAAAATGCGTCACAATCTAACTAGAATCTAACAAAAGTGTTCAAAGAACGCTGCGTTGCTAGAACGACGTTGACTCATGGGCAATTAAGTCAGCATGCTCAATTTCACAATTGACAAGACAATCGAGTGGTCAATCACCATTCTATCATGACTAAAATCCATTTTATTTCAAAATAAATCATATTATAACATTCTCATTGCAAGTCAATTTCGTTTGTTTTGAGCGCGCGGAGACCACTACTACGGCGTTAGTCTAAACTTCTGCTCTCAGCTACACGGAACACGCCTTGCGACGTCAGTGGCTGTATTGATAATGTGAGGAGTTTAGACTAGCGCCGTCCGCGCGCTCTGGAGCGTGTTTTCCATCGCAAAATTGAGCACGCTGATTTTTGCACAGAATGATAGAATGTATACTTTACAATCACAAAATTTATGAATTTGAGGAAAAACATCAGAATGAATCAGAATCAATATATCCAGCAAAAAGATATTTTTGTTGCCATATAATAGTATTGAATAACAGATATTAATCAATATCAGTTTCAAATCCAATAATCAATTTTGCTGCTTGGTTGGAATATTGATTTTTTTCTTGTTGGCTAAGTGCATTGAATATCATTAGAAATGTCATAAAAGCGCTTCTAGAAAACAAAATTTAATTGGCAGAGGGCCCAAAATCGAATCACTTTGGTGTTGCCTCATACCTCATAGTCGTGTTAAGTTTGAACGAAATCGTTGCAACGGTTAAACCTCTAGCTTGTCTGGAGACATCAATAGTTAGTTAGTTAGTTAGTTAGTTAGTTAGTTAGTTAGTTAGTTAGTTAGTTAGTATGTAGACGGTTAAAAAAAATTGAGACCGGTTAATCGGCGCTGCAAAACTGAACTGTAACCGGTTAACCGCAAATTATCACTCACCCAAGTATTTCATTTCATGTTCAAGAAATACATGCATGGTGCATGATCAAAGGATAACTTTACACGTAGTACTGCAAATATGTTACATGTGTGAGTAGATCTAGTCAAAAGGAACGTGTTACATGTGTATGGAGTAGATCTACTCTCATGTTTAGAAACGTCGAGCGAAATGATATATTGATTAGTATCCTGTATCTAAAAAATTAGCGGTTTATGCATTTTGTGTTTTATCGTTCACCAGCAAGGAGGAAAATTATTGAACGTGACATATCATATCACGCAGAATTAATGAAATGTGTGGAATATATAGCTTGGTAATGAAAATAATCATCAAAATTAATAACCAGTTAGTCAATCTAAGAACCGGTTATGTATAGAAAATTGACCGTAGCCGGTTAACCGGTTAACCGTCCACATACTATTAGTTAGTTAGTTAGGTAGGTAGTTAGTTAGTTAGTTAGTTAGTTAGTTAGTTAGTTAGTTACAAACGAACGAAACACAATGCTTGCTTCAGCTGCTGAGCTGAAGCGACGCAATAAATGAACTTGAACTACAGGATTAACTTCCCTTATGATATGTATTTATAATATTAAGATTAATAAAGCTATGCTGCCACTGTTTGTTTTATCGATGTTAATATGTAGTTGTTTTTTTTCAAGAAATAATGCATAGTTGTTGAAAAATGTTTCAATTTTGTTTCATTTGGTTCAAATAAAGTCAATGAATAATAAGCTTCTGGTTGTATTCTGATACGTCATTAGAATGTCAGTTGTTGAAAGTTTCTATTATACAGCTTGAAAAGTAATTGATGAAATAAATGAGGTTAGGGGTACACATTAATCACAATCTATCTACAACTATTGCGAGACTGTTGCGGGAAGATCAAACATGGATGCAGGACTTGCGAGACTGCTGCAGGACTGTTGCGGGATGAAAATAAAATTTGTTGCGGGAGCGGGGCGGGATTGGGCATAACAAGTGCGGGAGCGGGGCGGGAGTGGACAGAATATTGGAAACCATCGCGGGAGCGGGGCAGGAGTGGACATCACATTGCAGGACAAACGCAGGGCGGGACAAATATTTCAGTCCCGCGCTGATCACTGATACCTACCCTGAAAAACGCCATTCATCAGATTTATAGACTATATGAAATAGAGCACCACCAAAGCGTATTCAACAAATGTGAAGATGAATTTGAAAATAAATGGAAAGATCTAGATTATATTCTGAAATAAGCCAAACATGATAAACTTCGCTCGTTAATTGTTACAATCTCTTGTATATATTCATCTTCCATCTGAAAAGTTGGTCTCTCTGGAGACCTATCAAAGAGAACGAAGAGCAACTTGAGAGAAATGAAGATAGATAATGCCTTGCTGTGGTAAGATGGTATATATTATGTTTTATGAAAAAAAATATAGATATTTAAATATATATAACCATATATACATTTATGTAAACCCACGTTTTATCACCATTCATCGTCAATGCTGCAGATATATATATGTACAAATAGACCATGTGTATCTGCATCTTTATCATCAATTTTACCTTCATTACCATTATCATCATCATCATTCATTTTTGTTATCCAAAATAGTCTTCCAAAACCCAGAATTTCTTACCAATACATTTCATATATCATATAATCACATGAAGTTATGGATTTCATGATGTTAATAATGTAATATTATGTATTAATTGAAATGTAATTCCTACATTTCATGCACAGATTACTATCTGTGGTTTATGTGTTAAGTTATGGATTTAATGATGTTAATAATGTAATGTAATTGGAATGTATTTTCTATTTTCTATGCTTCAATATATAAAAAAAAGAAGAAAAAGACAACATTATGAATCATACATTTTTAAGACAATTGCATGCCATTATTTTTTATTTTTCGTACTTTTTTTCATAGCAAGGTGTAAAATAATGATAGTAGGGACCTGAATAAGCAACGTAGGCATGCAAATTTTGAACCAATTTTAGTTATCATAGGGGTATGATTACTATGGTGTGTATAGTATAAAAGGTGTTGCTCCAGTCTGCTATTTATCATATAACGGGCTCTAGAAAACGGCTATCTTCACAGTATAGCTAATTTAGACACAGACTTTGGATAGATGTTCTTGCTTTTTTTGTAAATCAGACCCTGATCTGTTATGAGACATATTCATTGTGACTGTGACGTTGCAGTATCGTGTGGGCCTCACCGATTTCTTCACGGTGGGGGTGGCGCCACCTCCGTTTGAGGAGAAAGAACTCACACCCCGAGTGGGTCAGTCGGCCAGCAAGAAGGACACCTTCAAGATCAGCAATAAAAGTAAGCGTCTTTGTTGATTTTGTGCTTTATAAAAGAGGGTATGCAGAGATTATAGGTTTACTTCAGGGATATTATAGGATTAGAGGTTCTAATGGGTGTCTAAAGATATTCCTCTTGCAATCACATACCCGTCAGCTATTTTGAAATTTCGGAATTCTACCAAAGTATGACTCTGATTCCGACCCTTCAGACGAACCATCCATCTACCAAAATTCAAGGAAAATTACCATATCTTTGAAATCTGCAATGTTATCATTCACCATGACACCAGCAATGACGCATATTTGATTGGGCATTTTCTCGCACCAGCGGCTGTAAACGGCCTGCCGTCTGCACAAAAAAGCTGCTTTTTGTAAGCAGCCGTGATGAATAATGTATGCTACACGAAGTGATTGGTAAAAATTATTACGCCAACACAAGAAACATTGCACGTGCATTGGCATAATAGCATGTTCCCACTGACAAAATGCCAATCGGGCATCATATTTCTGAACAATATTCCATTATTATTGCAATTTTTATGGATCACCATTTTGGGGGTGTATCTGAATGATGAAGAAGTATTGCTGGTAAACTAGGTGAGGTCTCGGTACTAAAAAGAGCCATCAATGGTTCGTTTGAAACTCACAAATGTGTTACAATATGAGTGAAAATGAGAGTAGTTTTTCAGCCGCTCCCTGGCATGACACGTGTCAATGATTTAGACAGGATCAAAGTTGGCTGGTGGATGGTGATAAGCCGAGAGGTTTCGAAAAGAGTTTCTCCTTTGTCCAGTCCCACCGAGCCACCTTCAGAAAAAATATGAGCTTCTGTGGCGAAATGGATAGGGAATTGGACTCGAGACCAGAAGATCGTGGGTTCGATTCCCGGTCGGGTTTGATGGTGGGTGTTGAGCAAACTTACCTCCAACAGGTTGCACTCTGCTCCATGGTACCTACATGTTAAATAGGGACAGGTCAGGCGAGTGAAGGCTCATGTGAGTGATAAGCATGTTTGCTGTACAGCAGTGATGTACTGTATGCTCCCAGAGAGTTGAGAAAGATATAGTGTAATAAAGATACCAATGACCTGGTGCAGATGTAAAGTAATAAGCACATTTACATTTACTCTATCATTCTTCAATACAATTCAATAGTTGACGTAAACCAAGCATCAGAAGAATTCAGGGGTCATTTCTGAAAGCTTTGAAAGTAATGTATGTAGAATATTTTTCTAGATCAACCCTTAGTGATTTCTGTTTATTACTCTATATATAGAAAAAGCTTGTCTATATATGAACTATATGGAGTTATAGGAAAGTAAAGTAGTACTAGTCTAATTAAATGTGTATGACACTTTCATAGCTGTCGCCGGATAGTCAGAAAATTAAACACATTGACCAGATTTCATTAAAATATCTAAAGTAGAAGTATTGTCAAAGTAACTAAGAATAAAGTTCTTCTCTTCATTGCATTAGCATGTATTTATGACTTTACATCTGTAAATGGGAGTTGAGAGGTAGAAATAAAGTGTCACTTGACAATAAGTGAAAACATCACCTGCTTGACCGGTAATGTGGCACCCATTATGTGGTTGCAGTCTACCAGCTCGGCCCTCGGTCGTGGCGTCCCGGCTCCAGTCTGGCCGACGCCGACGCTGCCGTCACCGACGCCGACGCCCTCAGTCACCTCGACGATGTTGGCGTTCGCCATTACAGGCAAGTGCACAACACCAAAAACTTACTCTGTTTACTCTGTTTACAGTTTCGGTCGTGTTGCTACCAATATCTCTGCACATGTCAGTCCGAGTGACTGACTGTATTCCCGCGCATTAAAGCCAATGGACTTATAACTGAAAAGCAGCACTTTTTGGACCTTTTGAGAATGGAAAAAGTTCCCACTTAAACGCCCAGGAGCGTACCATATTCCCGCGCATTAAAGCCCATGGGCCTAACATCGAAGATGGGCTTGGTGTTCGAATATAAGCCCATGGGCCATTAAGTGAGAATAAAAATCATTTTCCTTGCCAACAAAATTGATAGTTACGTGCACCCTGAACCGCCACAAGTGACCAAAGACACTTGAAAAAAGAACATAATGCACTGCAAGAAATCCTGTACTCGTATGCGTACACATACCATGAACATGCTTTGGGTGATATTAGAAGCTCTGACACGTTTCGCTACTTTCCATCAATGATTCCGGAAGAACATCGATATAAACCTTCGATGGAAGCTTGAATCAATGTTTGAAGATATATATTTGTGTTAATCAGCATCTAAAATACACCCAAAGTGAGAATTAACATATAATATATTTTTTTTCAAAACAAGTCTTACCGGCAGCATTCTTGTTGTAACCAATACGCAATTCTCTAGGAGCTTTACACAAGGCAACCTCGTTATTATGCATAAGAAATCAATAACGGACTCGGACTACTGACTGTTAAATGCTTTCGATGTATCTGTGTTGTGTGAGTATGATTTGTAATGGCAAACTCGTGAACTTCCGTAGTTGAAATATTGATTAAATTAGGTTTGTACCAGAACCCTGCACCTGATTAACAGGCCCCACTTTCCCCCTCCTCTGACTAACAGGCCCCTCTTTCCCCCTCCTAGCTGACTAACAGCCCCCTCTTTCCCACTCCTAGCCCCCTCTTTCCCCTCCTAGCTGACTAACAGCCCCATCTTTCCCCCTCCTAGCTGACTAACAGGCCCCTCTTTCCCGCTCCTAGCTGACTAACAGCCCCCTCTTTCCCCCTACTAGATGACTAACAGCCCCCCTCTTTCCCCCTCCTAGCTGACTAACAGCCCCCTCTTTCCCCCTCCTAGCTGACTAACAGGCCCCTCTTTCCCCCTCCTAGCTGACTAACAGGCCCCACTTTCCCCCTCATAGCTGACTAACAGCCCCTTTTTCCCCCTCCTAGCTGACTAACAGGCCCCAACCTTTCCCCCACTTTCCCCACCTCCTGGCTGACTAACAGCCTCCTCTTTCCCATCCTAGCTGACTAACAGCCCCCCCTCCTAGCTGACTAACAGCCCCTCTTTCCCCCCTCCTAGCTGACTAACAGCCCCCCTCTTTCCCCCTAGATGACTAACAGCCCCCTCTTTCCCCCCTCCTTGCTGACTAACAGCCCCTTTTCCCCCCTCCTCCTAGCTGACTAACAGCACCCTTCTTTCCCCTCCTAGCTGACTAACAGGCCCCTCTTTAACAGGCCCCACCTCCCTCCTAGCCGACTAACAGCCCCTTGCCCCCTCTTTCCCATCCTAGCTGACTAACAGCCTCCTCTTTCCCATCCTAGCTGACTAACAGCCCCCTCTTTCCCCTCCTAGCTGACTAACAGCCCCCTCTTTCCCCTCCTAGCTGACTAACAGCCTCCTATTTCCCCCTCCTAGCTGACTAACAGCCCCCTCTTTCCCACCTCCTAGCTGACTAACAGCCCCTCTTTCCCCCCTCCTAGCCGACTAACAGGCCCCTCTTTCCCACCTCCTAGCTGACTAACAGCCCCCTCTTTCCCATCCTGGCTGACTAACAGGACCCTCTTTCACCCTAGCTGACTAACAGGCCCCACTTTCCCCCTCCTAGCTGACTAACAGCCATCTCTTTCCTCCTCCTTGCTGACTAACAGACCGGCAGCTCCACTTTCCCCCTCATTATGTCTAGTTAATGATTCTGCTAACTCTTTTGACACACACATTATTACCATTAATGTTCATTCTTATTGTTACCCAACTTATCATCATTTAACCCTATTGTTTTATCTCAAATATTTACTTCTATTTGTTCCCATTCATTTAGCTTTTCACTAGATAGCATCCTTTCATTTCCTCAATGATGATGGCCTGTTGCTATATTTTAATCTAGCCTCTTTCCATTAAGATGTGTTACTGCCATATGTGGATAGTGCACACCAACAGTCAGTGTTAGTCTCACAACCATTAACTACATATTTTTACATGGTATATATAATGCAAGTTTTTGCCTGTAGAAAATAGCAGTGTGCAAGATATAATAGACATCAATTGGAAATTACTAATGTACAAATCATTAATAGATTTAGTCATTTATTTTATTAATGTGACTTAGTATTATAACTATTTACAAAAAGGAAAAAAACATAATTCTATTATATATTGTAACCAGTAATAATTTAAATTTTCTCAATGTGACAGTAAAATTCAATTATTACTTATTTACCATGAGAGCATTATTAATTATTAACTATTAATTACATATGATGATTTATAAGCCCTGGTAGGGCTGGTTACAACATATTATAGAAATACGCTTTTTCCTTTTTGTAAAATTGTTAAATATACTATGTCACATTCATAAAACAAATAACTAAATCAATTAATGATTTGTACATTAGTAATTTCCAATTGATGTCTATTATATCTTGCACACTGCTATTTTCTACAGACAAAAACTTGCATTATATATTACCATGTAAAAATATGTAGCTAATGGTTGTGAGACTAACACTGACTGTTGGTGTGCAGTTTGAACAATATTACCAAGCTATGAAAATCCTTGTGACAGTGATGAATAGGAAAACAGCATTGCTAGAAAAGATCTGAAACTAATAATTGCCATAGATGTTTAAAGGAGAACAGTGTGCAGCTGTCACAAGTCCATACTTTCATCATCACCACACTAGTACTGTACAGTTTAAAATGGGGGTGGGCGTAGTGTTCGATTATACGCCCCTGGGCTTGTAAGTGGGAACTTTTTCCATTTTTAAAAGGTCCAAAAAGTGCTGTTTTTCAGTTATAAGCCCACAGGCTTTAATGCGTGGGAATATGGTATATTTGAACACTATGTCCACCCCCATATCAGTGATGAATAAGCATTGGATTTTGATCTTCTATAGAACCACCAAGTTTTTTAACCATGGGTTCTTACCTGTGATTATACGGTACTACCTACACAGGCGATGATGAAAGTACTGACTTTTGACAGCGTGCACCAAGTTTTCCTTTGAACATATCTGATAAATATCGGTTAATTGGATAATTATTGGATTCATATCTTTTCTAGCAATGATCTGTTTCATATTCATCAATTTCACAACAATTTTCATAGCTTAGTAACCTCATACCAACCTAATTTAACCCTTTACCCCTCAAAACGGCTAAAACCGGCCAAGACCGTCAGCCACTCAAATCGGCCAACAAATCGGCAGTGCCAACGTGATTAAAACTAGATAACCGTGTAAGGAATCATCATGCACAATTTATTTTAATGTTACGTTTTTATTTTAAGAGAATATAAAGAATTTTCATTTGACAGCATTAATTTCTATACAATCAAACCACCATTTGGAACTCAAAAGATCAGTTGTCCGGACTCTCCTAAGTTGCGCCCACAATTTAGTTACCACGCCTGAATATCATTATATAATTACTATCAGGGATGATGACCAGTAAAAACATGTATTATTGAAGAAATATGTCATATTGTTTTGGTCAATAGCTTGCAAGAGCAATATTCACCAAAAGCTGGCATTGAATTAATGCATATTGACTGAAATAACATGGCATATATTCATTATACCATAACAACCCTTCTAAAGTGTCAAATTCATAACAAATGGACACAAATTACAAAATATAATGTTTAACGTAACTGTATGTACTACAACAAATGCCATACATAAAGAAAACCGGGTGAGTTTGTAACATGACTTATTTTATCGGATGAGTTCTTAGGATATCCATGATACACACCAAGAATGAATTCAAATAAAATAAGTCATGTACATAAACTGACTTTAAGAATGGTTCATGATTATTATTTTTTACTAATCATCATTGTAAACATTTAGTTTCATACAGGCATATAACATAGAAAGTGGAATGAATTAGGTGAAGCTATAACGAAGTACGTATAAGTGAAACGTCTCCCGTTTACTGTGGGGCGCACAACATATGATTTGGGCCTCTATTGTGCATATGTTGTGACCCCCTTTTTGAAGACAATGATTTTGTAAGCAAGAGTGAATGTTATGGTGTTATAATTTGTTCTATGAGTTTGGCGTATCTAGACCTTATCATTCTTGATTGAGAGTGTGTCCCAATTCAAACATTGAATATAACAAAATAGGCACATTTAAAAGAACTTGATATTCTAACATTGCCATTATTGTGCCTGATAAATTTGAATCAGTGCATCTTGAAACTGGGTTAAAAGTAGCCCGGCATAGAACTAACCATATACAATGTATAAGGACAGTCCTGACACAACGCAGTTCTGGAGCATGATTGAACCAATGGAAATACTTGCAAAAGAATGATAAATATTGAAACAATGTCAGAAATGAATACATATCAGGTACTGTGCAGAAATGTGCAGATGACCGAAAAAGTGAAATATATAAGTTTAACAATAGTTTTTAGACAAGGATAATACTCAGTTCATACATGAAGCTTTCAATAGCATCCGCCATCTTGTTCACAGTGGTTGACGTCATTCTTCGTCACTGGAACCTCGGGAGATTCCCGGGTTGCGCGCCCCCCTCCCCATCTCGTGTGAGGACATTGTTCCAGATGGAAGGAAGCTGGTACCTGCCCCCATCTCTATTTAGTGAGGGCTTGAGTTTTCTGATATGAATGGCCTCCTTCACGCCACGTTAATATTTGGGTTCTACACATAAGATGTTAGTCACTTCGAGAGAGACACTGTGTCCTTTACTGTCTGTGTGCAGGTGGTGAGACACCTCTGATCTAGCGGAACTGGGACTGCGGTGTTCTAGGAACCTCGTTTTTAACGCGCGTTCAGTCTCTCCCACGTACGAGGCCTCGCAATCCTGGCACTTTATCTGGTAGACAGATCCAATCACACATTCTTTCTCCAGGGGGTCCTTAGGTCTCACCAGTAGCTGTCTGAGAGTGTCCACAGGTTTAAAGAACACCTGCACACTGTATTGGTGCATCACCCTTCTCATGTGTTCAGACACTCCTTGAATGTATGGTATCACTACCGGAGGTCTCTTGGGGCGATCCACCTGTACAACTGTATCCTGTGCAGTCTGTCTTCCCTTCAGCTTGCTCTTTATCCTCACACTTTTGGGGTATCCATTGAACCCTAACACTTTCTCCAGATGTTTCTTCTCGGATTCTTTCTCACTGGCATCACTAACCACACTCTCGGCTCTGTGGTTTAAAGTCCGGACTTCTCCAGCTTTATGCTCTCCATTGGGTGGTTGCTACAGAAATTCAGATATTGGTCTGTATGTGTATCCTTTCTGTAGATGCGTGTGCGAAGAGATCCATCACTGTTCACTTGATCAAAGTGTCAAGAAATGGAAGGGATCTCTCAGCATTCACCATGCTCTCCCCCTCCGTGGTCCATTGGATACACTTATCCAGAGTTCAGATGTTCTTGAAACTCTGTCGCATGTTCTCTCTTCTGGATCACAGCCGTGTCGTCCACATATCTCTTCCACAATTGTGGTGGATGGAGGGCCGATGCTAGAGTCTTCCTTTCAAACTCCTCCATAAGTAAGTTACATATGATAGGAGACACAGGGGAGCCCATCGCTGCACCATGGATCTGGAGATAAAATTCCCCTTGGAAGGTGAAGTAAGTGCACCTTAGACACAAACCTAGCAATCTTGTTATCTCGTCGGGGTTGAGGGTGGTGCGGTTGGGCAAGGAGATATCAGATGTTAATCTCTCCTTCACTACCTCTAAGGCTTTCTCCACTGGTACACTTGTGAAAAGAGCACTCACATCAAACGATCTGAGTTCATCTTCATCCAACAAATATGACCTGATCTCCTCAGAAAACTTCTTTGAGTTCTTTTCATATCAGGAAACTCAAGCCCTCACTAAATAGAGATGGGTGCATGTACCAGCTTCCTTCCATCTGGAACAATGTCCTCACCCGATAGGGGGAGGGGGGCGCGCAACCCGGGAATCTCCCGAGGTCCCAGTGACGACAAATGACGTCAACCACTGTGAACAAAATGGCGGATTCTATTGAAAGCTTAGTGTATGAACTGAGTATTATCCTTGTCTAAACACTATTGTTAAACTTATATATGTTATATCCAGGATAAATAAATTTCCATCAAAAGAAAAAGTGAAATGTTTGTGTTATAAAATGCAAGTGAAAAGTTTTTTGTATCTTACTCAACCAAACTTTATTTGTAGGCAAAGTTTGTAGAGAATGAAACAGACACAAATTTCTTAAGGATTGACTTACATTTAGTATGTGTACAGATGACCAATCTGATTATATATTGACTTACGTATTTGAATAGATGCCGAAAGTGTGACCCAATTATAGAGGGCAATATTCAGCCAAGCAATATGGAGAAATGCATGGCTGGTTTCTGTTCTAAGCCAATTAGAATACAGGAATAAGGGTGTGTCACAGGGAGAGTGGTATAATGTGTGATTCATACCGCAAGAATGCGATAATTAAGTGTAACATAATGAGTGCTTAAAGAAACTTGATATGTGCAAAGATGTTATAGAATATTATTCTATAATATCTTTGATATGTGCTACTTACAGAATGTTCATGGAGTCGGAGAAAGATGCTGAAGAAGCTGGCAGCAGCAGCACTATAGAGTTTTCTGTGTCTGGAGGCATCAAGCGACAATCATCGCAGACCAATTGGTAAGAGGATCTCTATAGTGTTTTTTTTTTAATCTAGTAATCTGAGCATATTGTTGATAATGTTGTCAATGAAGTTAGATGTAAAATGTCTGTGCATTGCTACAAGTGTGCTTCCCATGCAGCAGGGGAGAAGGGAGACATGTGGTCATGTCACTCATTCAAGTCCTAGTCACAGTAAGGTAAGACAGAAGAGCAAACTTTCCTAAAGTGGCTAAGTGGGTACGTGTATGCATAACTAATTGTTTATATTCCTGACGGAGTGGCAAGGAAAGCAAGAAAGGGGCTAAATTTATCTGGCATGAATGTTGTTACGTCATTGAATATAGATGGAAGATAGTCACTACTCACTGCTCTAAACTTCTTGTCAGAATTTAAAGTAGATGTCACATCCAAGTTGTTGGCAGTGCTCATGTTATTGGCAATATCAAAAAACAATTATTAACACTCACTTAACAAATATTTATTCATTCTCTGAGTTTTTTTGTACACTACGTCTGGTTATAACGTAAAATGTATGTGCTGCCTTGGAGATGGATGTATGTTTGGATGGCACCAATAACTTGAGCACTAAGGGTGTTAGGCTGGTTAATGGCTGCCTGCAATCTTCACATTGGCATGAAACCCAGAGGGCCTTCAGCGAAACCGTTGTAAATTTAGGTGTAAGCTTTTTATATGTGAGTGGTTATTAACGACTGAGCAGTGTGGACCATTCTGTGGATGATTTCACTGTTTAAGGGCAACAAAGGGAATTGTCACCAGACTTTATTTTTATGAAAAGATGCTTTGATTTCTTGTCCTTTTTTGCCAGAATCGCGTAGTTAAATGCGCCTTCGAGGATGCAACAGGAAGCTAAGTCTGATTGCATTTCACATGGGCCTTCAATAAAGGGTTAAGTAGCTGTTTAACTAGACAAATTGTCGTGGTCACTGTTGCAGTGCTGGGAGTCCGTTGCCAAGGCCACCATCGTCACGGCGACCGACGTCGGCTGGCCGGTCGCCACGGTGCCGACTGACAACACCGAAACCGCACGCAGCAGCAGATGACATGCAGGTCAGTTGCCCCCTGCTTATGTCACTGAATAGTGGTCGCGTGTGAAGTCAATGTAATATGTGACACCATACATTTTTTCAATCATCTTGACCTACTGGGGTACACTTTAATAAAAATGATGGTTACAATTTTTCCGAACTGATTTGATATAAAAAATCCAAGATCACATCCAATCGTCAATAAATCCAAGATGGCCGCCTTCCACCGGTGAGAAATCATGCAAGTCATGAGAATGCTCAGTTTTTGCCATATTTTGACATATAGTACATGCAAATTTAGGTTGTAATCGTCAATTAGTGTGATTGTCTTAAAATGAATGATACCATGGCCACCAAATATCAATGAATCCAATGTGGCTAACATTGATCATCAAAAATTTGTATCAGTCAAAAAAGTCATTTTTTCATTGATTGTGTCATTAAAATGTAGGTTAAGTGACTGTCACATAGAAAAAACTGATGAAACCTGTATATAACACGGACAGATTTTTGTTGTACGTGGTCCACCCATGTTGATGTGGCGACTGTCGGCATCGCTGATCCTTTTGGAATGTTCAAAAGTATTGGCGCGGATGTATTTTCATATCGTACGTAGATTACACGCGATATTACCGTGATATGTCACTGCAGATTATTTCCATCAAAATTATATATTAATACGCCAACTGTGTGGTGATGTTTTTTGGTCAACTGCTACTGCCCATGATATGATCTATCGATGGTCACTTGCATCCTTGTAATTTGCAGAGGTTTACTGACAGGTTAAAAATTATCATAGTCACATATAATACGTAAAATTTGATTCAGATTCCTTTTTTCAGACTTTCAGCTCAAATCTTACATTTGGAAAGAAATGTCCATTGACCCCATCACATATGTTTCACTCATCATAATGCTCTTTGATGTGCTATCAAATCCACTACGATTGTGTTGACCATTTGACTAGCAAAGTCCTGCCATTTTTTAATAATTGGTATGGTTAGAAATGCACACTTCTGTAGATTACATATAAATTAATAAAATATTTTTGGGACAGGTATGGATGAGATACTGACATATCGAACCCGCGTTTGACAATGACAGAAAAACACGATTATGGGAAGAAAAAGTGTCCGAACATTTTGCTTAATATTTTAGCACATGCCATGGCTAGAAACATTTAATATATATGTAATCTACAGAAGTATGCGTTTCCAACCATATCAATTATAAAAATTTAGTAGCATATTTTAATACTTAACATTTGAATATAAAAATGTGTATTATATCAAAGTGGATTTCACAAGATGATTAGTCTAGGCCTACAATAAACGTTATCTCGCTGAGTTTCTATCAAGACAATATTATTTATTTCATGAAAACAAGAAACTCATCACTGTTCTTTATACATATGTGTAATATTTTATAATTTAATGTATTATATAAAGTCATGTAATAAGGTTTTTGGTCATCTTCATTTCTTTCACCTAAAAATACTTAGTCACTTCTCGGATATAAACCATCCCCAAGGTTGCACTTGCTTGCACCTGTTTACTACTTTTAGTCCACTATAGGAAACATAGGACGTTAGATCTCTTGGTAACACTCTTTGCTGTGGCTACAAATATATTGATTGACTATATATATGTCCAAGAAATGCAATAGATTTCTATTTGTTTTGTATATTAAATTTGTAACTAATTATTATTTTTTCTTTAAAGTCAAATACATTTTTACATAACCAATAATATTGGATACTCATCTGCACAAGTTAACATTAACAATAACATTATATACATGGTTAAACTGTTCTTTTGTGCTAATTTTACAAGCTTACTTAGAAAGCCTTTCGAACCTTCCCGGTTCTTCATCAGTCTGCCTACTGCCTATACGTCACGTGATGGTGGTGTGACGTCACCATGGGGGCCGCCGACCTGCCAACCATCTACACCAACATCCTACCAGCAGCTGCCGATGACATCACACCACCATCACGTGATGTATAGGCTGTTGGCAGACTGATGTAGAACCAGGAAGGTTTGCAAGGCTTTCTGAGTAAGCTTGTAAAATTAGCACAAAAGAACAGTTTGACCATGTATATAAATAACCAATAATGTGCAAATTACATAAGTACTTGATGTCTAAGTTGCTTGTAACAAAAAAAAAATCTGTAAAAGGTTGGCCCTTGAAAAAAATATGTCGAAAAAATCTCAGTCTCCCATTTCTCACTTTATTTCACTATCTCCCATTTTGGCTGCCTCATCTCCCATCTCCCATTTTTTTTCCAGCCCAATCTCCCATCTGCCAAAGTGTTATAACACCCCCCCCCCCTCCCCACTTTGGTGATGGGATTTTTTTACGTTGAATATTTTGAAAGTAATAAATAATAAGAAATCAGTATCAGTACAAATAATCCTCAAACAATAAATTATTATGCATACATTAATGAAATTAATGGGCCTGTTCACGATATTCATATATAGGCAGCCATCTTGTCCGCCATCGTGGAATTTTCGCACTACATTAGTTTGGAAAAAAACATGCAACCATAGTTTTTTTTCCATCAGTGGGTCAATATGATTCAAAAAATGTATATGGTGTCACATATTAACACATGGAAGTTATAGAAGCCTGGGGCCTCCTTTGTTTGATCTACTCACTATAGTACGGTATTCTCAAGAAAACCCTCGCTTCCGTTTCCTGTTTACACGGTGATATCCAACGCACCTGTGCAATATTGACATATTTTCTCACAAGCTTAGATACGTCGGGTGTTGACCGTTCACAGATTTGTTTGTGGTGATTTCTCTTTGTGAGGTATGTGATTTTTGAGGTACAATTTAAGCTACAGTAAATGTTTATTAGCTACCCATATGATAACCTTTTTCTCACTCTCCACTCTCTAAATATATGTAATTGATTATCTAAACTCTGCACTTCAAATGTCAACACGTGCTGTATGCAAATGAGTTCGCATAGACGAGAGTAAGCAGTAAGGAGGCTGCATCACACCTACACATTTTGTATGTACATCCACATTTTAAAAAATAATTCTCCCAAAGAATATTTCAAATATACATTTGTTTTAATGTTTTGAAGGTATCTTTTTTATAGATGCTTAGCTTTGTACCATACAGTCTGAAATACATAAGAACGTTTGTACGAACATATATTGTTTGATTGTTAAAGCTAATTTAATTTTGTAATATAGCAGCCAACTGTCTTCGTGAACACTGGCTGCTTTGATGAATACCAGCTAACTACTTCGGTAAAATGTATGATAACGCCACTAATGCTAATGTATTTTACTGAGTGTGGGAAATGCAGACACAATGGCGCCAATTGGTTCAGTTTCAAACGTGTATAGTTTAAAGTAGTGTGCACCTCTAGAGTAAAATGGGCGGGGCTATAGTGAAAATGTGTCAATCAAACATGCCTATTACTACGCTGCCCATATTTGGACATTGTGATATGCGATATATCGCCACTGTAGTCCATTCATAAATACACCCTGGAGTGTGAGAAGTAACTAACCGAATATACCAATTTTAACTACAGAAATATCATGTCAAAAATAAACAAGTTCTCGTGCATTTATATGGTCACGTGTCAATGTTTTTTTGCCCTTGCGGGTGTATATAATCACAAGACGTGTGACACGGGGGTTTCCTTGAGAATATACATTGTAGACTATTGATGGTAGTATTGACAATTTCCTACCAATTGGCAGTAGTGAGACAGATGGTACGTACGACTCTCACCACCGACTGCTCTGGTCAGTCCGGTGGCAGCAACCAGTACAACTCGTTTCAAAATTCCTTCATGTAAGCAAATATTTATGACTAGATTTCTAGTGACTAGTGACCAATTCACAGGAGGTCATAGTGTGATGTATCATTATCATTCTCTTGGGGTATTCTTCTCATGTTTGACCGAGCCACTTCCCTGAGACCTTCAAACCTATTCAAAATAAACAAAAAACCATGCAGTCTTTGAACCACACTGACTCAATAGAAATGAAACCACTCACTTGTACAAATGAAAAAAAGCTAAGAATGTTTTTTTTTGTCCGTTATTGCGATTAAGTACCATCCTGAACAACCTTTGGTGGTTCCCTGACCATGTTTGTGCATTTTTGATAAGAACATCAAATATCTAACGTATTAAGCTCATGAAAGTTTAATCCGGAACCACACTCACCACAAGACAAGTCTGAAATGTAAACGATTTGAACAAGACAGCCACAAGTCTCACTATCGGGCATTGAAGTTTTAAAATCAACCACTTCCTGCTGAAATCTGCAAGCCCAGGTCCAGGGTGTGGTCTTTTTTTTTCATACTTCGGTTAATACTGGTTATCTCATCAGGACCCCCATTACAGGAGGCGTCCACGCTGCCTCGGCCGCCGTCCTCGCGAGCTGAGTCCGGCAGGGAGTCCAGAGCCATAGGTCAGTACAGCATCGGTGTAATCTTCAAGTTTCAGTGCAGATTATTCGGAAGAAGTATCAAAATCATCGACTGCTAATGATAAATTTTCAAAACTGAACAGAATTCAACCTTGATTTGTTTGCTCTAGAGTGGACATGGTACCAAATAAAACTGTTGTTTTGATTATGATTTTGACTGTAATGAGTAAATACCAGTACATGAACTAAGCCTTGAATAGAGACCATTTAACTTTTCACATATATACGACCTTGTCATCACCATATTAGGGGGTCAAGTGGGTGCGTGGGTGTGAAGTTCAGCAAACACCCTAGGCACCTTTCAATATAAAACGGTTGCTTGAAAAAGAGGCCTATTTTTGCATCAAAATATCGCCTTTTATGATGATCTCGTAGAGCATGGGTTAATTGGCGAAGCTTCTAAGCTGTGGCCCCCAAAACGGCCAAAGCTTCGAATATAATTTTTTTTGAAAATTGTCATCTCTACTCATAACTGTAAAAATAGTAGCTATATTTTGTGTTTTGTGACATTTGGCTGGTGCGTACTTCAGTTGTGGACGGAGACGACATGTCTCAGTACGATGGCGACCCGCAGCGAGGTCTCCATGACGACGATGATGACGATGACGCCGCGCTGTCCCAGCTACAGTGGGAGCTCGACAGCACCACGGGCGGCGGGCACGGTGAGAGATTAAAAATATTCCTAAAACGTAGCTTCTTTAAACCCTTGTACCTGCTGCCAAATCGCGTGAAACACATGCAAGAACACGAGAGGCTTTAAAATCATTTATTGCTGTTTATATTGAGCATCACATAATCAATATATATTAATACGCAAATGCTGTGAAGTTGGCGTGGCCCCCATGGTTGTTTTTTATTTTGACGCAAATCTGTGCCTACAGGCTTGTTGGTGCCAATTCCAGTGTTATTGGCCTGTCAAATGGTTATTTTGATGCAAATCTGTGCCTACAGGCTTGGATACTTATTGGCCTGTCACGATGGATATAAAGTGCATATATAAGACTTGGGGTTAATTATAATTGTCATAATTGTAATTAATTACACTTTTCCGCATAATTGTACCGTAGAAATGTGAGTATTAGTAATTTAGTCAACACCCCATCAAAATGAAGAATTTTAGTAAAAATTATATCTCAACTAAAACATAAATCAACAGATAAGTACCTGTCCTATCGTCCGAGACAAAACTGGTAAAAAATTTTGAGTTATAAAATATTTGTCCTATGGATGAATTCTCAGTCATTCCAGATCAGTTTCAAATTGTATTTACATGGAGTTTGTTGATTTGGACTTGTAAATCTTAACCCAGGATACCCGTCCTATGGACAAGTATCTCCTATTTGTGCACATGATTTTTAACCAGCGCTCTTCCACTTTTGTACTTTTGTACTCGAATCTTGATTAGTTTGTTCATGGTAGTACTGGCGGTGTGTTATCTTATTATTTATTTGTATGACCTACCAGAGAGACTCGGGCGACTCCTCACATGGTTGCCACATTATCGCCACATTGCTACATTATGACCATGACCGTGCTAATGTTCCTGATGGCATGTCTCGTGTTCCATTACCGAACAGCTGGTCTGCTAAATCAGACTATGTTGATGTTATTTTCGTGACGAAGACATTATGACCAGCATTACTCATGAAGTGATTAAATGGAAGACTTCTACAGATCCTGTGCTAGTCAAAGTACAGAGGTATTTGATTACTGGCTGGCTCAGTGTGGGGAATACTCCTTACAGCAGAGCCAAATTTGCGCAAATTCTTACACAAGAAACAGTAAAAGGAGGCTATACGTAAAGATCTGACTGGCCAATTCAGACGATAAAGATCCTAGCTGACTAACATCCCCCTCTTTCCCCCTCCTAGCTGACTAACAGGGCCCTCTTTCCCCTCCTAGCTGACTAACAGCCCTTCTTTCCCCCTAGCTGACTAACAGGGCCCCTCTAACCCTCTAGCTAACTAACAGCCCTTCTTTTCCTAGCAGACTAACAGCCCCCTCTTTTCCCCTCTACCTGACTAACAGGCCCCTCTTTCCCCATCCTAGCTGACTAACAGCCCCTCTTTTTCCCCCATCCTAGCTAAAAGTAACAGCCTCTTCTTTCCCCTCCTAGCTGACTAACAGCCCCCATCTTTTCCCCCTCCTAGCTAAGTAACAGCCCCTCTTTCCCTCCTCTCTGTCTGACTAACAGCCCCCTCTTTCCCCCCTCTAGCTGACTAACATGCCTCTTTCCCCCTCTAGCTGACTAACAGCCCCTCTTTCCCCCTCTAGCTGACTAACAGCCTATCTTTCCCCTCTAGCTGACTAAC